>JAKXYG010001479.1:910000-1412500 GCA_025895645.1 Cardicola forsteri | reverse complement strand
AAAAGTCTAAAATGTATTCAACTTAAAAAAGATGTTAAATTATATGAAATAATTCAAAATCTAATAAATATTTTGCATGGTCAAATATTTTTGTGAAAAAAAATTGGAAACGGTTGCCCATCATTAATGAAACAAAATTAATAATAATTGGATTAAATAACTTTTTGTAGTAGTCTGTATTGGGGAAAATCAGTCAAGGTCACAACGCTACTTTTGTACAAAATGCATTAGGGTGTAAACTGAACATCTATACCAGTTTTCCTATGCTAACTGTTGAGAGAGCAAGAAAAGGTTTAAGTACTCAGGACTGAATTGTGATGCAATAAGAGAAATAGCAATAACCATAACAAAAAATACAGAAACTTAATTTTTTATCAACTTCTTGTGATTAAACTCTTAATTTTTATTTGCATTTGTAAGAATTAAAAAAGTTATAATATACTTTTAAATTGTACAAGTCTTAAACCGATCATATATGTATGATCCAATCACTAAAAGTAAACATTTCTTTTAGGATTATTAAATAAATAAAAACTAATAAATAAAATTTATTATTATTAATAAATGAAACGATTTATTCAATCAAAAACGTTCAATACAAAATTTTACGCCAATATTTTATATGTAGTTGTTTAAAAAACACTAAACAGAATTATAGTTTGGTACTTGAACTGACATATTGATTTAGTACTAGATACAACTTAGACAAAAATATAAGGTTACTCTCAATATCGATTTATTTACACTGTGCATATTAGACACCATCTATCTCTCTATTATTTACAAGATTCAATCGATAAAAAAGAAAACCAATACAAATAAGTGGAATATTAGATTAATCCACTTAATTTTACTGTCATTTTGAAAAATAACCACGTTAAGCGCGCGTACACACACACAAGAGCGTATCAAAAATAGTGCAAAAATAAACTTTTTACGACATGTTTAAACCTGTTCCATTGTGCAAAAATATTATGATATTAAACTTATTGCTGAAATTATGTTAGAAATAATTGACATTATTGATAATTTGCTATAAGTGCTTTCGTAAATTAAAAACTACTAATCATTGTGTGTTCTTTTTCAAAATAAAAAACAAAACTTGGAAAACAGCCAACTCCGCTTGTAGATGGTCCCAAGTCGGTGGTGCAGATAAAAGAAACTTGAAGTGTAGAGATGCAACAATGAGAAAGAAACCATTCATTTATTTTTCTCATTTTTATTTTAATTTAATTTTTATTACTTTGAATGTTTCACGGAAAATATCTTTCAGTAGTGGACATCTTCGTGAAGCCAAACAAGAGCCCGCATTTAGTGCAGGTGATGGGATTCGATTCCATGCCTACCCAGGTCCAAATCGAGCACTGTACCACCAGACCACTCTGGTAAATTAGAACCATTTGTTCGTTTATCCCATTGTTGTACTTCAAACTACACTTAATTAAAATACAGTCTTTAAAAATGTTAAAAACAAATTTCATTTTTAGAATATCGATATGTTGTTAAAAGTCTACCTACAAATTGTAACTGATTAATGCAACTATGTATTTGCCATTTTTTTATTCATACGTATTTTTAAATTTACCATAGCAATACAAAAATACAATTTATTTTACAAGGTTAAACATTCTACAATTTATCGATTAACTGACTAACATGCTACAACGGTTCTATTGTAAAATTAATAAAAATTTCCTTTTTTGTACAATCAGTTTGAATAATGTTTATTATGAACTCAAATTGTTTTTAAATCTTTTGTTACAAAATACACAATCCATAAATTAAGTCATAAACAATTGAAGTTAATTTTCTTTTAAAATAAATTTTTAAAATTGTTGTCCAAAATTGATCTTCTTTTATTTTAAAATGTAAATAACATGAATAATACTAATACTACTACTACTAATAATAATAATAATAATAATATTAATATTAATAATATTAATAACAAATATAATTGGTATTGGTTGCTTAGATAATTAAATAAAAGAGTATTTACAAATAGGGAAAACACATATTACCCAATTAGCATAAGCGAAGTAACATACAATAAAAACCACATTGATGAAAGTTCTTTATTACAATCTTTACTAAAATTAATACGTTTTTAAAAATGCTGAAATATAATGCATTTCAATAAGCGATAGATAGATAAAGCCACACTGATGCTTGTAAATAAGTTACTTATTTAAATCAAAGCACGTTGATAATTTAAATTAATTATAAAATATAGAACTTGCAAAACAGTGTTTTTGAAATAAATGCATGTATTGAAAAGCTGCAGTAGTCCACTATTGCTTACCGTAACTTCGTGTTAATACAAAAGATTAAGGTCTAAAACCAATAATTCCAATATATATATATATATATATATATCTATATATATATATATATATATATATATATATACCTTATTAAAAAACGATGTACAAAATACAGACGTAGAAAAAATATTAATAACAGTACAACTGCAAAGTGTGTTGCCCAATATTTTGCTGAAACTAGAAATTACTTTTAAAAGTGGCCAGAAATCGTATAATACATTTTGTTTCAATTCTAAATGAACCGGTACTAAAATGGATAGAAAAATGTCAACTTTAATTGTGCTTTTTAAAAAGTTGCTACCCACAACAAAATTATTTTAAAGGCTTAAGAATTCCATATCTAAAACTTGAATCCTTTTTATATTTCTGTGTTTTGTGGGAATGTTAATAATTTTAATATTTTGGGAAAAGCTCATATTTTGTCACTATAATTACGTACTTTTACGTGGATTTGAATTAAAACAGAGTAGAGACCTAATAAAGTAACTACACTGTCTAGAATTTTGCATTTGTGGATGAATGTAATGTACTTATAACGTTTCTCATAGTATATAAATATTGCATGTAATCACTTGGATAAGAAAATAAACTAACAGAAAATTGTGTAGTCATATTGCAAACAGTGGAGTTATTAAAAAGATGCTACTATAACCATGTGGCTCTATTATTTTTGTACTTTTTTGTGTATGGAAATTTTTGTTTCCCATAGAGTAGCGATTATTTAATGAGTAGCTTGGTACGACCAAGCAACAAATAATTGAATAAATTTTTTACGCTACAATAATTAAATCTTTTATAATAAAAACTGCAAATGTCTTTTCCTGTTACCAAGCATTTCGTTTTGAAAAATATATATTGTAGTCACTTTTAAGTCAAAATAAAAAACCCGTTTCTGTCATGTTTTTTAAGTTACCATGACAATGGATAAAAATTATTTTATAACAAAAAAGTACATCTAAATATTTAAAACAGGAAAAAATTGCATACAAGTGTAATTTTTGCGTTTTTTATGACCTTACTTTTCGTGGTTAATTTTTTTGACCGTATCAGATGTCAGTAACAATTTATGCAATATTTATATGTTTATATGTTTATGGTATTAATACTACATTATTCCAATTGCATATCTAATCTTTTTAATTTTTAATAATTTAGTTTATTAATTTAAAAAATAAACATGACATGTCATGCTGCTTTTAAAAAACTATTTTCTTACCTAGTACAAGCTATTTTGTCAAAAAAATGTTTTAATATTCATTTTAATAAATTAATTAATATTTTTAAAGTTTGTAATTTACCGGTTTCAGTTAATAAAAATGAAACTGATTAAAATTGATAATTAAACTAAATTTGGTGCAAATGTACCTCCTTTTTCATTAGTTCGTTTCAATTGACAATAAATAATACGGTTTCTTAACTATTTTTACTAAATGCCTTAATTGATAAATTATTACTATTATTATTATTTACAATTAATTTTATTGATTTCATGAAAGCTTTTGAGTGTTCATCGAGAATCTTTGTGAATAATCGTTAAGTTTAACGGAATACCGTTGATTGAATTACATAAATATTGTGCTTTCGGTATACCAAAATTCAAGTTGTGTGTTCGAACATAAAGTGGTCATACTGATATGCTCAAAATTGTCACGGGAGTACGTCAAGGATATATTTTTATCACCGTTTCTGTTTCTTATGGTAATTGATTTAATTTTGACTCTATCCATGAATAATTTGTCTTATGCCATCAAATGGAACCATGGCAGATTAACAGATTTGGATTTTCTAAATGATATTGGTCTACTCAGTGAAACTCCAAAAATGATGCAAAATATGACAATACGCCCCAGTAATTCCAGTTCTTGTATTGGCTTACGGATTAATTGCTCAAAAACAAAAGTGTTGCACACTAAGTCAAACAATGATTTGCCCACCAAAATTATTGGATAAAAGATTTATACTGTTGATTCCTGTACATATCTGGGAGGTATTATTGGTAAAGACGGAAAAACCGAAATTAATATAAAAGCCAAACTTGGATAGGCAATGTCAGTATTCCATAGACTCAAATCAATATGGTTATGTTCTTCCATCCACCTGAAGACAAAACTTTGTTTGCATTCCTACGTCAATATATGGGAGTGAAACGTGGAAGTGAATAGACAAGATTGACAAGATGGTGAAAGTTTTTTTTAACACCGGTATCTTATAAGTATTTTAAAGATTACCTGGCGCGATCTCATTTTAAATAATGAGATCATGGAAAGAACTGATTATCGTTTACTACATAACATTATTACAATTAGACGAAGAAAATTACTTGGTTAAATTCTACGTTTACCGCCCGAAAGACCAGTAAAAACGGTTTTGGTATGAAAAATCGAAAATGGTAAAAGAATGGTTGGTAGACCACAAAAAAATTGGCTAAGAACTAATTGAAGATCTAATTGAAATAAATGTTTCATATGATCAAGCAAACCCTTTGGCAGAATGTTCAAATACATAGAAACATTTTGTTGTCTTATGTTCTTTTTTGAATTACGAAACTTTATTGTTTTTTGCTGTAATTATTGTCTTATTGCTCCATGCTTATTTTTAAAGCAAAAGGGTTTTGTATAATAATAATAATAGTAATAATAATAATAATAATAATAATAATAAATTATTAATATTATTATTATCCAAATCTAAGCAAATGATTGTGTTTAGATTTAAACTTTGAACATTCGGTTTTGAAATATCTCTAATATATACATTATTCCGTTGCTATTTTTAAGCTTGAAGTTTAACATAATGTTGTTAAACGTGTGAAGCAATGCAATAATCTATAGTTGACAAAATAATATACAATTTTAACACTTTTTTAATTCTTTTAATCTCATAATTTAGACAATCCTTGACCTTCAAAACTATCATAATTATGCAAATGTCTCAAAACAGCTCAAACCCTAATCTAATTTACATTTTAAAAATTAAAATAAAAAGTTAACCAAAAAATTAACTATGTAATGCAATATTAAATCTACCAACATTAGGCTAATAAACAAAAGAAGTTCAACTTACACGCCTACAAGAAAATGTGTTGATAGCAGTAAAAAACCTTTTCTAAAATTTCTATTTATACTGCTAAACTAATGTCTAACAAATACATTAGTACATTTTATATGTGCCCAATGCAACTTAGTAGCATCGGAAAAGGTTAATAATTTATACTGCGTCAATTTTGTATTAACTAATTATGGTTTTATTTTCTATTTGAGAAACTCGAAATTTGACATGTTTCCAACATAGCCTACCCAAGATGTAAACAGCGAGTTGTTTTCTACAAGAGGGCTGGTGTAGTGGACAAAAAAGAAATAAAAATGATTTAAATACTTTTTATCATTTTTTAAATTATTATAATTATTATTGTTTGTAGATTTTGTTTTACTGTATCGATTTCTCTAGAAGTTTCTATTAGTTTCACTTTTAATTTTCTTGTGTACGTGACTGTAAGTGACAGTTAATAAATGCTTCTCCGTTTGGTCGTCTTCTTTCTCTGTAATGAAGGTGGACGGATCAAATCCACGAGGATGTAAGCGGTAAAAGTACAATTAGTAATTAGGAGCCAGATTGTTTTTAGATTGTTCGCCTAGTGTGCAAAAGTTGAAATCCGACTTCCATTCGACTAGCCTACATGACCACTTACTGAAAATGGTCTACAATAAACCAATCATGCAATATACAAGAAACATAATATTTAATATGTTTCCAATAGTTGTGTATATGTGTACAAATAATGTACCAAATAAATAAAGACTTACTGCATGAAAAAGTACTCAAACAAACCAAAAACACTTGAAATCAAGTAGACACGTTTTATTAGTCAGCAAAATTGTCAATAAAAGTGGAATAAAAAACCATCTAATTTTGTTTCAAATAAAACGACTTTAAGAAACATGTTTTTACATTTTTATAATGCCGGGGTGGTTTAGCGGTACTGCGCTCGACTTGAACCTGGTAAACATAGGTTCGAATCGCACAACCGGCACTAAAAACGGGTCCATGTTTGCCTTTGCTAAACATGTCCACTGGTGAAAGATGTTTTCTGTAAAACATTTAAACTGCTAAAAAACTCAAGATAGCACAATCAATTTGAGCCACATTCACTGTGTGTAGGTTTTGTTTGATTGTGCGAAATATCAATCGAATGGAAAATATTTTTTATAAAACAATGAAAAAAACGAATACATTAAAACATTTATTAATTTGCTAATTTTTTAAGAACAGTTTTGGAATGGACAATTGAAGATGGTAAAAGAAGGGTTGGTAGATTACACAAAACTTGACTAGGAACCATTCGAGAAGGTCTAACTGAAATTAAATTCTCATGAAGGATAAAATAAAAATGCTGGAATTATTTTGTTGCCCCATGTTCTTTTCGCATTATGTTTTTGCTCTTACTGTAATCTTGTTGTCCTATACTTCTTTTTTAAAACAAAGGGTTTTATAATAATAATAATAATAATAATAATAATAATAATAATAATAATAATAATAATAATAATAATAATAATAATAATAACAACAATAATAATAATAATCATAATAATAATAATAATAATATAATAATAATAATTTTCATGTTGAAATTATTTTCTAACCATTACTTTAATTTAAATACTTAAATGAATTTAACCAAATTATTTTACAGCAAAAATATCTCTTTGATCAATTATAGACATTGATTGTTCTGACACCATTTTGTTCTTTTTTAGTAAATTTAACACGTACCGTTTTTTGTAAACTACTATTTTGACTTTAAACCTACAGCTAAATCAATATTGAAATTACCCTACAAACAAAAACATTGCAAATTACCTAAAAGAAAATTGATTTTCATAAAGGTAAAATACTACATTTATAAATATAAAATCGATTATTAACTCTTTGAATTTTGGAAAAGTTAGTGAGCTTGTATCTAGACCAAAATTCAAAGTTTGCTTTTGACAAAAAATGATTTGACATATTACTACAAAATAATAGAATAGGGCTTCAAAAGTGTCCCATTCCTAATTGTCCATAATCCTGATTATGCGTGCAATTTAAACCCAAGACCGCATTGTTATAATCGATGCAATCTGTACCAAGTCCGGTTGAAAGAGGGGGAGGGTTAAAGTGCAAAATTGGCCTCGTCGCCTTTTAAAAATATTACTATTGGTAAGCAAACAACACGTGGATTGCAGTTGAAGCAGACTAGGGCAATAATATAATAAGCAACACAATTTCGATGACAGAATTAAGTGAAAGCACAATTAAAGGCGGGATAATTGATGTAAAAATGTATTGCTAATGTCAAAAATTTAAAGAATAATTGCATGAAATGATCTTCTGGTTTATGCTGTTTAGAGCAAAATGGCTTTGTGATAAACTACTAATAACAATAACAATAATAGTAATACTACTACTACTACTACTACTAATAATAATAATAATAATAATAATAATATTAATAATAATAATAATAATAATAATAATAATAATAATAATAATAATAATAATAATAATAATAATAATAATAATAATAATAATAATAATAATAATGATAATAATAATAATAATAATAATAATAATAATGACAAATAATAATAATAATAATAATAATAATAATAATAACAATAATAATATTCATAATAAGTAGGATATTGTGAGTCTTTGATTAACCAAGATACAATTTTCAATATTTGTTACTATTAGTGAAGCATCAAAAACTTTAATGAAACACTCAATCAATTCACTTATCATTATCATTTTCATTTGAGTAATATACCTAAAAATAGGTATTGTCTTTTAAACTGGAGCCAGTCATATACCACCATTTACTTTAAAATAAAATGGCTTGTCGAAGCTTGTGCTTTTTTAGTAAACTAAATGTTACATATTTTAATTATAAACAACTAAATTGTAATTATTACATATATGTGCTTGTGCAATTCTCATCAATACATTAAAATCTATCCATATATAAATGGAAAACGATAAGAAAAGAACATTTTTGTCATTTTCGCATAATCCCCCAATGTAATGTATCTCTTCCAAATCCGGTCTCAAGTATAATCAGAAAATTGGCAGCCTAATTTCTTAAAATAATGGATATTTACAAAATAAAAAACACAGTAGACGCTAATTTAAAGGACCATTTTGGGATGATCTAATTAGCATGCATGTTACTTGAGAACGTTGGCAAAAAATGTCATTACATGAATTAATTTGGTTGCCCCCCGCTGCCACCCCATACTCCTTAAAACAAAAAATTAATTGTAGTGCAATTTTGATTTTACAATTGGGCGTAACATAAATGTTGCCTTTGGAAAATCATATATAAAATGTGTTTCCTTGTTGTGTCTGTATGTTGTTATTTACCAGTGAGTCAACATTTGCATGACCTGAACCATCTATATATATATATATATATAAATGCGTTTATAGTTAAAATAGCATTTAACCAAAATCCTGTTTAAAAAATTCAACAAAAATGCTTTTTTTGAAATTTTGGAACAACAATTCAATTTTGAAACACCTTCAAATTTAATAAACATTCAACTGCATAACTTTAAGTACAATTTAATATAAATCTGTCATGTAATGCGTAAATGAAATGATTGCGCCAAATGTGTCTACTTGTCTATAAGCACAATTGAGTTCAAACCCTACTACACAAATGCCCAATGCAAATTGTCTTCTAGAGTCTAGTTCAATGTCTATATAGTGAAGGATACAAACATTTAAGCGATATAATTTAAATTTAAATTGAAAATTACTACGTTTATCCTATAAAACTGATTGCAATTTTTAGTGTTGATTTGAATGATGCAAGGTTATGCTAATCACCCTACGATTTTGAGCAATGGTTATAAAATCTCGATTGTAACAGTAATAATCTCGTTTCTATACCCCCTGTATGATGCATTCTAAACTTAGATTAACATGACTGAAGAACCAAGTGCATAGCCATATAACTGAGCTTTCGTGTTGACACATAAATGCATACACAGACTTAGGGTACTCAAAAGGGTACCTTAAGTCATGTATATACCGTGTGTAATTTATAGGTCAAAGGAGGCAGATTTGATAAAAGATCGTGTGACGTGGTCAATCTTTGTGAACAGACACAAGGAAATTGTTTATTAGTCGACACAATACATTATTCTTCTACGTTTGCGAAACCATTGGAGTTAACTATTTAATTTGGTCGGGAAGCGCATTTAACATGCTTGCAACAATAAAGATAATAGAATCAGCTTTGAGGAACTTTGTTATTTTGTTTTTCGCTTTTTATTTTACTATTTGTTTAACTTTTCTAAATAAAACATTCTTCTATACATTTTCAAAAATAACAGTTAATTAATTATTAATAATCTCATTGTTTGTATTTTTGCAATTAAAAAAAGGTTTGATTTATCTCAATCATTTTTAACTCAAAAGAAAACTATATAGAATGACGAAAAGGATATTTATTGTCATTAAATTGAATGCCCATATTGTATTTTACAAAATGGCCATTTTGCACAATTTTTTCATGCCAATATTGCCTCACACATTCATGCATTATGTTTATATCTCAAATATGTTATCGTGTTGCTATCAATTACATGCTGGCTTTGGGCCTAGTCTTACTCCACATTAAAGACACCAACATTGAAACAAAGCCTGCTATTTTCCGCGACACACACACACACACACAAGTAACAAATTCCACATATATTGAAAGTGCTAGACGTGGATTACGCGACAATAACTGAAACAATTTTGTGTGTGTGATTTATCGATTTGTAAAAATTTCAAATTGCTTAGATAAACAACTGTCAGTGACTCAATTTAATCGTCGACTGGATAATAAGTTAATTTCAATGGACTATTTGTATAGAACGAAATGAGGTCACGTACGAGACAATATAGCTTTCAAATGTTAGTCATATAAAGTGCTTGCGTTGCAGTTCTATCAAACTATATATATATATATATATATATATATATATATATATATATATATATATATGGAGTCTATGTTTAACAAGCACAATTTTAGAAACAATTACATCTGTATTGTGGTTGATGATGTAGAAACGTCTTGATTATTTATACATTTGTACAACATATCAAACAATCGATTCAAATAATTTAATAAGCGTAACAAACATTAAAAACATAACAACGTGTGTTGGTTAATGGATTGCAGTCTCATGACTGCGTTGCTGTTTGCACAAAATGACAACGCTGTTTAATTTTTGACGGAAATATTTCTCTCAATCCAGTGGTTACATATCAATGCAAATATACATTCAGGGTACATCAAAAGTACTTTAAAATAATAAATGTGTGCTTGCATTCATCTACCTAAGCGTAAACCCAATTACAGCGTTGTCAACTAAGTTTTTGCTAAACGGAGTCTAAAATGCATTCACATGGAGGTATGGCGACAGGATTATTACCACCATAGGACATTAAGACTTAATAAGGATTATTCAAATTTTTAGTATAACATTAGTAACAAAATAAAAATTAAAAGGTTAATCGATGTTATGAAATATTTTATACAAAAAGAAAAATATAAATTTAATATAGTGATATAGTTGACAGTTTATTGTTGAAAATAAAATGCGCTAAACATATTAGAATCTTCACATAATTTTGGCAAAAACATTGTAAGCATGCATTTTTATATCCATTTTGTCAACAAAAACATTTTTCAATAAATGACCGTTTAGAGTTAGGTTACACGAAGATCCACATTAAGCGCCAATCATGGAAGCCAACTGCTAACAATTAGAATACGAGCTTCGTGCTACATAAACACAATGTTTTTCTATTGCTAATTATTGCATATTATTTTAACTTGAAAAATGTAATTGAATATTGCAAACTCTTAAACAGCCATTCTATGTACATGCTAAAAATTGCTTTTTACAAAGCATTCTCGTGTGATAGGAATAGTTATTATTATCGTTACCGGTGTACATTTATTAGTTTCGTACTATTTAGCATTCTTAACTGGCAAATTGTGCCTTTTTTAAATTAGTCTGTAAAATGCAAATTGTTTTCCTATTGTCCTTATGTCAGTAACATAATTGTTTTTTTCAAGGTAGAATTGTTCGCCTTACAATTCGCGTTTCTTTACACACACAGACTTGGTTAGAACCGTACAATTATTAATAAAGATATAATTTTTCATTTTGATTTTTTTTTATTTGTAAGGAATGTGTCAGAATGTTGACAAAATATCAAATTTAAAAATTAAATTTTACACTTTTAGATGTCAAAATTATACGTTTAACTCTATGAACCTATTTGATTTAATTAATGACATTTCAGTTTAAATGTTTTTAATTATGCCATAGTGATAACCAAAAACCTCTATCGTAACCAGTCCCAACTCCAGTTGAGAAACAAAGAGCGTTAGAGCACATGACTGGCAACTTAAATATTGCTAAGGAGCAGAACAAGAGGAGACGATCTCATAAAAATACGGCAAAGAAGTGAAAGCATGATTCCAATGACATGTCTTAGCAAAACCTAAATAAAAACTCTATCTTCGTTATGCAGGATATTCAATACTGTAAAATACAATCAACAGGCACAATATTGTTACACCATGTTCTTAAAGCAAAAAAAGTACTAAAAAAATAAATTAAATAAAGACCAAATTAAAAAGGTACATTTTAAAGTTGATACTCGATGATTAATTGCACTTTATACAAAACGAAATATAAAAATGATTTACAGGTTTATGTAGAAAAAAAAACAATTAAGAAAGCAATAAAAAGAAATATTTAAAAACATTTTTTAAAACATGTATAAACAATGAAAGCATGTGAAAAAGCAAACGTCTACTTTGTACACTGATAAAACCTGAATAAGATGTACTTTAACTATCCCATATTTAATCAAGTGAAGTTTAGAGATAAAATAAAATGACGGTAATGACTTTTTGCTATTGATCAAACACTGATCATTTGTATGCACAAAACTCATAAAAAGTATCATTAATATTTCACATTCACATTTATACCTACTGCATAAAAGATTGTAAACAATAGCTAAACCATTGTAACACTAAACAATTTATGTGTGCTGTCAAATTCATTTTTAGTACACAAAATTGATTTAATATCTCAGTAGCTTGGTTACACAATTTTTATTATTTTACACCAAACTATTTCTTAAAATTTACTATTAATTGTAGACAAAATTAAGGTTTGTTTAAATTGTTAAAATTTATTGCAAATGTTGAAAGCCGTATTTCAAACTTTTTTCCTATTTAATTATTATAATCAAATTGGAAGTAAGTCTAAATGAGGGCTTGTATGTAATGTTCGTGTTTACATTAATATCTTGTCAACAATTATACGAATCTAGCATTTTATCCATTTCTGCCATTCCAATACAATTATTAACAATTTTCTTAAATTAAAATAAATGAATTCTAATATTGTCATTAATTTTTAATTGCAAACAATTTCTTGTATAGCATAAAATTGGGTTTTAAATACTATTCTATTTATAAAAACATACATTCTTACCCAACAGTTTTGCTTGTGCCAATACTGTTTATAATAGTGTTTGAACGCTATTTAACAAAGACTTTCACATTTAAAAAATATTTTACAAGCAAATGATTGTAATGAAATCATTGTTATATATATATATATATATATACTACTTATTTATGTTGATTAAGGGTTAATTATATTGACACATTAAAATAAAAAGTACAAAAGTTTATGTCTGAACAAAAGTTACGGATGTATTTTTCCCCTAGACTAATAGTAAAAACGATTTTTAACTATCCGATACATCTGAATGCATTTCTACTAAAATAAATAAGGTGAAAACAATAATAATAATGGCTAAGATACCAGACTTGTAGTTAGGTGCTTATGGAAACTAGTTTTCCTACTAGCACCCATCTTGGGAGTTACTAGATTTTCTTTTGCTAAACAGGGGATTTCCGTTACAGACCATTAAATTATATATATATAATTCAGTTTTAATTGTTTTGTTACAAAAGAAACATTGAAAATAGTAATGATTTTGAGGATTTGAGTAATGTTTATCAAGTTCCAGTTTTCCATAACAATCTTAATTCTGCATACCTCAATGTGGTTTATTCTGGACTCAAGCTAGCACAAATCATGGACTGAATGTAAAGACGTATCACTGGACTTCTATCTTTGTTAAAATCATAAGTATTTGTTTTACAACTACGTATTTGTTTATATTTTCTTACTGATCTATTGTCGTTTTGTTTTGTTTCCAACCTTTTCTTCTATACCAATTAATTTGTTTGTTGACATTTTTAAGAATGTAGCAAACAACTGGATAATTATGTAACCAATATCAAGTGTCTACATTGTCGCATGTTTTCTTGTTTTCTGGCTAATTTTAGATTGTGTCAAAAAATGTTACATTCTATTTTTGCATTAAAATAAAACCATTTTTTATTAATACAGTAAAAATGTTGTATTATTTTTGAATAACAAAATTAGTAAATAAATGTAAACAAAGAAATATTTTAAATGTACACAATATTTTGTCATATTAATATGACAAATTTAACTATTTTCAGTTAAAATTGACAAATAATATATTTCATAGAAAGTGTCACTATTATTATTATTATTATTATTAGCATTATTTTTATTATCATCATTATTATTATTATTATTATTAGCATTATTATTCTTATTATTTTTATTATTAACGTTATTATTATTATTATTAGCATTATTATTTTTATTATTTTTATTATTAACGTTATTATTATTATTATTAATATTAATATTATTATTGTCATTATTGTTATTACTATTATTACTATTATTACTATTATTATTATTATTATTATTAGCATTATAATAATAATAATTATTATTATTATTGTTATTATTGTTGTTATTATTATGATTATTATGAATATTATTGTTATTATTATTATTATTATTAATATTATTATTATTATTATTAATATTAATATTATTATTGTTATTATTAACATTATTATTATTATTATTATTATTAACATTATTATTATTATTATTATTATTATTATTATTATTATTATTATTATTATTATGAATATTATTATTGTTGTTATTATTATTATTATTATTATTATTAACATTATTATTATTATTATTATTATTAACATTATTATTATTATTATTATTAACATTATTATTATTATTATTATTAACATATTATTATTATTATTATTAACATTATTATTATTATTATTATTATTATTATTATTATTATTATTATTATTATTATTATTATTATTATTGTTATTATTGCTGTCTTGTCACTCTTATTGGTATCAAGACAGCAAAAATGGTCCTCCACTATAATCTATCATGGCCAAGTGATGTGTAATAAACCTCAATCTATAATTAAACCGTTGTAATCTTATCCATTCAAGTTCACAAGTTTTTAAAATATTTAAACTATAAAATGTTGAATTTGTGATAGAACTTGTAATAATTTCCTTATATCATATAATGTTTGACCCATCCAAATGTTAATTTCAATTTAGATTTTGCTGCATTTCTTATGACGATGTTTATTATAATCCTAACTACTGTTAGCGCGTTATCGAATTAGTACCATGTACCTTGTAAAAATGTTTGTTTTTGGAAATTATACAAAAATCAAAAATAATAATAATAACAATAGTACTTATAAAAATTGTAATAATAATGTCTAATTTTTAATTTAAAAAAATTGTGGATTGTAGTTATTTGAGCCATAAACAAAATGTGATATACAATTGTGAAAGACAAATCATTTAGCTATACAAAATAATTTTATTTACATAATTTTCCTTACAAGGTTATTGTAAAATATTGTTTTCGTGTTTGTAATGTTTTGAAGGCGTATATCAACGTCTACTTTATTCATTCAATTCTCACTTTTGTAGCTTTGTGTACAAAATTATTTTAAAACATTTTAAAAGTTGGATTTAAAAAAATAGTTTATTTTAATTTTGCAAAATATTCTTAAAGTTGTTTATGAATACGATTCAATTGTTTTCTAAGGATGAAACATAAATTAATCATTTGAAAGTAATTTTTGTCTATTGTTATGCATATTAAATCAATTATTAAGCATTTCCGTCTAAAATAAATAAAAATCAAATTAAGGTTATATGATAAAATCTTAAAGAGTTGATAATAATTCTGACAAGTTGATTAAAGTTTATCAAGTCTCAATTTCCAATAATACAAGTGTATTCCCAATTCTATACTCCCAATATAATATATTCTAGATTCAAGTGTACAACGTTATAATTGTGCTTCCATTTTAATGAATATGTGCATGCATACATTTAGGGTACTTGCAATGATCTTAAAATATACGCATATTATGTGTAGTCATGGGTTTAAAGGTACAATAAAAATGCCTCGTTAATTTTTGTAAATAATAATTCCATCATATAGTTACCAAAGCAATTTATTACACCCCTACGTATCCTGTTTATACAAAGTTCCTTCTGTATGTAAAGCAATAAAAAATGTTTTGATTTAAGTGTTTCAAAATAAAGAAATAATAAAGTGTCTATGTTGCCAATAAACTACTAATATTATTATAAATAATAATAATAATAATAATAATAATAATAATAATAATAATAATAATAATAATAAATTAAGTGACGTGTGACAGATAACCATTACCTAATAATTTCTTTCACATTACAACTTATTTTTGTTAGTAAACCTAATTTTTAACATAAGCTTGTGGTTAACCCAAGTAATCAAATTTAAAATTGTGCAAGCAAAACATTGTCAAACCGATAAAAACTTACTCGGATCAATTACTTCATTTTTCACCTGTTCAGCCTCCAATACGCAAACGGGTATGATAAAAAAGTACGTTATCAGCACGTACAACAAACTGGAACAAGGCCGAAAATAGTGGATTAATTCTTGACAAAAATCTTCGCCGCGTCTTTTCATAATGAACGATTCGAATCCATCGTCATTCTGTTGATGTAGTCGAGAATTATATGGTGTAAAATTATTATTACTATTATTAATATTATTATTATTATTATTGATATTGGTACTAGTGTTTCGACAATTTGTACTTTTGCCAAATTGACTGTTTAGGTGCGACAGGACGATATTTTGCAAATGTAACGTATCCTTGCCCAACACGATAGAATCATTGGCAGCGTGACCCACACGACACAATATGGTGTATATTAGGATGGGAAATAGACACAAAGCTGCCAAAATGCTACTCAGTTGAAAGTACAACGTTTGCGTCTCATTCCATCGATTGCCGAATCGGGGACTGTAGGCTTGACTTTTGAATTGATGATAACGGCCAATGCCTGTAGCAAACAGAGCAATTATAGTTGCACACACAATAACAAAGTACCAAACGTTGAACAAGTTGGAACAATTCGATCCAAGCTTGAGGCGATACAGACATTGATTGATTCGTGAATGTTTAATGACGTTGTTGGTGGCGTTCGATTGTTTGCTGTCTCCGGGCAATAATGTAGCCCACAGTTGGCGACGTGAAGCGTAAAATGCGGGGTGTGTTTGACTAGCAGACATGGTTTGTTTTTGTACTTTTACAAAAATCCCTTCACAGTTCCAATTTTGATTTGGAATAAAAAGTCATGTTACTTTTAAACTACGAAATAATAATAAGTCATTTTAAATGTTTGCTTAGTCAAAACGAGTGTTTTGGAAAAGGATTTGTAATATCTAGTATAAATGAACCAATGAAATTAAAGCAAGTGAATCATTTGCCAACATTTGATTGGTCTGTTTGGCATTGTTGCATGACAACGTATTTGTTGAAAAATTTCAATGGGTTGGCTTGTTGTGTGATAAATGGAATGAGTAAAACGGTATATATATATATATATATATATATATATTCACACAGGGAGAGACAAGCCTTTACATTGTGCTTAGAGAATATATTCATCATAGGGCGTCAACCGCGGACAGTTTTCCAATAAATCAATAAACCATTCTTACATAAGACTGATCATATGTGTGGGTATGTCTTTAAGACCAAACTTTGTGCGTGTATGTGTTTATGTGGAGTTACGATCAACAGACTTTAATTGATATCATGACTCAACAAGAGTTAACAATGTTTATCCAACCTAATTATAGCAATTATATGTAAAAAAAAAAGAAAAATGGGTTAGTCAGTCAATGCTAAACTAAATAGAACGAAAAATTATGTTTTATGTAAACTGTATCTAAAACAGAACCATTTTTATGGTGCGTATTAGTTTGCAGTACGACACGTATTATTATGAAAACAAAAGTGACTTGTGTAGCCTGGGCATTGTTATTTTAACACAATTAGTAAACGAAAGTGCAATTAAGTGTGAAAGTAAACAATTGACATATGCACTTGTATATGAACACAATTCAATTGTGAACATTTGGATTAATCAATTTAACCGCCCACCACTGTATAACTAGTGCAAACTCAATGGATAAGTGAACATTTAAAAATACGACTAATTGGTACCAATAACTACTTTCTAATCAATAATCCAATTACATGAATTATTTTTTTAATTATTAGTTTCATAATAAGGTAAATACAGACTTGAATTAATTTAAGTTTAAGTTGAATTCAGCCCCTTCACTTTCTATTCGATATCGGGTAGCTCGGTCAAATATGTTGCTCAATTTGAAATTGTCAAAGTTCAATCGTTATCTCATTACTCGACGAAAACATTTTTATACTCCGTCTAAAAATCGATCAATCTAACCAGTCCCAAGCCTGTATAACGGAGGATGGTTTAAACTCAAGGTTAGCAGCCTGGCTTCCGTAGAAAATCTATATTGCTATAGCAACATTAAGAGGACACCATTGTGGCAAACAGCGGTAAAGACTTGGAAAAGCAATGCCAGTTTTTTATAGACTCAAATCAATATGGTCATGTTCTTCCGTTTGGCTCTGAAATGAACTGACTCTTGTCCACTGTATATGACATCATTACAATTATATTAGAAAAGTGCTTAGTTAAATTTAACGTTTACCGCCCAATAAAACAGCAAGAACGGTTTAGGAATAGACAATTGATAATAGCCAAAGAAAGGCTGGTAGACTACAGAAAACTTACGTAAGAACCATTCGGAATGATCCAATTGAAATTAATGTTTCATGGGATCAAACTAAAATTTTGACAAACTGTTTAAACAGAGTCAGTTATTTTGTTGCACCATGTTCTTTTTTAATTATGGGACTTTGTTGTTGTTTTTATAATAATAATAATAATAATAATAATAATAATAATAATAATAATGTAATAAATAAGTGTTTTTCACCATTATTAACTTTTATTCTAATTATAAGTTTTTTATTAAGTAATAACTGTGGAAACATTAAAAAAATATTTTTAACAGCCCATTTATTTTTTATTCCAATATAAATTTTTTTCTATCCCATCTAATGTACATAATTTGCGTTTTTATTTGTACATTAGTTCTTATATCAAATTGTTAATTTTATGTAAATTATGACATACGTTTGTCCTTATATTGTGTTACAAATAAATATTTTCAGTGATTTAAAAACGGTCTCCATATTAATAGAAGGTACAAACTTCAATTATTAATTTTTAACAAAAGTTTGAACTCATTTTGTACATAATTAATGATGCAGATAATTACGTATTTCAGCATTATTTTGCATTTATTATCCAGCTTTATTGCTTAAATGGTTGACCAAAGAAATGGAAATTTTAGTGCAGTACTACTTGTATTTTATTAAGTAACACTAATACAATTTATACATTAATTGCCTTCAATTAAACTTCCAAAATCAGTATTGACAAAAATGTAACCTAAGGTATTGGACTAACAATTTAATAGTAGTAAAAATAGGTGTTACTGTACATTACCAACAGAAAAAACGGTTTTCAAAAGTTATTCTAAAGTAAAAGAAATTACCGGACAGATTTCAAATTTTCAAAAAAGACTCTACGTGAATTGAAATGTGCAATTACGTCGGTTGACTAGTTACTGGATCAGTATTGAATCGAATTCATCCGGCAGCACCCAATAAAGACTTACAAGCAGGGATGTGCTAAATGCTCACTTGTTAAAAAATATTTCTTAAATAAAATTACCCATTTTGTAACAATTGTTTAGAAAACAACCAACAAAAATAAACTTTAGTGTAATTTAAAACAAAATAAACATTATTTTAAAACACAAATAAATGAGTTATTGGAAAAAGTTAATTGTTGATTGTTATATTCAATATTTATTTATTCAATAATTGTATGCCAAAAGTGTGCAAGAATGACATTTTACTTGTGTTGCATGTGTGGAGCACAATATCTTCAATTCCATTTAGATTTATATAATCTTTATTAACAGTTTTCAACACAATTCAACATATTTTTATAACACAAAACAACCCTAACATTAGCAAAGCGTTGCCATAGTTTCCAGTATATCTTTTATAAATTGTTTTTTCCCTATTGTTTTTCCAATAATAGTGCACATTTTACAAAGGTAGCTAGCTGAATTACTTTGCCACTGTAACTTTCCCAGCACGGATTTATAATTAATTGGAGGTTAAATTAAGAATAATTTTAGTAAATTACAAATTTTTTTAATTTATTGATACACGAAAACATATTTCGTTACTAATGTAACTAGAAACGGTTTAACTATAAGCAGTGCTTATTTATTCCAATTCACTATTATTTCAAATGTAGGTCATCAAATATGTTGAACATTTTTCCTTTCAAATTGTTGTTTTTAAAACGTTTATTAATATTTTGACTATTTAATATTATATATATATATATGCATGGGGCAGTAAAACAACAATTACAGCAAAGCAACAACAACAAAGTCTCGTTGGCATTGAAGATTCCACAAATCGAAAATTGAGCTTCTTTTTGGTTTTCACTCAACTCTGTCATCTGTGTAACTCTGTCATCCAGATACGAACGGTCATTTCTTTGCTGTTGTTTACCGCAATGACGTCCTCTTGAATTGTTTCCGTAACATTATAAATTTTTTACAGAAGCCAGGTTGCTAACCACGCGCTCAAACCCTCCTCCTTTATCCAGGCTTGGGCTGGGTAGATTGAATCATTACTGATCCAAACTAGGCAGAGTTACAGTAATAATATTGATACGATTTATTTTGTTTTTGACATATATATATATACAACTTTATGTTTATAAAGGCATAATTTTTATAATATTTTTATTCCAACCGTACCTAAATAAACCTAAGAAAACTCGTGGTTTAAAATCATGTAAGTAATTATGCATCAAGTTTTTATTAAAACCAAATTGTTATGTTTAAAACAATTTGTCTATAAAAAATTAACTTTAGTTTATTCATATTTTTGGTTTAAAAGAAAGGTACCAATATTGTTTTTGTGTGTATGAATAGGATGACGTTGGTAACAAAAATGTTATTCAAAATTAAAGTTACTACAACCCATCAATCATCAATTTAGAAGAAAAAACAATACATTAATACTTGATTACAACTTTGTAAACATTTATCCACAAGTGGATTCTTTTCTGGTACATTTTAATTGGCCTATTATTTTTAATATTTTTGTGAAAACCAATTTTTACCAAGTAAACATGTAGCAGAGCTAGATAAGAGCCCAAATTTACTTATCGCTATGGTAACGTCAACCTCTTTTTTTCTTGAGTTTAGCGCTCTAATTACCTGTGTTGCTCAAATTTAGAAAATCTTTTAAATCCTTGTATTACAACGTTTAAATATCTACAATGATTATAACAATTGTCATGCAACGATTAAATTCAAAATAGATTAATATTTATGGTGTCTATTTAATATAACCCGAAACCAGAATGACCTTGAATTTAATTTACATTAATTTAAGACTTATTCAAGCAGTCGGTTATTTTACTGCATATATGAATGCTTTACGAGTAAATCGTTTATTAATTGTTTAACCAAACCAAACAAATTCTAATGCATTTACTGCTGGTAATGTACATCAAACAATATATATATATACATCCCACACCATAATGTAACTGTACCTTAAAATGACTCATTGAAAGAATAGTAATTTTTAAATTATTTTTGAACCACATGTCTACCATATTCAGTACATTTATATTCATTATCACATGATTTTATATATTTCATTTTGTTCCTATTATTTGTACTTTTTTGTAATTTTGTTACTGTTTTATTTTTTCAATTAATGGTGAAAATGTATTTTTGTGACGAATGTATCTCCAGTGAGGTATTAAAGCGTAATGTGATCATACTTCTATATAGTTTTGGTTGCATGAATACTATATGGGAAATGGCGCTACAGCAAGTGGATAGTTAATCAACTCAAAGGAGGACTCGCATTTAATGCCCGTAATAAACACCCATTCCATTTTTAACTAACCGCTTCAGTCACTTTTTCCAACCCAGTAATAGTGCACTTTGGTGCAACTGAAATTATTAGAAACAGTGCAAAGTTGAAGCCCTTATTTTGTTTCCAACAAAACAAACGGCTTATTATAGTTTATTTGTTATACTATTTAAAAGTATAGCATTATAAGTGACAATTGTTTTGAGAAAATAACACTTTTTTAGAGTTCAATATAATATGCATTGTGTCAAAGCATTTTGAACAACCATAATGTTCTACATGTCATAATGTAGATAATGTTAAAACCCAACAAACTAACAATTGTGTATTAAGTGCTTTTACACATATTTATACAATTGGTGTGTTTATTACAGTTTGGTTATATATTTAACTGTCAAGTGTATTGTACATCTGTATACAAACAAAACTCAGTTATGGTGCTTGAAAAAACAAAACATGGTTGTCGATAAATGTGTTTGTTTATCAAATTTGAATGCAACTTGAATAGAACAAACAAGCACATGTAGTTCACACTTTTCTTAAACATCTGACTGTACAATTTCGACGCCCAAATACTGGTTTTTGTCATAGTATTACATTTTGAACAAACCAGTAATTATAATCGTAATGTGTAATAATATATGTGTATTTATGGGTTGCAAAGTTGCTATAGTTGGCAGAGTAATAAGTTTATACGGAGAAATAAAATAATTAATACGATATCGATTTCACTTGGTTTTTGATTTAGAACTTCTTCAACAATTCTTGTATTACAATTAAAGCAATAAAAATATCCAAATTAACGTCTAAATCAGAATGACTTAAAATAAATCAATAAGAATTGAAAACGCCAATGTAGATAATTTAAATTATTCCACATTCATTCATTTTATTTTTACTACTTTAAATGTTTTGACAGGAAACGTATCTTTCGGCAATGGATATTTTAGCGAGGCCAAATATAGGCCTGCATTTAGTGCCGGTGGTAGGAATCGAACCTATACTTCTGGAAGAAATTATTTTTGAATTAAAATGTTGAAAAAATTGCATGTTGATGTCAGTATTCATATAAACGTCAATATCAAATTCAATTGACATAACTTTTGTGCATAATTTTTTCTAATATTGTTTAATAAGTCAAGTCAATCATTGTTATACATCATATGGACATTGTAATCACCTTTTAATATTATTATTAATTATTACAATTGCAAAACCATTTTTCTTTAAAAATAAGCATAGGGCAATAACATAACAACAACAACAAAGTCTCATAATTCAAAACAAACATGAAACAACAAAATGTTTCCACGTATTTGAAAATTTTGTCAAACACTTTGTTTGATCTCATAAACCATTCACCTTAATTAAATCTTCCCGAATAGTTCTTAGCCAAGTTTTATGTGGTCTACCAATCTTCCTTTTAGCATTTTCAATCATCCATTCTCAAATCCGTTCTTACTGATCTTTCAGGCGGTAAAAGTAGAATTTGATTAAGTAATTTTCTTCGTCTAATTTTAATGTCATGTTGCAAAAAAGAGTCAGTTCTTCTTATGATCTCATTACTTGAAATGTGATTACGCCAGGTAATCTTTAAAATACTTATAAGACACCGGCGATGAAAAACATCTTGTCTGTTCGCTTGCACGTTTCACTCCCATCTATTGCCGTCGGAATGATTATTGATATGTACAAACGACGTTTTGTCTTTAGGCGGATAGAAGAACATAATCATAGTGATTTGAGTCTATGAAAGATTGACATTGCCTTTCCAAGTCTGGCTTTTATATCAATTTCGGTTTTTCCGTCTTTACGAATGATGCTTCCCAGATATGTAAAGGAATCAACAAATAATTTATATTATTCCACATTCATTTATTTTATTTTTATCATTATCGAAACTAAAATTTAAAACATTGCATTAAGTGGAAAAAGTTAATTATTTTTTACTAAATTTCTTTTGAATAATTACATTTTTAAAACTTATTTTTTTCAATGTGACATAATTATAATAATATTCGTTTATTTGAATTTTTATATAAAATAAGATAATTGAAAAATTAAGCATTTTCTTACTGAAAATAAAATTTTTATATAAAAATAAGTTGTTAAAACAACGCCAAAATAATGTAACATGTTGAGGTGTGAAAAGGCATGAAATAGTAATTTTTTTTCTAAAAATGCGAAAATATTGTTTTCCCGTTTATTCCAAAAATCTATTGTGCAAACTAAAAAATTAAAATTTTTATAATATTAAATACAATTCACAAGAATTGCGGTGTTTGTGAGTAGGAAGCCCAGTAAAATGCGTTGTATTTATCAAAATTATTAAAATTTTAGCGGTACTCTACCGTAGCCGGTCCTAAATTTGGTTAAAAGAGGGGGAAACTTTAAACATAAAATTATATTGCTAAAATAAGAAGACTCTATTTTATTAAAATACGGTAAATAAGTAAAAGCAGCATAATTCCGATGACGGGGTTGGGCAAAATCCGAATGGAATTTTAATTTTCGATATACACAATTTTCAAAACCAAAAATTTAATGTACAATCGTATAGACCAATTTTGTTGTTTCATACTCTTTACAGCGAAAGGGTATTGAAATACATGAATAAAGTGAATAAAACACGGATTTAAAAAAATCACCATTTTGGCATTGTGTAAGGCTATTTTTTGCATAAGCTCTAATTTAGGCGGTTAAGAAAGCTAAAATTTAATAGATGTTGAATTGGTTTAACCTAGATTACTATTTTTTTAATTTTTATTTATTATATATATATATATATATATATATATATATATATATATATATACTATATATTATGATAAACTTCTTTGAGCAGTGGACATTTTAGCGAAGTCAAACGTGGGCCCGTATTTTAGTGCCGTAGTGGGATTGGAACCCATGCCCACCGTGTTTCAAATCAAGCGTTGTTCTGCTAGACCACCCCGGTACACATTAACAGGCCAATCCTTGAGGTAATGCAATACGAGGCCGATCCATGAACAAGGTTGAGCAAGCTCACAGCACCCGTTCGTCTGGGAAAAATACAGATAATTTTGATGGTCTCAATTTAGAGACCGTTGCGGAAATTGCACTGCAAAAAACAAATACTACACATGATCTTAGCTCAGAAAGCCGATAATCGATCAAATTGTAGAATTTTCATCTCAGTGCGTAATAATGTTTTTAAAGCCAACATACAATACGCTTGTGAAAGTATCACCTTTGCTTTAAAAATAATGTCTTATATTACACGTTTCATAAATCAAGTTTTAACTTTGACCAAATTTACTTTGCTTGCATAAACATTGAAATTTAAATACTACATGGGGTAAAGTAGAAATGGCTTTATGCAGTATTGTTAAACAAACTATTCAAATTAAGCAATCATCTATCTAAACTTACTATACTATTAAAAATGAGATTATTTAGAATTACATTAGCAACCTAGCCAGAAAAATACCAAACCATTTGAACCAAGTCAATACACAAATATGTAATCAGATTTATTGTTGAGTTTTGTATGGTGTACAATACAGGTAATTTTGTATACTTTTTATGTTTGCTAATTTCACCGTTGCACGTTTCACTCCCATATATTGCCGTCGGAATGATTATTGATATGTACAAACGACGTTTTGTCTTTAGGCGGATAGAAGAACATAACCATAGTGATTTGAGTCTATGAAAGATTGACATTGCCTTTCCAAGTCTGGCTTTTATATCAATTTTGGTTTTTCCGTCTTTATCAATGATGCTTCCCAGATATGTAAAGGAATCAACAAATAATTTATATTATTCTACATTCATTTATTTTATTTTTATCATTATCGAAACTAAAATTTAAAACATTGCATTAAGTAGAAAAAGTTAATTATTTTTTATTAAATTTCTTTTGGATAATTACATTTTGAAACTTATTTTTTTCAATGTGACATAATTATAATAATATTCGTTTATTTGAATTTTTATATAAAATAAGATAATTGAAAAATTAAGCATTTTCTTACTGAAAATAAAATTTTTATATAAAAATAAGTTAAAAATTAGTATAAAATTTTACAATTAGTTGTTAAAACAACGCTAAAATAATTTAACATGAGGTGTGAAAAGGCATGAAATAGTAATTTTTTTTCTAAAAATGCAAAAATGTTGTTGAGTTTTGTATAGTGTATAATACAGGCAATTATTTGATAACTTGCAATTTTGTATACTTTTTATGTTTGCTAATTTCACCGTAGCCGGTAGGACGAGGAAGAGTTTGAGCACACGATTAGTAAACTGGTTTTTGTTAAAATCTTGCTAAAAACTCAATAGAATGACACCATTTTATTCAAATAAGGCACAGAACTAAAAGCAGCATAATTTCAAAGACAAGTTTTGACAAAATCCGCATAGAATTTCAATTTTCAATATGCACAATCTTCAAAGCCTTTTGGCTTTGATCCATGCTTTTCGAGGCAAAAGGGTTTGGAAATAGATAAAATAAATAATGCTATATTTTATGTTGATTATGATTTAGTTAGCATTAAATGTAAGTAGTCAAGCGGTGCAGTAGTTGACTTGCACCCAGGTTCAATCTCCACCATCGATCGACTAAATGTGGGCCCACGTTTGGCTTCACTAAAAGGTCCACTGTTGATAAATGTTTCCGTAAAAACATTTAAAATAGTAAAAATAAAAAAAAGAATAAAAATTTAGCCGCATGATAAACTAGGTGAATCCTAAAAACAATCAATAGAGCATCGCTGACCCTAAGTTTGTATTTTATGCTTGTCATCAATGTAAAAAAGGGATTTACTGCATGGAGAAACATGGCATGTACTCTTTCCATAGCATCAACCAATAACAACTGTTATCGTATTGCATACGCAATGTACATTTTTATAAAGCTTAAAATTCAGAGATAATGATGTTTAATATTGCAATACATATAATGCTGTCCAAAGTTAAAATATTTATCAGTTAATTTTAGAATTATCATTAACATGCTAAGATTGTACAACCAATTTGAGTGTATTATTATTGTCTTTGATCTTTTATTTTCATTAATTAAAAAAAAAGGAATCAATTTTTTCCAATAAATAATTGTATGCATGAAAAACTAAAAGAAAATGGCATTTTTACGGTTAGATAAAATATATGTTGACTTGTATACATTTATATGCCCCACTTATATATGTATCTTTAATTCCAATTAATTATATTTATCAAGTGTAACCATATGAAGAATTGGTTGGTGCGTGCAATATCATTTAAAATTCAATAAACAGTGTTATATGCATTTAAAAATGAAAACAAATAACTATTACTAATTAATTGCAATAATTGATTGTTGCAAACAAAATACATCTATTGAATTTTTTCGTACTCAATTTTGAACTTTTAAAATGCTTTACTGCAAACGTTTGTCAACTAATAGATGGGCAAAGTTTAATGAAAGTCTGCATTTAGTGTCCGCGCCATAACTAATTCTGTCACCTCAGTAGAGTAACGTCTTTAATCAATTTGAAAACATATAACATCATTCATTAATTTTATGGCGCACAAATAGTGACTTTAGTTACAACAGTAACTGTACAATTGAGTTTTAAAGGATTTTATTGGTACCTTGGTAGGCTCAGATTTAAAATTGCTGGCAGAATTTAGAAATAAAAGTGAATGTTACTTGAATTGTTGACATTATAAAGTTTGTAACTTTATTCTTTTGGTCAATAAAAGTTTTTTAACAAATTGCATGTGTTTGTTCTTAAGTTTTATTAAACGGACGTATTATGATGTATTGCTAGAACGAGTGTTGTAGTTCCGGGGTGGTTTAGCGGTACAGCGCTCGAATTTGGACCTCGGTAGGCATGGGTTCGAATCCCACCACTGGTACTAAAATGCGGGCCCATGTTCGGCTTTGCTAAAATGTTTACTGCTGAAAGAAGTTTCCTGTAAAACATTCAAAGTAATAAACATAGAATAAAAACATTACTACTGCTTATTCTTTTCTGTCAAGGGTTATATTGTAATCAAATTAAATTTTTTACTTAACAATGTACAACAAATAATTAATCAGTTTTAAATTATTTTCCTTTTTAGTACACATTAATAAAAGTTTAGTTTATTGAATCTGGAAAAATGACAGTAATTTTTTACAAAATGAAACCAGTATGATTATATTTTTCCATTCATCAAAAGACAAAACTTTGCTTGTACGCATTCATTATTATTCCTAAAGGTTTGTATAGAAATGAAACATGGAAGTAAACAGATAACACTTTTTAATACCAATGCTTAAAAAGCAATATTAAGATTGCTTAGTGCAATCGTATTTTAAACAATTAAATTTCGATAAGAAGTAACTTGCATTTACATTACAATAAGATAAAGAAAATTACTTGTTTGTGCTCTGCACTAACCGTTTAAACGGCCAACAAAAACGGTTTAGGAATAAACAGTTGTAGAAAACGTGTCTGAAAGTTAATAGAAACAAATGTTGTGTGGGATCAAATGAAACATTTGGTATAAAGTACAACAATGTAAAACAATCTTGTTACCCCCATATACTTCAGAGCACAAAGCTTTTTGGCAAAAACGTAGTATACCTAATCGAGGATCCGCAGTGCTGGTTAATTTCTAAAACTACGTTACCTGAGTGACCTGGCGCTCAATTTGGACCTGTTGATCATGGGTTTGAATCCTACCACCGACATTAAATACTGGTCCATGTTCAGTCTCACTAAAATATCAACTGCTGAAAGATGCGTTTTCTGTCAAAATATTCAAGGTAGTAGAAATAAAACAATAGGTAATAAGATTTGACCTTCGCTACACTTATAATAATTCATCCGAGTTTATTGTTGAAATGTTTAATAGAATATTTAGCGAGGCAAAAGGAGGATTTTCATTTTGTGCCGGTCTAATCACTGTTTCATCTCGACATTTGCATTTTATATTAATTAGTTATTCATGCATAAGTAATGTGTTGGTATTTGGGTCGTGTTCGTATCGTCTTTGATCTATTGAGTTTTATTTAAAACTACAACATTTTTAAAACAGCTGAGTTTTCAATGGTCCAAAGTTGTTTGTATTTAAAAAAACGTAAAATAGAGAAAAACCCACATGATTTTTTTAATTATGCAATGTATGCACATTATATATTCAATAATACTTTTTCTAATTTATTATTATTACTATTGTTGCAGTTTTTACTGTAAAACATACACTCATACACGATACAATAACCAACATTATATATTGGTAAAACGTTAAACGACTTTAAATAAAAAATAAACCCTTATTTATATGACATTTTTAATTAAAAACAGGGTTTATTAGAAAGTTTTTGTATTGAAAACAAAACTCTATGCATATTTGTGCTATGTTAAATTTAAATAATAATAATAATAATATGAATGACCCTTAGAAAATAATAATTTATTTTTGATCTTATTAAACTACATGTATGTGTAGTAAAAAATAAAATTCTGATTAATTAAAAAGACTTGAATCACATGAACATGAACGGACATTATACAACAAAGTATTCCAAAATTGAAAACAAACTCTACGAACATCCAAACTAAAAATCAATATGAATTTTGTCTAGTTTAATGACTAAACATTGAAATATTATGTTTTTATTGTGCAAATATAAAAGTAGACTTGCAATAAATATGTACAAGTAGTGGTGTTGTATGTATGCAAACGAAAAAAACATTTTTGTTATATTGAATATTCAAGTGTAGTAATACAGTTAAGATATTCTTTATAATATTTATTTGTAAAATTGTGAATAGAGTAAAAACAAAAACGCATGAATGTATGTTATTTTTTTAGAAAAATATTTTAAACAAACCAGCTTGCTCAATTTGGTGCTTCACCTAATCCAGTGGCAAGTTTGTCTAAGAGATGAGAAGGATTTTTTCAATAAAAGTTAGATATAATCGTCCATTGAGACGGTTTTCTTTTAAACAATTATTTTCAGTTGCTCAAATACACAACACACAAAGTGCATTATTTCTCAACAACAAGTTTTACTGAAGCATACGTAAGGTCAAAATCAATTTTCCGTTGTGTCTAAATTATGGACATTTGTTTATTTTCATAACTACGATTAACCAACAATCTGTTGTTTTTATTCATTAGAGTTTTACTATTGTACATAAAAAGTCAAAGGATTTCCTGAATATGTGATATTTAATCTAATACAAATAGAACAACCGTAATTTATTATCTAGTTATGATTTTGTGTCAATTTACAATACTAGTTGTATTAGAAAAACAAAATAACACAATCCATTAAATATTAACACATTGTGACAATATATATAAGGCGTGTATACATTTAGCGTTGTGTGGTATTTCAAATTAGAAAATAGTACCTTTGCACGCATATTTCTTATTAATAATTTACATATTTTAAAATTGCTAAATTGTTTCAATTACTCAAGTTTCAAAAATTATAATTGAAATTGTCTTTCAGTGTACCATTGTGTATGAACAACCTACATACTGAGTCTTAAACATTTGCTTAAACTTAATGTATATATAGAGACTGGTTGTTTTGCATATAATATATACTTCTATCCACAAATCATTCATTCAATGTCTTATGTACCTCTATTGTTGTCATAGAAATCTTGACCTTGTTATTTGTGTACAAGATTGATAATTTAATTAAACGAGTACATTGATAAACACGCATACACACACACACACACAATTTCTTTAAAACAATAATAATAATAATAATGATAATAATTCTTTTGTTAAATAAAACATAAAGATTGTGGGTGTCAAAGGTTAAATGTTGGTAAACAGTGAACAATTAGAACAGCAATAATTAGATTTTTTAATAATAAAATAATAATTTTTGTCATTTAATTAAATTTAAAAAGATTTATTTTACATTTATAGTAGAAAAAATAGCAAACAAATTGTCAATATATAAATTAAAAATACAAAGTTTGATACTGGAGCACTTATTCTGAACAGTTGAAAAGTAGTACAATGGTAAGGATTGCATATTCCACATTGCCAAACTTACTTACTAAAATTGTGTCGGGACTTGAAATTCAAACCCTACACCCAAATAATAGCAGACCAGCACTTTCATTCATTATTTCTCATATTTATACGACATATAAACGATCCACTTCGATAGCTTAATAAGTGTAACAAACATGGAAGAATAACAAAGTTTCTTGGCTGGTAGACGGCATCTTTTGACGTCGCCACTGTTCGCAAAGATTGACAAGGCCGGCTGATTTTTTGTCAGGGTTATCTCCCTTAGCCCAAGGGCTACATATGGTATACGTATACATCTAGATACCTTTTAAGTATCCTGGGTGTACGTTCGCACCCACCCGCCGTAGCGGAAACCCAGTTATACCGCTGTGCACTCGGACCCTGCTGTTATTAGTCTACATGCCTATAGGCACCTAGTCCAGGATGCACCACGTGGAGGACGAACAGTCAGGAATATCATCATCATTGGAAATCGAGACTTTATAAGCATTACTCAAATCCTCAGGATCATTAGCATCCCACCAGCACTTTGATGCTTCAACTACTCGATTACCCTGTCTTGTGTTCATCTACGGCATCAAAAACTGAGGTAGTCTAGCGATACATTGCTCGACTTGGACCTAGGTGGGCATTGGTTCGAATCCCACCACCGGTACTAAATGCGGGCCCACCTTCAAATTCCCTAAAATATGCTGTAAAACATTCAAAGTATTAAAAATAAAACTGCTAGTTTTAAATTGTATTTTAGGATTCTTAACAATCATTCACTTTTTATCGTCTTTTAAATTCATCATTGGACTGTTTTCAAGTTACATTTAATGCACTTTGTCACACAATAGTTTACAATTAAATTAAAAATGAACGACAATGATTTATTCCCAACTGACTTCACCTTTGCACTCGTTTGACCCTTGTGGGTTAGAGAAAAGCACTCTGCAACTCTTCAGTGCCAGGCACTAATAAATTATGTTTTTACCATTGTAACATAACAATAATTACTTCTAATTATACCGCTGTGCACTCGGACCCTGCTGTTATTAGTCTACATGCCTATAGGCACCCAGTCCAGGATGCACCACGTAGAGGACGAACAGTTAGGAATATCACCATCATTGGAAATTGAGACTTTATAAGCATTACTCAAATCCTCAGGATCATTAGCATCCCACCAGCACTTTGATGCTTCAACTACTCGATTACCCTGTCTTGTGTTCGTCTACGGCATCAAAAACTGAGGTAGTCTAGCAATACATTGCTCGACTTGGACCTAGGTGGGTGTAGGATGATAGATAAATGTAACTGGTGACATGATCACCTGTTTAATATTTCGATATTCGTACATTATTTCAAACGATTGCATCCAATAATTTTATAAGAATAACAAACGTAAGAAAATAATGACGACATCCAATCAAAATTGACAAAACCACCTGATTTTTTTCCAAAACTATCTCCCTTAACCAAAAGGATCCAAACGATATACATATATCTAAAGATAACTTTTACGTACCCTGGGTGTATGCTGCTATCTATCCGCTAAAGTAAAAGTCCAGTTATACTTCTGTCATTCGGTCCCCGATCCATGTTAATCTGAGTTCAGAATGCACCACATGGAGGTATAGAAACAGGATTATAACCATTGTAATAAATTATACGTACATCCGTAGAACGGACTTGGAGTGAAGTTAGTTATACACAACTCCAACCGACCCAAAATATTCAATTACGAAGTCTTATTTAAGATATAAATTATTTGATTTTTAACTTTTAGTTAAAACATGAGAACTCTTGTAAATAAGTCATTTGGTCAATAAAATTAAAAAGTAACCGTAGAAAAAATTTTTGTTGTTATTCTTCAACCAATGAATAATAAAGTTGCAATTTCAACTCTTGAGTAATCATCCTATTGCTAATAAACATTTAAGCTACTAAAATGTTCTTATAAGTAGTACGAATAATGATAATAATTTATTAAAATGTAAATTACTCTCCACGGTTGTTTGATCTTTTCTTATTCTTCTTTTTTATTATCTGTTCACGGGAACCAAGTACATTTCTTTCGCATTTATAACTTAAATGACCGATTTCCTGTAGAATAAAATAAAACAAAAATGAACATTTTCCCAATTATAGGTTATAAGTAACATAACATTTCCAGCAATTCCGAAACCAACTGTCTTAAATCGAAAAATTAATTTTAAGCAATATTAATTAGCCATCTCATAACTAAACAATTTAACACCCCTTTTCTATCTCCCTCAAAGCAGTGAAAGTAATAATGAAAGACAAAATATTTCACATTGTCTGTAGTTCCACCTTTATGTGTGTTAATAATCTTACTAAAATTGTTTAAAACTTAAAATACGAAGCTAATTTTACATAGTCGTGAGTTATAAATCGAGTGGATTAACCAATTCCACTATTCCAACAAAGGCGACTGCCTGGGAAGAGCTGAAGTACAGGTCTTTGCATGATGGACGAAAATACTAACCGCTGAAGAAATGTAACTTCACCTAGAGAAGATAAGAAATGAACCAATCTATCCAGTCCCAAATTCGGATAAAAGAGGAGGGTTTAAGCGCAAGGTTAGTAAGGTTGCATTTATTATAATATATATGTATATATATAATATAATTTATTATTATTACATTTATTATAATGTTCTATTTTAATATTTAATATATAATGTTTGTGTTTATCATCTAAAAATACAACGTTCTAGGGATAAAATAAAACAAATTAAAAAATTACATTAAATGTATTCAACTGAGATGCTAATAATCTTGAGAATGTATTAATTATAAAGTCTCAATTTCCAATGGAGGTGATATCCCTGACTGTTCCTCCTTTAATGTGGTATATCCTGGACTAGGTGTCAGTAGACATCGAAACTAATAACAGCACAGCTGTATAATTGGGCTTTTACTGGATTCCCATTTAATGAATGGGTGCTAGTATATATCCGAGATGCCTAAAAGGTATCTCAAGGTATCTATTTACCACATGTAGCCGGTTAGGCTTATGGATCCGTCAACCGGCGTCAACCTTAAAGAAGATCGCCTCGTCAATTCCCGTAAACACTGGCGTAGTCACAAGGAAGCGGTCTTCTAGCCAAGTAATTTCATTTATCCCTCCGAGTTCAATTCGCTTCTAACAACCTTTTCGCATAAAAAATAGAAAAGCTATTCAAACTTGGAATTAATAAAGAGGTGGCTCTGCCATCAACTTATGTTATGACAGTAAAAATCACAAATATGGAAATTTAATATAAATAGTAATAAAACGCTTAATAAATAAATTCCAAAAATCCAATTTAAAAACATGGATTTAATGTCCAATACAATTTCCCTGTTTAAATTATAAACACACAACTGTTATTACAAATCCCGTTCGCAATACAAAAGTAATCTTACCCCACATTCATAACAACGAGTTTTATCGGGATACTCTCGATGTCGCATAAATTCATCAGAACGTCCATTATTCCGAGCTATAGATGCTTTTATCGTTCGACTGCGTAACTGTAATAAAACGTTTTTCAACCAAACATTCATAGAAATTTTTTTCTCAAAAAGCCATTGATGCTTAATAAACAAAATTTCGTTTTGTTATCTAATAGTAATTGTCGGTGTCTTAGAAGTATTTTAAAGATTACCTGGCGCAATCACATTTCAAATAATGAGATCATGAGAAGAACTGACTCTCGTTCACTCCATGACATCATTACAATTAGACGAAGAATGTTACTTGGTCAAATTCTACGTTTACCGCACCCGAAAGACCAGTAACAACGGTTTTGGAATGGACAATTGTAAATGGTAAAAGAAAGGTTGGTAGACCACAAAAAACTTAGCTAGGAACTATTCGGAAAGATTTAATTGAAATGAATGTTTCATGGGATTAAGCAAAATGTTTGGCAGAATGTTCAAATACATGGAAACATTTTGTTGTGTCGTGTTTTCTTTGAATTACGAGACTTTGTTGTTGTTTTGCTGTAATTGTTGTCTTATTGCCCCATGCTCATTTTTTTAAAGAAAAAGGGTTTTTTAATAATAATAATAATAATTGTCGAAAGACAATTATTGTCAAACTTGTCTTTTCTTGTACATAAATCAACATGGTATTTATATCGTATCATTGGAAACTTGTATTAGATTATTACATTTTTAGTTGTTACCATTTTGAATATGTTGCAGAAAACATCTTTCAGCAAATGGGTATTTTAGCGAAGCCGAACGTGGGCCTGCATTTAGTGGGCCGGTGGTAGAATTCGAACCCATCCAGAATCGAGTCAAAGAGCTGTATCGCGAAACCATCACCGTCCACCTCCAAGCACTTATTTTGAATAATGGTCATACAAAACAACCATTGTCTTCCTCTACTTTTGGACCAAAAAGGAGTGGGTTTGTTTTCTTCATAATTACTTCCTGTTTAGATTTAGACACAGTCTAACAGTATGATAGTCCTCAAATTGTGCACTTAGGTTGCATTGATCAACCATACAGTTGGTTCTGTGCAACTTCAGCATCCAGGTCAATATATCCGGGGTGGTCTAGCGGTACAGCGCTCTAATTCGGACCACGGTGGGCATGGCTTCGAATCCCACCAGCGGCACTACAATGCGGGCCCACGTTCAGCTTCGCTAAAATATCCACTGCTGAAAGATGCGTTTCTCGTATAACATTCAAAGTAGCAAACATTAAAAAAATAAAATAAAATATATCCGATTGACAGATTCCATATAACAAAACCGAACATTTAATGTTTAATCATTTATTTAATTCTCTCAGCAGTAAACATTTTATCGAAGCCGAACGTGGGCCATATTTAATACCGATGGTGGGATTCGAACCCCAATGTCTACCCAGATCGAAATCGAGCGTGCAGTACCGCTAGACCACCCCAGCACTTTTAAAAACGTGCTAAAATGGCACACGTAAACGCCAGTTCTTCAATTGCACTACAAATGCCACATACCGGGGTGGTCTAGCGGTACAGCGCTCGACTTGGACTTGAGTAAGCATGGGTTCGAATCCCACCACCGGCCCACTAAAATGCAGGCCTACGTTCGGCTTCGCTAAAATGTCCGCTGCCGAAAAATGTTTCTCGTAAAACATTCAAAGTAGTAAACATAAATAAAATTAATAATTATTATTAGCGAGACCTACAACATACTTGTAAAAAAAACAATCAATAAAATCAATAAATAAAATTAATAATTATTATTAGCGAGACCTACAACATACTTGTAAAAAAAACAATCAAATGTCAATTCACCACTTACTTCAGTGTTGTCCAACTTTTCCACACAGCATTCGGCATCATTTGCATTAACAAACAAAACAAATGCAACGCCTCTGCTTTTACGTGTCACCTTGTCTTTGACAACAGTAATTCTACAAATGGTAAAAGAAAACATCAAAAAATTTACTTGACTATTTTTCCGTACGATTCCAACAGCTGATAAATATCATTGGTGGTCAAATCGAAAGACAAATTGCTCAAGTAAACCGTTCGTTTGGTAGGATCACAAGGAGTTTTCATTGTTTACATATCCGAAATTGAACGCGCAATACAAACTATAAAATTCAAATAGGGCATTTTACATCAAACAATAAATATGAGGACGAAAAACTACATTTTTTGTCATTTTATAAATTGCATGCAAACAAACTAGTGATTTTCAACCGTTTAATTACAATTTTACAAGAACAGGGAAATGTTACCTATCAACGGACAATAATAATTAATAAAATAAATAAATGTAATATTAAAGTTATAAAAGTGCGATCAATAGTAACCTACTATAAACGTTTCAAAAAGCCCGTATTGTAGGAGAGAGTCAATTTTATTTTTTAATAAAATACCAAAATGCAGGTAGATTAATGAAGACAAAATAACAGACTAAAATCGTGTCACCTAAATTATTAAATCAGCAGTATTCGCTTGTTAGTAGTATGGTAAAACTTTCCCTCTAGTAGAAGGAATAATATTTGCTTGTTAAGATATGGTAGTAATCGTAAAGAAGTTAGATCTTGAGACACTGATAATTAGTATCAGAATTACTATAAATCATACATTTATAAGGTTAAAGTCTCATTTGTATCAGTAAATGTTGACCTAACAATTATATATGGCTCAAGTTCGTGTGTGACAATCTGAAAAGACATGCATTGCAGAGAAACAAAGGGTGAAACAGCTATCATTGTTCTGATTATAATAGTCCAAGTAGATTTATTATCTGTGAAATCTGGTTTAATAGCAATTTCTAAAAATCCCTTGTCATAAATTATATTTACTTAAATTAAATGTAAAATTTAGGTTAATATGATGATAATCTTGAGGATTAGAGTAATGCCTATAAACTCTCTTATAAAATTATTATTATTATTTAAATAACTTCCATCTCAACAACCATAAATTATTTTCATACAATCTATCAAATTTCACACCGATCATTAAAAATCAAAACAAAAACGGATTTAACCATTCATAAGATAAATCTATTTACATTTTAATAATAATAAACACATAAATACTCATACAACAAAATCAATAATTTAACTGAATTTATTTTCTTCTTTTCTTTCTTTCGTGATTTTTAACATTTTTGCTTTTCTTTTTTAATTTATAATTTCGTTTTTTTGTGGGATTCATTTTTAACGCCTTTTTCAAAGACATGTCAGGTCTACAAAAACAAATAATAATAAATAACCAATCAGTATACATTTTGTGTGTACTATAAAAATTAAGTTTAAATAATTCCTAAAGGCAGCAAATGTTTCTTGGGTTGTTATTGCTTGAATGCTTCATCGGGTACCCTTTGTGAACAAATGAATATTGTAGGAAAACCAAACGAAGGTCTGCTTTAAAAAGCATAGGCCAACAAGATTCATCCATATAATTATACATTAAAAATCCGAGTTTGAAAATCGGCATATCCAACATTTGAATTCTATTCAGATTTTGCCAGACTACCTTGTGGAAATCATGTTTTCACTTCTTTACCGTAGTTTAATAAAATAATTTCTTCTTACTTATATATGTTTTTATTTTTATAGAAATAATTTATGCTTCAAACCTTCTTTTTCAAATCGGACTTAGATATAATATTCAATATCTTTTCCATTTTTATTATACCATATTTTTCTGTCAATCTCTCACAGTGCGGGTTACAGACGTGGTCACTATATTTGTAAAGCAAATAGAACAATTGATTTTGATAGTTTCATATAGTAATAAAGTAAAAAGAACAAAGCTTCTTGACTAATAGATGAAAATTTTACAGCTACACTAAACGGTAAAAATTAATCACATCGTTTATTTTATTAGAATTATCCCATATGTATATATGCTGCACTTCAAGAAATATATTATTTCCTGATGCATGTTTGCACTTCATTCGCCACGATAAATTAAAGTTATACTGGTATAAATCCGATACGGATGCTTGTCTAGATACCTAGATGATGCTATGAAGCAACAGTCGGGAATTTTTGTCATTAGAAATTGTACTTTATAGCATTACTGTTTAAATCATTTCATCTCTTTAGACATAACCATTGATTCCGATATAATATTGCTAATTTACCAGATTGTACCTTAGGTAGAGTCATATATTTCAACTTAGTGTTATTCTGCTTATATCAAAACTATCACTCATATCTTGATACCGCTTGACTAAAATCATCTTTTGTTTTAATAGTATAATTAACTATATAAACCCTATTGTGATAAAAATTTGCTTTAGCTAATTAATAATAATACCCGAATTAATATTATAATCGTTTCAATAGTTTCAAAAAAGAAAATCACTAAAATCCCATTTGGTATTAGTTGATTTATCTCATCATTATCTGACTGTTTATAAAAGATTTAGGAATTTTGTTGTACTTGAATAGTTACATCAATTAAAATTTTCTTTTAATTTCTGATTTAACACCTAAATTATCCTCCTAAAAAAATATGAGGAAATTTCAAAATGATTTTTGTATAGCGCTTCACGATTCGAAAAAACAAAATATATAATTTTATTAAAATATACTTAATTTTGGACAGCTTTTATTTTCATCTTTCAAATGCTGTTCATTCAATCCTTATTTCTTTGTTTGTTGTTCGCCTATTTAAAGCTAAAATTGTTAATTATAATTTAAAATCATATCTATTTCTAACCAAAATCTATAACCGTTTTTGACAAAATAATTGACATATTTTCATATTAATAAATAATCGAAGATATTATGTTGGGCAAGACACAAAATAAAATTAGCATATTTTATTTATAAAAACTGGCGTCAATATTATGTACCATTGAATATACAATTTTGCAAATTAAATCAAATCAAAGCAAAACACTACTACATAAAATTTTTATAAAAAAGAACAATGTATTAAATATAATGTTTTACAAACATTTAATATAAGAATTTAATATTTTCTTAAAAATATCTTGTTGTCAATCAAATTTACATATAAATAAGAGCGAAGTTATTATTAATACAATTAAATGGGAATGAGTTTGAGATCCAATTGTCATGATATAATAATCTATACACACAAAACTTGTAGATACAATTTTCCCAATTATATTATTGGTTAAATCTACATTTTATCTCATTAATTAAAGCTTTAAACATACTAATTTTCTTCCGTTAATACTATTAAAATATCATAATTAAATCTACTAATAAGTAAAAAAATAAATATTCAAACTAAATATAAAAATGTATTTCGAATTTGTTTAGCAGAACCAACAGTATTAATACATAAAAATAAAAATAAAACTTCAAATAATCAAAAACATTTGCATAATTTCTTCATTGATTAAAACAATACTGACTAAAATTCGTTTGACGAAAATATCAAATCCTTGTAAGACTCGAGGTTAAAAGACTAATTTAAATGTATAGTAATTTTTTTATTAAGTTTTTATACAAATAAATAAATTTAAATAAATATTTTTATAAATAAAAATAAATAATTTTAAAAATGCAAACACGCTAATAAATATATATATAAACATCTAAGTTATAAATTTAGTAGACAATATAATTATTTGTTTCAACATCTTTTTAGTTAAAACCGTTTAGTATGCATTATGGATTATTATAATTACTATTTTTTTAATTAAACATAAAAATTTAACCAAGTTTTAGGTTGTTACACTTGTTTATTTTAACAATTTAATTTGAATAATTTCAGATTTTAGATTTTTCACGAGTTGAGTAAGTCAAAACGCTTTTAGTACTAGTTTTTAAACCATCAAGTTTTCATCGGAGGTGAAAGGGAATTAGTCAAAGAAAAAATTGAAATCAAGATGAAATCATGGTAGTAAAGTGGAAAACAGTTATAGAAAACAAGCAAAAAATTATAAAAAATACAAAAAATTATTACTACAATGCAATAAACTTTAAAAAAAATTGTATGGTCAACGCCTTGTCAGATTTTGCCGAGGGCCGATAAACACGATCATGCTTGACGGAACTAAATAACACTGTTCATACAATTTATAATAATCAAATGACTAGTAATTAATTATTTCTAATTAACTAGTATTGGATTCTATTATTATTTGTTATCCGCATAATCGTTATATATATATATATATATATATATATATATATATATATATATATATATATATATATATATATATATATATATATATATATATATATATATATATATATATATATATATATATATATATATATATATATATATATATATATATGTATATATTTATGATTTTAGATTTTCAGAATTCTCACATTATTAAAGTAAAAATAAAAACGTTTTTTTAGTAATTAAATAGGTAATTAAATAGCTTCGGGTTTCGGGGTCAAATGGACGCCGAGGTACGGGGTACAGAAAAAATATTTGAAATCAAGATAAATAAGGTAGATATGGAGTTAATAATTATAAAAATAAAGCAAAAAATTAAAATATAATAAAAATAATAATAGTTAGTTACGTATTATTATCGTAAAATCATGTAATATTTCAACATAAAAATCATAAATTACTTATTACCATTACCGGGGGACCGGACAAATATGATGAATAATCACTTACCGGACAACCATTCCCTTAATACTTGACCGAGAATTAATAACCTAATTTAATAATATAAAAACCTATCAGAATTATTATTATCCTTTAATTTTATTGTAAAACCTCTTAATACTAATGATTCCGAGGATTTGAGTAACCGCTTACGTTCACCAAATGATGCAGATATTCCACCGTTAAGTCCTCCACGCGGCGGCCCTCCGGTGGCCCCAGGCATCTAGACTAATAATAAAGGGCCCGGCGGGCCGCGGCCCCGGACCGTCCCGGGCGGGTGGGGTGAATATATCCAGGAGTACTTAAAGGTATTCAAAGGCATAGCCGCATAACATATGTATTCCCGTTAAGAGAGATAACCTTGACAAAATCAATTTGCGAACAGTGGCGACGTCACAAGGATGCCGTCTACCAGCCAAGAAACTTTGTTATTCTTCCACGTCTGTCTACTCTTGTCAAGCCATCGAAATCGATCGTTCTACATGTCTACATATGAGAAATAATGAAGAGGTGACCACGTCATCAACCAAAATCAATGAATCTTAATAATACTTTTTAGTTTTAGTTCTAATTATATAAAATAACAAATTTATTAAAAAAATAATTAATTTTATTCATATAATTTTGTACAAAAAAAATAACAGTAAAATTCTTTAACACAGAAATGCAGTTATAAAATGTTGGCAATTATTAACTTGTAGAAGACACAATGGTTAATTGGTCGCATGTTATTTCTTTCTTTATTAACATGTCCATTTGTTTCATGATTACGTTCACACTTCTTATATCACAACTGAAATATAATAAAGAAAATTAAATTATTTAACCTACCCTGAAAATAAAAGATTTAATAATTCATTAAATTTTCTTTTGGTTTTTAAAAGGTCTTTTGGCATTGGTTCTGCAAATCTTTTTCGGCTTCCTATAGGTGTTTCAATGTTAAACGATTTTCGATATTGAATAGTCTACCTACAGTTGTGAGTTAATAGATCTACAAAGAAATAAACATATTTATATTTACCACAATGTAACATATTCATTTTTTCTAATTCTATTAAGTGCTCACATGGAAGACATAGGGATTTAAAGAATGTACACGTACATGTTCCTTGAACCCTATCTACCGAAAATTCATCATTGTCATTGAAAAATGTAACCGAACGATAACCAATTTCAGTTGTTGATTGGCTGCTTGGATTATTTCTCCATTCTTCTTTTATTGAGTCATAATTTTTTAACGATAATCTTGCAGCATAATTGGTTAGTTTTTGTAGATACAGGTATCCACATCCGTTTTAAACGCAACCACCTGCAGATTACTGATGAATGAACATGCCGATAATTGCTCCTTAAATTGTTTAAGATACTTTCAAAACTAAATCAATTTTAATCTAATAAACAACATACCTGCTTATGGTGTGACACCTAGTCAAGTCACGAAAAAGTTTTAATGCATTTGGATTTCGCAACTACATTATAAATGATAAAATCGAACATACCTTTCGACTAACAGCCCTGATAACGTGGAAATTGCATAAATTTACCTCACATCTCGGGAATTTTATTGCGAAAGCTCGGCGAAGGGCTGATGCACAATCAACTGTAAAAGATTCTGTTCTACTGGTGTCACCCATTAACTGCATAAAATGCTCTAACACTTTGACATATATTAGAGATTTTTCATTCTGTATTAATAGGTATAGACTGACCATTACAGTCAGTCACAACCAAATTAACTAATAAATAGCTTAAAAATTAAATAATAAAACAATTTACTTATTTCTATTAGTATTGTAGGTCGCATCAAAACAAACATTTTCGATAAAGGCTTGATACAATTCCCTTTGTTGAAAATGGCAGAAACTTATAATGGAATAACTGTTCTCATTAGAATTCCTATCATAAGCTACTAAACCATTTTCTTCCAAATTAATTAATGTCTGTTCCAAATTTACAAATTCTAAAAAAAATTAGAAAATATCTTACTATGACCCAATTTGGTTTTCAAATTTGATACATCTTTTTGTGTACATTTTTTATTAAATTTCTCTTTAATATATTTCTGAATTTAGCTGACAGAGTAATGAGGTAAAATATGTTTCACCTCTTCCTCTTCCGACTGAGTAAATCTTCGTCTTTTTGCAAACATAGCAGCCTCTTCAGCCGAAGAAGAGTGATTATGTTTCAAATTTTCTTTTACAATGCCGTATTTTCCATCTTCCATAATTTTTACAGTAAAAGTAGCTTCGCAACCATTATCTTTGGTTTTAAAAAAAAATTAAAAAAAAAAAAATTACTTAGTAATTCGTTGTCTAGTTGATTTAGATTTCTGATTTTAAAATCTACAACAATGAAACTCTACTGATTGGTAAGGAAAGTTAGGATCCTCGTGCGCTGTTTTAGATTTTTTATGATAAAACTCGCTATGTGTAGGTAAGTCCTATTTGTCAACGAATATTTATATGATTTAGAAATCATTCTTTATTATTCAACCAATAGAAGTGATTTACTAATTTTATCATAAAAAGCTTAGGGGTCCAAGAGAATTCTGATTAACCAATGAAAAAAATTGTCAATTTTATTTGCTGACGGTTAATAAGTAGTATGATTTTTAAGATGAAATTTCTTTTTTCTGTAATAAATGCTAATTTCTAATTAAAATAATTATTACTTTTATTTTCTAAATAAATTTGTTTTTTTTAAATGTTTTTATTCCTTCAACTTATATAATTGACCTCTATATTAATTTATGACATTTAACTTTTGCCTAATATTAATAATAATAATTGAATAAATTAATAATTTTCTGTTTATGATGAAACAAGTTAATATGAATTTTTTTGTAATATTAAGAACATTACATTAATATCATTTTATCTCACTTCAATCATGTGATTCACATGATTAAATCAGGTGACATTCATTACTATTGGTTGCTATTATTCAGCACAATAAATATATATATATATATATATATATATATATATAAATAATGACTCATCTTTTTGTTCTTATATTCCCTACAATTTGTTCGATGCCTATACTTACCTTATAAGTAAATGAATTTCTCACAAGTATAGTAAAATAACTGTTAACTATATGCACATAATTATATATATCATCATACTACATTATTATCATTACTGCACTAAATCATATAAGTATACTGTAGTTCTCAATTCTGGACATTTTAACTGTGATTATTAATCGATTACATTTAATCTCAATGTTTTTTTATTGATTAAAAGTACATTTAAATTCTTATTCTATATATTAATATATGTGGGAATTTTTTACATTAATTTTCACATTACTTTTTCAAATGATTAATAATCAATTAACTGATAATCATTCTTTAATACTTTACTCAATTAATAAACTTATTTATGTACAATGTATACATTTCTATAGACATCTCCATATCCCTTTAATTTTTTATTATAAAACTAACTTAATTAGACTTTTTTTAAAAAAAATACTTGACTGATAATTAATAACCTAATTTATGGACAATATATTAATTTCACCAGACTACTCCATATCCTCTTTATATCTTTTTAAAAACCTTGTCAATAATACTTTTTAGGTACAGTTCTAATTATAAAAAATAACAAATTTATTAAAATAATAATTTATTTTATTTATATAAGTTTGTACAAAAAAAAGTTAAAATAACAATAAAATTCTTTAACACAGAAATGCAGTTATAAAATGTTGGCAATTATAAATTAGTAGAAGGCACAATGGTTAATTGGTCGGCTGTTATTTCTTTCCTTATTAACATCTCCAATTGTTTGATGATCACGTCCGCACCTGTTCTATCACCACTAAAATATTATAAACATATTATTAAAATATTTAATTTATTAGTTATTATATTAATTATTTAATTTTTCTTTAAAAACTTTAGTAAATTGCCGGCATTTTCGCTGCGGGGATCACACAAGACGATTATATTAAACAAAGTCCACTCAGCAGTTAATAGATCTAGAAAAAAGATTATATTTATATATTATATTTCACCACAATGTAACATTATTCATTTTATTTGATTTTCTATTAGTAAATTCACAGGAAGATTATGCTGCAATTCTATTTACCAAGTATCTTAAATTATTGAAAATTTAATTGTACTACAACTACACTTCAGTAGGATAATTATGTTAGTAGATTTATATAATTTTAATGTCAACCTTGTAATTGGTTAATTTCTGTAGTTCTTTTTCGCCACTCTGATATAATTTCCTTTCGGTGGAGCAACCATAATTTTTTGATTTCATGTATTCCCATATGTGCCAAATACATTGTTCGAGAGAAGCATTCCGATAAAGCAAAGATTTCATATGCCTGAGAATTTTCCACTCGATTATTAGTGTGATTGCCAACATTCATTACAGTTTTGAATGCAAGTATCCACATCTGTTTTAAACGCAACCACCTGCAGAATATTGATGAATAAAGATGCCGATGATTGCTCCTTAAATTGTTTAAGATACTTTCACCTTTTTTAGTTTTGAAAGTATCTTAAACAATTTAAGGAGCAATCATCGGCATGTTCATTCATCAGTAATCTGCAGGTGGTTGCGTTTAAAACAGATGTGGATACTTGCATTCAAAACTGTAATGAATGTTGGCAATCACACTAATAATCGAGTGGAAAATTCTCAGGCATATGAAATCTTTGCTTTATCGGAATGCTTCTCTCGAACAATGTATTTGGCACATATGGGAATACATGAAATCAAACATTAATGATTTACGTCAAACGCACTATTCCACCGAAAGAAAGGAAAATTATCATCAGGAATTGGCTTTTGAAAAAGAACTACAGAAATTAACCAATTACGCTGCTAGGTTGACATTAAAGAATTATGATTCCAAAAAAGAAGAATGGAGAATGAATCCTAGCAGCCAATTATCTACTGAAATTGGTTGTAGTACAATTAAATTTTTCAATGAACAAGATGATGCTTTGGTGGATAGGGTTAACGGAACATGTACGTGTACATTTTTCAAAACCCTATGTCTTCCCTGTGAACACTTAATAGAATCAAATAAAATGAATATGTTACATTGTGGTAAATATATATATAACATATCTTTTTTTCAGATTCATTAACTCACAGCTGTAGGTGGACTGTTCAATATAGACAATCGTGCAATATTGATCCACCTACAGAAAGCAGAAAAAGATATGCCGAGCCAATGCCTAAAGAGTTTTTTTAAAAAGAGAAAATTAAATGAATTATGCAATCTTTATGCTCACGGTAGGTTAAATATTTTAATAATATGTTTATAATATTTAGTGGTGATAGAACAGGTGCGGACGTGATCATCAAACAATTGGAGATGTTAATAAGGAAAGAAATAACAGCCGACCAATTAACCATTGTGCCTTCTACTAATTTATAATTGCCAAATATTTTATAACTGCATTTCTGTAAGTTAAAGAATTTTATTGTTATTTTAACTTTTTTTTGTACAAACTTATATAAATAAAAATAAATTATTATTTTAATAAATTTGTTATTTTTTATAATTAGAACTGTACCTAAAAGTATTATTGACAAGGTTTTTAAAAAGATATAAAGAGATATGGAGTGTCTGATGAAATTAACATATTGTCCATAAATTAGGTTATTAATTATCAGTCAAGTATTAAAAATAATAAAAAGTCTTATTAAGTTGGTTTTATAATAAAAAATTAAAGGATATGGAGATACCTATAGAAATGTATACATTGTACATAAATTAGTTTATTAATTGGAGTAAAAGTACAAAGAATGATTATCAGTTAATTGATTATTAATCATTTGAAAAAGTAATGTGAAAATTAATGTAAAAAATTCCCTACATATATTAATATATAGAATAAGAATTTAAATGTACTTTAATCAATAAAAACATCAAGATTAAATGTAATCGATTAATAATCACAGTTAAAATGTCCAGAATTGAGAACTTACAGTATACTTATATGATTTAGCAGTAATGATAATAATGTAGTATGATGATATATATAATTATGTGCATATAGATAACAGTTATTTACTTGAGCTGTTGGGGCTCCTTGTCAACAAACGAATATTGTATGAAAAACCAAACAGGTCTGCTTTTGAAAGTATAGGTGTAACAAGATTTATCCATATAATTGTACATTAAACATCCGAGTTCGAAAATCGGAAGATCTCAACATTTGAATTCTATTCAGATTTTGCTGATTCACTTGTAGAAGCTTCTTTACCGTAGTTTAATAAAATAATTTCTTCTTGTTTTTATAGCAGCTTATTTTTATAGAGGCCAGGTTTCTAATCTTACGCTCAACCCTTTCTCTTTCTCAACCGGACTTTGGGATATAATATTCAATATCCTTTCCTATACTATATTTTTCGTCAATCCTCATTCAATCAGTGTGGTTGGTGACGTGGTCACATCATCTATATTTGTAAAGCAAATAGAACAATTGATTTTGATAGCTTTATAAGGGTAAATAAAGTATAAAAAGAACAAAGCTTCTGACTAATAGATGGTACCCTTACAACAGCTACACTGTTTGTAAAAATTAACAAGACCGTCTATTTTATCTTAGAATTATCTCCATATGTATATATACGTATACTTCAAGAAACATATTATATTTCCTGGATGCATGTTTGCACCCATCCGCCACGATAAAGCCCAGTTATACTGGTATAAACTCGATACCCGATGTTTGTCGATACCTAGATGCGCTGTAGAAGTAACAGTCAAATTTTGTCATTAGAAATTGTGACTTTATGCTATAAAAATCATTCCCATCCTTTAGACCACAAACTCACTGATTCCGATATAATATCGCTAATTTGACCAGAGATTGTACCTTAGGTAGAGTCATATATTTTCAACTTAGTAAGTTGTATTCTGTCTATAAATAAACTAATTTTACCATATTCGACAACTGCTTGACCAAAATCATATCTTTTTGTTTTAATAATATACACCAACTATATAAACCTAGCCACCAGACAAAAACTTGTTTATTAATTATTAACACTAATAACTGAATTATGCCATATAATCGTTTTCAACAAGCTCAAAAAGAAAATCAATTAAAACCTACTTGTATTAGTTGATTTATCCCCATCATTATCTGGACTGTTTACAGTGCCGAAATAATAGAATTTGTTGTATCAATTTCTGAATAGTTACAGTATGATCACCAAAATCCTTTCGTTTCCGACTTAACACCTAAACTATCCTCTAAAAAAAGGAGGAAGTACAACACCTTCAAGTCGATTTTTTGCAGCTTCACGATACCGAAAACAAAAATATATAATTTTACAAATATACTTTTAATTTGACAGCTTTATTTCATCTTTCAAATGCTGTTCATTCAACTCTTACCTTTTGTTTGTGTTCCATTTCCGCTTTGGAACCCGTTAAATATTCACTATAATTTAAAATCATATCTATTTCCAACCAAAATCTTACGTCCGTTTCTTTTCATCAAAAATAACTGACAATTTCGGCTTCCTCATTATTAACAAATAACCTGAAGATATTATAGTTAGTAAATTATTTGATTAACAAAATAAAATTAAGCATATTTTATTTATAAAAACTGTATGTCAATATTATGTACCATTGAATATATTAATTTTAAAATTAGTTCAAAAATCAAAAGCAAGTTGACCAATTACATAAAATTTTATAAAAGAACAATGGGAAAGAATATAAATGTTTTACAAACATTAGTTTAATATAAGAATTAATATTTTCTTTAAAAATAGTCTTGTTAAAAATGTAATCAGCTAATTTGTTACAGTAACAACACAATCACAAAACATTACTATCACCAAGATGGCTAAGCACATAACTAAATGGGAATGAGTTTGAGATCCACTTCAATACGTAGATACAATAATCCATATTAATGTCTTTTTCCTAATTATATTATTGGTTAAATCTACATTTTATCTCATTAATTAATTTCTCCGTTAACATTACTAAAATATCATAATTGTATCTAAAATATAAAAACAAATATCCAAACTAAATATAAAAACGTATTTCGAATTCTTGTTTAGCAGAACCAACAGTATTAATATAAAAAAAAATAAAAATAAACTTTCAAATAAAAATCAAAAACATTTTTGCATAATTTCTTCATTGATTAAAAACAATACTGACTAAAATTCAGCTACACGAAAATAGATCAAACTTTGCGGTAAGACCGAGGTTGAAAAAGATTAATTTAAATGTATAGTACTTCTTTTTTATTAAGTTTTATACAATAAATAAATAAATTTAAATAAATATTTTTATAAATAAAAATAAATAATTTTAAAAATGTAAACACGTTATTAAATATATAGCAACATCTAGTTATAAAATTTAGTAGACAATATAATTATTTAGCTTTCAACATTTTTTAGTTAAAACCGTTTAGTATGCATTATGGATTATTATAATTACTATTTTTTAATTAAACATAAAAATTTAACTGTTTAGGTTGTTACACTTGTTTATTAACAATTTAATTTGAATACTTCAGGATTTTAGATTTTTTACGAGTTGAGTAGGTCAAAACGCTTTTAGTACTCGGTTTGTAAATTACCTCAAGTTTTCAGGAAAACAAATGGATAGTGAGGTAAAGGAGAATTAGTCAAAGAAAAAAATTGAAATCAAGATGAAATCATGGTAGGTAGTGGAAGTGAACAGTTATAGAAAACGAGCAAAAAATTATAAAGATACAAAAAAATAATAAATTACTTACTACAGTAATAAACTTTAAAAGAAAAAAAGAAAAAGGATCAATAACGTTCTAATAGACGTGTTATGTGACGCGCGCTTCACCTCGCGATTTATGTTTCACGGAACTAAATAAAACACTGTTTATAATAATTTATAATAATAAATGACTAGTAATTAATTATTCCTAATTAACTAGAATTGATTCATTATTTGTTATCCGCATAATTGTTATATATATATATATATATATATATATATATATATATATATATTTCAGGATTTCAGGATTTTCAGAATTTTTCACGAGTTGAGTAGGCCAAAACGCCTTAGTACTCGGTTCTCAAATTGCCTCAAGTTTTAGGGGTAGGATGCTGAGGTAAAGGGGGATTAGTCACAGAAAAAAAATATTTGAAATCATGATAAAATCAAGGTAGATAGTGGAAGTTAACAATTATAGAAAACAAGGCAAAAAATTATAAATATACAAAAAATAATAATAAAACATTACAACAAAAAACACTGCAATAATCTTTCAAAAAAGAAGAAAAGAGAAAAGGATGAACAACGCTCCAATGGACGTGTAGCGTGACGCGTTCACTCAGAGTCTCATATATATATATATATATATATATATATATTGTTAAATTGTTAAATTAGAGTTAACATTACAAACATTTTATACAAATGTTTTAACGTTAAATGTAAATTATAGTTAAAGTAAAATTAAGTTATTACGTTGAAAATAATTGTTTTAGATAATAATAACAATGTTTGTAATTATAATGCAAAATTAAATTTTTATTTTTATTTTAAACAAAATATGCAACTTTTAATAAATATTTGTATAAAATAAAGTATTTAAATATTGATTTATGTTTATATTTTAAAGAAAAGCAACTCACTTTTGAATCACTGCGATACGCTTGCGTGACGCTGATCAAAGTTGCTATTGTTTTGCGCTTACTCGTTGCTTCACGTCATTTGTGTTGTTTTTGTTTTATTTCTGTTTGTTTTTAGTGTTATTTGTTTTGATATATTGTTTGTGGTTTGTGTATTTTGAGTAATTGGTGTCAGCCCATTTTTTGTTTGTGCACGGTTTGAAAATTTTTTTTATTGTTTTGGTTTTTAGTATTCATTGTGCAAATTGTTGTACAATTGGATTTTGGTTTACGATTTGTATGAATCGTATTTGATTTTTTATTTTAGCTTTTCGTTTTTACTCCTTTTTAAAGATTGTCACTTATCGTTTGCTTTGTGATATTTTGTTACTATATTTTTTTACTAGTTATCTCTTTTATACAATCATGTGTGCATCTAAAATTGATGCTTGTGGTTTTAGAGGCTGTAGGAAGAAAGTGAAAAGTGGAATCTTTTGCATACACTGTGAGAAATGGTTTCATGAAATTTGTTCCGGTCTTACATCCTCCAATTACCTGAGATTTGCTAACTCTAGCATAGATTTTATTTGCCGTAATTGTTTAGGGGAAAAAGAATTAGAAAAACTTTCCCTTTCGGAAGGAATTTCCAATAAGATTGAACTTTGTTCTCATGATGTTAATCTTATGCCTAAATTAGATGCTATTCTTGCCTCCACTACCAATAATAATTCCGACATCTCTAAACTGAATGTGGCCATATCCAATTAACAGGGTCGGGATGAGAAATTGGAAAATTTTTCATACACTATTTTAGAAAAGTTTAATAGGCTAAAAGAGTCTGTAGCTAAGCTATCTGTATCTTCCCCTGTGGCTCAAGCTGCAGTTAGACTCTCCCAGGAGGAAATTCATTCTACTGCTAAGCAGCTTGCCTCTGATGTTAAAAGGGCCTCTAATGTTATTGTTAAAGGTATATCTTATTCGGTTCTTAATTTCAGGGAGGTTGTTACCGACATAATAAAGAAGTGCTCTCCTGCTTCTTCGAATTTTAAAATCTCTCGGATCTCCTGTAAATTACATCATCCATCTCCTCCAATTGTAGTATTTTGTAATTCTACTAAGGCCGTGGAGAATATCATCTACAATTGGAGGTCCATCCGTTCCCAGTTCCCTGGGATTAAATTGACCAAAGACCTCTCGCAATCAGAGTGTGAAACTCAGAAACTGAAAAACCCGTTTTATGAAAACTTATCAGTACCTTTAGTTAAATTAACCCCACTTAATTTAATGAATGACTCTTTTAATTTAGGTAGTCAGGATTTTCTTTATGCGCCTCGGAGTCGCCCTCATATCCCTGCAATGTTTTGGCTAAAACAATTTGCCCCTCTTCTAACCCTCTAACTTTTTTAAAAATGTTTTATACTAATGCCTCAAGCTTGGGTAATAAATTACTTGAAGTTCAGGCATTAGTCTCTGATTTTGCTCCCCTTCTTATAGGTATTACCGAGACTTGGTTTATTGATGATATCCTAGATAGTGACCGCTCTTTTGGGTATAATTTAGTGCACCTTGATTCTAGAAAAGGTAGATGTGGGGGTTGTCTTATATCAATCAAGATTTCAAATTCTCCGTTTGTTCTCTACCGAATTATGGACATATTCATGGCTATGACTTTCTTCATGTTTCTATCCATCTTTATTCTAAGGTATCGATTCTTTGTTCCATTCTATACCGCCCTCCGTTCCTCCTCGCAATCTGATGGAGTTCTTATACAAGAACTCCATTTTTTAACTAATTACCTTTTCAGCACTTCATAATTATGAGTGATTTCAACACTCCTATCATTAACTGGTCACTACTTAGCTCTCCTAAGATATTTGATTCTAATTTATTAAACTTTAGTATTGAACACTCTTTCACCCAGCATATTTTATCCTCTACTAGATTTAGACCGGGTTCTTCTCCATCTTGTTTGGATTTAGTCTTCACTCAATATCCGTTAACGGTTGACTCTATCTCCTATCTACCTCCCTTAGGAAAAAGTGATCATTTTGTTCTCTCTTTTGATGTATTTGTCCCATATTCTCCTAATTTTGTTTCCAATTCTATTAGTGCTCCTGTTCCTGATTTTAAAGGTATGAGGTCCTATCTTGCTAACTTCAATTGGGATTTTTTTGATAATGATGACAAAGTGAGTGTCACTTTGTCACTGTCATCCAGGAAGCTACCCAGAAGTTTGTCCCTATTAAGGTTATTGGGCATATTCAACCTCAGTTTCTACGACAAATTATTCGTTGTCTGTCCAAACGTAGGAAGGCTTTCAAACTTTGGAAAATCTCTGGTCTCCCTAGCTTTTATCGTGAATTTTCTATCCTTCGAAATGAATGTATCGATGCAATTAGAGCTTTTAGGAGGAATCAACTTAGTAAGCTTTTACACAATGCCAAATCCAACAAGAGTATTCTATTTAAGTTTATCAAAAACATAAGGTCTTCTAATAACTTTTTTCCTTCTTTGAAAGGGGATGATGGATCCACAATCCCAAGAAATAAAGCTTGTAATCTTTTTAGCAATTATTTCAGTTCGGTTTTTCACTCTACTATCCCTAATACCCTGTCTTTACTGCAGTGCCCTAGTATTTCCATCTCTTCCCCATTTTTTAGTACTGAACAGGTTTTTAAGCAATTATATAAACTGAATTCCTCCTCCTGTGGCCCTAATAGTATCTACCCTAAGGTCCTTAAAGAATGCTCAATTATATTAGCCCCGTTCTTTCTCAACTTTTCTCCCTTTCTCTTTATAGTAGACGTCTTCCTCTTATTTGTAAGCAAGCCTATATTAGGCCCATCTATAAGTTTGGTGATAGGCTGGCCCGGATAGTTATAGACCTATCAGTATCCTTTCCATTCTTAGTAAGATCCTTAAAAGATTACTTTAGGCCCATATTATTGATTTTATTTCTAATAATAATCTTACCAGTTTTTCTCAGCATGGTTTATTACCCCATTGTTCCTGTCTTACTAATTTATTATATTATTCTGACAGTCTTACTTCGTTACTTGAGCATACTTCTTCTGTTGATGTTATTTATTTTGACTTTGCTAAGGCTTTTGACAAAGTTTCACATAAATTGTTATTGTTTAAGTTAAAGTTTTTTGGTATTGTAGGGCTTTTGTACAACTGAATTGAAAATTACCTTCATTGTAGGAATTTTAGAGTTAGGTTAGGCAGTGATCTATACAGTCCCTGTGCATCTCCTCAGGGGTCCCGCAAGGCTCTGTCCTAGGCTTATTACTCTTTATTATCCTTATTAATAATTTGCCTGGGGTAGTTAAATCAAACATTCTGCTGTATGCCAATGATGTTAAGATATGGGGGTCCAGCCCTGAGGTTCTTTAGCAAATATTTTTAACATTCACGATTGGGCCTATATAACCTCGCTTCATCTCAATCTCTCAAAATGCAAGCATATTTGCTTTGGTAAACCTTCGGGAAACTCTTTTAGAGCATCTCCTTCAAATGATTCTTCTATTACATCGGTGCTATCTATTAAAAATTTAGGAGTAACTTTCTCATCCTCCCTTCATTTTTCTACCCATTGTACTCTTGCTGCGCAAAAAAATTTTAGGTTGATCAATTTCTTTAAGCGTACCTTAAGGAATATTTCGATCAGTTGTACACGTCTTTTATATATGCTCTATATTAGGCCACATCTTGAATACTGTATTCAAGTTACTTCCCTTATCCTTAAACGTGACATTCATAGACTTGATCAGGTTCAAAGAAAAGCATCTAAAATACCTAAGATCTTATATAATGTTGATCATAACAATCGACTAAAAAGGTTAAAGCTTTTTCCGTTATTAGATAGAAGACCTGGAGGCGACCTTATTTTAGTTTATTAAATAGTTTATTCTGGGCGTAGCATCATTTTTTGTTTTCTCACAGGAAATGGGTTTCCAGAGCTTGTACCTGTCTCCGTAGTTACCTCCCAATAGGTCATTTTTGCTTGGAATAATTTGCCATCCCATATTACTCAGCTCCTTCAGATTCCTTTAAGCAAACTTATGATAAGCATGCCCTCCTAATTTTATTTAGCTTTATTATATTTCCCAGTTTTTTTTATTCTTTTTCCTCCCCCAGATATATTAATATTTCAGAACCGAGGATCAAAAGGAGTTTCTCCTACTAATCTCGTGAATTATCCTGTATCCACTAAGGCTACGTAGTAGGGTTTTAGTAATTAACGCAAAGGCGCCCTTTGAAAAACAAGCAACGTTGCTCGTCGTTAAAGATTGCGTGTTTTTTTCTAATCACAGTTTTCCCCAGTATCTGACGTCTTTACTAATTACGTAAAGTAATGAATAAAAATTAAAAAATTGGACAGAAAAACGTTTGTTACCAAACTTCACAGGATCGGATTGCGGGATGAAAACTGAAAAACCATGATAAAAACTGGAACTAGGCAGAGAAATGGAAATAAACGGAAATTGGATAAAAATGTTCAACGGCGTGGAAACGGTTGTTTATATAGCTCTTCCAATAATATACACCGTTAACATATTTAAACAAAAATGTCAATGTTCAAAGAATATTAATTCTAAAAATTAAATGTTAATTTTTTAATAAAATAAAATAACATTGTATATTATTTTCGACTTAGAATTTTCTTCGTCGATTGTTATCGCTATATGTATATACATAATTTTTGTATTTTAAAAATTATGGTTTTATATGTATATTACTAATTTAAGTAATATAGATTATAATTGAAATTAATCAACAGTAAATTTTAATATATTTAATAAAGTAGTAATCGTTTAGCCTAAAGTGATAATTTGCTATGTTTAATTATAATATTAAATTTTTAACTGTAAATTTTAGATTGTTAATTTAAATATTTGGGTTGTTACTAATTAAAATATATAACCTTATAGAAACAATTTAGTTTATATATATATATATATATATCGCTTATTATTAATTGATATCTTTTACTTTACTTTCTTTCTATTGTTGTAAGAGTTGTTTTTTTAACAAATAAATAAAACATTTTAGACATTCGCAAGATAAGGCCCGCGTTACGCTACACATCCATTAGAACGTTATTCATCTTTTTCTCTTTTCTTCTTTTGAAAATTGTTGTAGTGTTTTTACATTGCAATACGTAACTTATTTTATTATTACTTTTGTATATTTAATACTTTTGCTTGCTTTTCATAATTGTTAACTGTTCCGCTGTCCACCTTGATTTTGTTTTGATTTTAAATTTTTTCTGTGATTGATCCCTTTTTAACTCACCATCCTTTTTATATTCCCCCCCCCTGAAAATTTAAGACAACTTGAGAACCTTTGTGGCTTACTTAACTAGTAAACAATCCTGAAATCCTAAAATTATTATTACATTTAAATCTACAGTGTGGGCGTTAATAATTATGTTAAAAAAATTATTGTACATTAACCTATTTTATTGAACTTTACCAAATCTTGTTTTAAGCACACTTTAGATAACACGAATGTTAAAAGGTAAGCTTAGCGGTCTTGTTTTAATAAAGATTTTATATTTCTTAAAAGGCAGGGAATCATTATTCCGGTAAACTTATGTTTATTACTATTAATAGACAGCACTGTTAATTTGTTTATTCCTTCGAATATTAAAAAAAAACAATAATAAAAATGATGTCAAAAACCAATCTAAAAATTAATAACAATTTTTTAAAATACTAAAATAAACTGCTTTTTTTCTTTTAGAAGCAAAACTTTGTTTGTACGTATTAAGTGCACTTTATATATTTATTTATGCAAGTGAAATGTAAAAACTAATAAATAAAATGTTTAAGATAGTAGATGATTTTTATTTCCATTATTTTAAAATAATTTTAAAAATTACTTAGTGTGATAATATTATAAACGGCAGGTTAAAACAATACATGGCTTTTAATTACTACATAACAGTGTCCAAATTAGACAAAAGCACTTGGCTAAGTTCAACATTTACCATTCAAAATCCTATTAAAATGGTTTCTAAATAACATATTGAAATTAATAAAAGGAAGATTGACAAGCGGCAAAAATGTATTTTAAAAGCTATTTTGTAAAGATCTTATTAAAATATAGTGTCATCTGAGATTAAGAGTATTTTTGGGCATAAAGTACACTCACGGGAAACATTCATGTTGGTCAATGTTCTTTATAGCAAAAGTATTTGTAGTTATTGTTATTATTATTAGTATTATTGTTACTATTATTATTATTAGCTTAAATACTTTAATAGAAGTACATTCAGCATTATCACATACACAAGAAATTAACATTATTATGTAAATGTCCAATTAGTATTTTTATAGAAAAATATATACATTTATGTTTATAAATAAATTATATTTTTAATTATTTAAATTAGAAAATACTTACAATAGCATTTATTAATTAAATATTTTAATTACTTTATTTTTGAAGTAATTTTTTAAATGTTTATTACTTCGAATGCTTTACTAGAAACATCTTTCAACAGTGGACATTTTAGCAAAACCAAACGTGGGCCCACATTTTAGTGCCGGTGGTGAGATTCGAACCTAATGCACTGATGTAATTTTATTAAAATGTAACCAATTATTTTTAATTTTAAGTATATTATAAAATATTACCACTTTATTGATAAATTTCAAAATACAACATAATAATTTAAAGATTGTAATTTTGAATTTGTTTAAAAATTTGTTTATTTTTCTTACATTTTTATATAAGTGTAATTAAAATCATAAATGATAATGAATCTTTACAATAACAACATTAAGATGAAAATAAACCTAAGAATAAACATTGTTGAAAGTTATATATAATGAAGTATCTAAGTCAATTTCTATAATAATAATAATAATAGTAATAATAATAATAATAATAATAATAAAAGTTTATACCGGAAATTTAAAAAATAGTTTAGTAATATAAATCAATTTACTTATTAAATAATAACATTACGTTTTCCATAAATAGTATTGGCAAAATTATATTTATATTGCATGCTACTTCTCATTATTTCCTCTTGTAGTTACGTTATAATACTATTTTTCTATTTTATTGCTCGTAATAACTATATGTTAACTTTTTGTTAAGAGTTCAATACTATTTAAATAATAATCAACTTATTAAATTTTGTTTCCTACATATATGTGTGTGCGTTAACGGAAGTCAATGCTCTTTAAATTATTTCCAAACCTAATATTGACATTAAACTTTTAAAAAATAATTTATTAAAATAATAATTTTGTTTACACATTTTTTTACCATAATTGAAAATAATAGAAATAATAATTTATAAATTATTTAAACAAATAGACTAGTATGGATTATTTATTCCAATTTTCCCATTACTACAGATTTTTATATGTATATACCGTAGTACAAAGTTAGCTAAAACCTTAAAATCAAAACTGGGTGTACGTAAGTTAAAGTTTTACCGTCAAAATTAAATGCTGATTTTTGTTGGGTTTTATTAAATGCCAAATTAGTAAAATCTTTATGCCGTAAAGCATTTAATCAGTAAAAACCATATATATATATATATATATATATATATATATATATATATATATATATATATATATATATATATATATATATATATGGCTTAGGCACTTAGTTTGCAACCAGATAATCATGAGTTCATCTCATCTTTGACTCTAAATAGAACCCCTTGTCTAAAACTTCGCCAAATTCGCAGTTGTACTAAAATTTAAAAAGAATTTTAACAAAAATGTTGTTTTTTTAGGAATTATTCATTATTTATTTATTTATTTCAAAACCTTTTCGCTCTGAAGAGCATGGGACAACAAGATTGTTCCATATAATTGTACATTGTGCCGCGGTGGTCTAGCGGTACAGCGCTCGAATTCGGACCTCGGTGAGCATGGGTTCTAATCCCATCACAGGCACTAAACTTCTGGCCCACGTTCAGTTTCTCTAAAATGTCCATTGCTAAAAAATGTTTCTCGTAAAACATTCAAAGTAGCAAACATTAAATAAAACATTAAATTGTTGGCTTTAAAGATTGTGCTTATCAAAAATTTAAAATTTAATTAAAATTTTGTCAAACCCCGGTATCAGAATTATGCTTTCCCTTTTTTGTTGTAGTTTAATGTTGTTTTTTTAACAACAATTTTTACAGAGGCTAAGTTGCTAATCTTGCGGTCAAACTCTCTTCCCTTCTCAACCAGACTTAGCACAGACTAGGCTGTAGATAATCAAATGTACGAAGATTCTTTTTTTTGTTCAACAAGGTTTTTATATTCTAAATAGGTCAAATATATAATAAGTTGTCAGTTATACTGAAAAACACTACCAATTTGAAAAGGCACATCAAAGCATGATTTATTAGACTATTCTTATTAGGCTGAAATAACTGATAAAATGGACAATTAAATGTATAAAGCATTTAATAAAACCCATCTTGTTTTTAATTTTATATTATAACATAATTAAACACAACTATCACAATTAAAATAAAAATAATTACTAAATCTAAAACATTTTATAAAAAATTATAAACTTATTAAAACGTATTATTTAAAAATAAAATTACTTTGTATGCGAATCGATGTATAACCTACCTTCAAACAAACGTATAAATAAAGCTATTTAATAGAATACCAATTAATAAGCCAGGAACTAATTTTCTATATCTTTCTAATTATTATTTATAAAACAATGTATTTATTACCCTCTCTTTGAAATAAATATATTGGCATTTCACAAAGCAATAATTCACATATTAAGATTTAAATAAATATTTATAGAACAAAGAAATGAACAAAACTATTTTAGGATCAACAATTATTTATCACCATAGTAACAAGCAGTTAATTCTTTCATACAGGTGTGTATTATTAATTTTTTGAGAAAAGTAATTTAAATGAAGTATTTATCATTCTTTATTATTTACTATCAACATCCGAATTATATATATATATATATATATATATATATATATATATATTGTAGAAATTAATTAAACCAGTATCATTTATAAAGTTGTGAATTTCATTTATTTATTTATTGTTAAGTCCAAATTATTTATAGGTATATTTGTTTATTCCGGTTTAATTATTATTTTTGACAAGGATAATATATTCTATTCAGAAAAAATAATTTTCCCATTACCTAAATAAAAACTGTAAATTGTATGTGTGTAGGTGTGTCTTAAAACAGTGTAGACAATTTGTTTATGAACAAACAAGTCACTTCAAGTTTGATGATAATTATTTATCGTTTATTAATTGTCAACATTTTATAAATTAGTGCTTTAAAATTACCTTATCTAAAAACGCATTTTAAACAATCGTATTGATAGCTTTGGTGTTAAAATTATTTATACCATAGAATTATTTTTATTAAGAAAATTAGATTAATAACATTTAAATTTCTTGTCTATTACGGTTTATCTTAATTTAAAATGTATATCTATCAATTGTAAGGTTCTATTTTGTTTTAAAATAACAGTTAGTCAATTAAACCCGGGCTTGTTGATTGAGAATGTTTGACAATGAACATTTTTAGAGGAGGCAAGAGAGGGTTTGCATTTAACATTGATTAGACGTTTGCATCCATTCCCATTATTACATGAGTCTATTAACGTAAACACTTGTATGGCTCCAATACAAGTACCTGAATTTGTGTTAGCAACAAATAATTTATTACTTAGTAGCAATTTATTGTAGTGTTTTACGCACTATTTTAATAATTTAAAGTGCCAAACTTAATAAACTTTTGTTTGTCAAAATTTTACCTACGTTTGTTTCGTTTATAAACATGTTTTTTAATTATTTTATTATAATCGTTTTTAAAATTTTCTTATCGTATAATTTTATAAACTACCGCTTTATTTTTTAACTTTTTAAACAACTATTTATTCATGCTTTATTGTTAAATTTTATATTCTTTTTGATAGCCCATTACGTAATTCAAAAACATAAAAATGTATATTGTTCCATTCAACGTGTTTTTATTTTTAACAGATTTTTGATAAACAAACAGTTATTGTTTATAAAATAAACAATTATAACAAAAACATTTTCAAAGTTAAAAAAAAGTCGTATAGTTTAAAAAGAAAAATTATTATTACAATTTTTAAAACATTTTATTCAAAATTTTTTAGCTTTTAAAAGCAAACCAAAAATATATTTTGTTAAGTTTTGGTATAATTTTAAAAATACTTTAACAATTTTAAAATTTACTCATTTTAAAGTTTAAAAAAGTATAAGTATTCAGTGTATTGTGCTAACAATTTTGTTAGTAAGATTATTTACATTCTTTGTAACAGAAGCATGTATGTTGAATGTTTTAGTCTAAAAAATAATTTACTACGTGATTATCGTGTTAATAATGATTTACAAAATAAAAAAAATGTACACAAATGTGGAAATAAATTTAATCAGAAAACATTTTTATCAAATGTTATTCAAAGCAGCTGTTTGTCTATTCAAAAAATATAGAAAACTACTATTTTAAAACGTTTATTTAACTTTAATTAAATTTTCTTTTTCTCTCCGTATATATATATATATATAAATATATATATTAAACAAAAAAAACTTTTAAAACACTTTTAATAATAATAATAATAATAATAATAATAATAATAATATAAGAACACCTACTAAATTTTAGTAATCACACCACAGTCATGTTTATTTACACAACTAAATTATTACTTCAATCGGGAGAATAAACACTTTAAACAAATCACGTGTTTAAATTTGAATAATTATTTGTAAATAAAATTGAATCATTTAAATGTTTGTGATCAAAATTGGCTGGCAATGAATACATTAATTTTTGAGCAAATGACCCTGACGAAGATTCATACATTTGCTTTGAATTGTCCTCTTGATGCTGTTGTTGTTGTTGTTGGTGCTGCTGTTTGGTTTGATAATAGCACGATGTTTTGACAATGGGCGTAGAAATGGTTATGGAATTTTGCATATTTTGAGTCGACTCATCATCACCTGTCAACGAATCGGAATTGTCCAAACTGGATTGATGTTCTACATCTTCGTTGGTCATGTCGGTATTCAATCGTTTGTGCTTGGTACGGCGGTTTTGAAACCATACTTTTACCTAATGTGATTGTAAAATAGGTTATTTTTATTTATTTAGTTTTTATCGACTTTTTACTGTTTGAGAATGTTTTATAAAAATAGCATTTTTTAAATTAGATACAGTACACGGCATTTACCGGGGTGGTCTAGCGGTACAGCGCTCAAATTCGGACCTCGGTAAACATGGGTTTGAAATCCCATCGCCGGCACTAAAATGCGGGCCCACGTTTGGTTTCGCTAAAATGTCCACTGCTAAAAGATGCGTTTTTTCGTGCAAACATTCAAAGTAGCAAACATAAAATAAATAAATAATAAATTTATTGTCGGTAGCAGGAATTTGAGTAATCTTCGGATAGGTTTTAGTTTAATTTTTTGCTACTTCTGTCATCGAGGTACATATAGAGACTTACTTATAGTGACTTGTGATAATAATCAGTAGTTGTTGTCAATAACGAAACGGCATTTTCTGTAGTCAGTTAGAAGCTTGTCTTATATTATTTTCCTTCATCAAGGCAACATTTTTGCAATAATTTTAAAAGGTTGCCTTGATGAAGAAAACTTTTTATTTGACTTTTGTTGAAAACAAAAGTACGCAACTTAAATAAGTAGATAAAGTGACAAATATTTAGAAAATATTGAGTAGTATATTTGTTTTGACAATAAAAGCAAATTTTAGCAATTGGACATTTAGAGAAGCTCCAGACAAAAATCCGCATTTAGTGCCGCTAGTGGGATTCAAACCTCTATCTACTTAACCGAAAGTCTAGCATCTTTTTACTTCTGCCATCTTGATAATGTATTTTACAATATAAACACACCATTTTAATTAGTAGCTACACAAAACATACTGTTTGTAGTTAGTAGAATGCAAGGTACATTTATTTTTTTATATACCATTTACTTATTTTTAAAAACACTTTGCAATTAAAAATATAAAAAACGGAGTTGAAACAGTATTTGTAGGTTTTTTAGAATATTATCAAACCACATAAAATAGACAAAAATTAACCTAAGTAAATTAGTATTATACATGTGTATTTAAAATTTTAATTTATAAAGTTGTGCAATGCATTATTTATTTATTTTATGTGTTAATAAAATAATTATGCAGCTATTGTTGTACAAATGTTTCTTGGAAAATCTATTTTTCTTAAATGGACATTTAACACAGCCCTAGATTATAGCGCTTATTTAGTGTTGGTAAAAGTCCATTGACTTTTGAGTTTGGAATTTTGGTCAATTCTAGTATTCCAGCACTGCATGCATATATCTAATATACACAACTGTTCATTTTTGTATTAATACATGAAACCAACAATTATAGGATACATTATTGTAATTTATTATTATCCATTTTATTTTTATTTAAGTTTGCAACTTTGAATATTTTACGGAAAACATCCTTCAGTAGTGGACATTTGAGTGAAACCAAACGTGGTCCCGCACTTTAGTACCGGTCGTTGGATTTGAACCCATGCCCTCCCAGGTCCAATTCGAACGCTGCATTTCTAGAGCATTCCGGCACATTGTGTTTCTTTTAATTAAAATCACGTTGGAATATTCACTGGGTATACCAATTTTCTAAGTTTACTACTATAGCATTTCTTTAGCCAGTTACATTTTTCAGTAAGTAGACATGAAGTGCAGCCTTATACACAAAGGTCCGCATTTAGTGTTGTTTGTTAAATTTTATAATTATTTCTACAGCAGGACAAATTTAGAAACTTGGTAGTCCAGCTTATTTTAATATTTAATATCCATAATTAATAGAAGATACATTTCTATTAAATTTTATATAAAACCTGTTTTTTCCATTATGATAATCTATTTTATATAATTAAATTTTTCTTCGTTTTGTTGCTTAATTTAGTTAACTATTTCAGTATTAAAAAACAATTTTCTCATATTGTTCAAATGTATATTGTTAATATAGCTATTTATTGATGTCCATTAATCTACAACCTAATTATTCCAAACTTACTTACTCACTCGTTTACTGACCAACAGAAAACAAACAAACAAACAAACCAACGAACATACAATTAACATAAATGCAAAATTTAAAGAAAAAAAATTTACTTATACATAATAACGATGATATTAATATTTACAATTTGCAAAACTTTTTAATAAGCAAAATAAAACTAATTTAGTATCAATTTGCGTGTTACTTTAAAAAATATATGGTCGGTTGTACAAGCTTTTTAATGTACATTTGTATATCATTTAAACAGATAGAATAACACTTCCTTCTTTAAAAAAATATGCTGTTTTTAATAATTTGAGAAAAAACTGTATCATTGTTGTTGTTCAGTCAACAAAAGTGATTTTTAAAGAAAACTTTTTTAACTGCAAAAACTAGGAGAGAATGGGAAAACAAATTAGAATTGAATTAAATTTACTACTGCAAATATTACTATAACTGGAATATAAATAAATATCTTAAACAGAAATTTGTCAATTATATTAATCTTTATTTGCAATGTACGCATATATACACACATACAGTAATAATATATGCACAAGAGTAAAGCAAACTGTCACGCAATGTTCATACTTATCTTTTTGATTTAACTAAATTTGGGTAATGAAAAGTTATATATAATATGATTAAATTATTATTATTATTATTATTATTATTATTATTATTATTATTAATAATAATAATAATAATAATAATAATAACTTGTTTTTATACACTTGGTCATTCTAATAAAAACAAACATTTTTTGCATGTAAGTGTATAAATATGGAAATGTCAAATCGGTTATTTGTAAATCAAATAGTTTTTCGTTTTATTTATTACCATCTTTTCTATGGCTAACGAATGACAATTTAAAATAATAATACTTATAATAATAATAATAATAACATTAATTTTCGTTGTCAAAACAAAAATTAATTTTTTCTATTTTGACATAACAAGTAGACTAAATTTTTTAAAAACATTTTTTTAAAATTGTTGTTTTATGTGAAAAAATATATGGTATTATTTAATGTATGTAGAATAAAAATATATTAGAACTATTTCAAAAATTTAAGAATTTTACATAATTAAAACATAATATACTATATTTGTTATTTATTATTTATCATTAATTTAAATTAAATACATTTGTTAAAAATACAGTGTAGAGGTATTTAATTTTAAACCCAATGATATAAATAATATTATATATATATATATATATATATATATATAAAGGGGTGTCCAAATTTCGACCTAAAAGTTATTTAATCTAAAACCCAAGACTCTATTACTGCACTAACATTGGTTTTAAATTTTTTAAGCACTATACGACTTATAAAACTTATTCAATTCAATACATTAACAATTTAAAAATTTTAGAATTTATGTTTACACATTTAGTTACAAGTCATTAGTTCTCATTTTTTTGGTTATCAATTATTTTTGGAACGCATATTTAAAGTATAATTTATTTTGTTGCATCATTAAAATTATTTTATAAATAAATTATTTTTTTTGTACTACCAACAAATAATAATTTATTGCAAACTTAATTTTTTTTCTAATGAATCTCATTTTAATTAAAACTTATCGCTTTCATTAATCAATCTTACAAATCAAAAAGCGTATGCAAACTTCTGTTTTTTGTTACCATAAATTTTAATATGCTTTGATTGTTAGATTTTTAATAATCCATCTAGATTTTTTAAATATTATTAATTAATATCTAAAATTAGATTAATAACAATTTTAATGTACATATTTGTTCCATAGAAATTCTTTAATGGGGACATTACTTGGACTGTATCATATATATATATATATATATATATATATATATATATATATATATATATATATATACTAATACGACCGCACATTAGTTGAGTTATTCCAATGTACCACACATGGAAAAAGTATTTGAAAACACGCAAACAAATTAACGCATTTATTGAAACCATTGACCATCATTATAATCATCATCATTTATATTATTATCTTATGTGTAAATCAAATAATAATATTATATTATAATTTATTTTTATTAAAAACAAAATTAGGAGGAACATTTATAAATTATTTGTGCTTCTATATGAAAGTCTTTAATTTTGGTTTCAATTTTGTTGTGTCGCATCGCGAAATAAGAGTGAAAATTGTCAACCTGTCTCACAATCCCATTACTTGAAAGACGAAAACAAAAATTCAAAGCGACAAATTTTATTGGAGGTAAATAAATAAAAGGTCAAAAAACAAAATGTTTCAGATAGAAGTAAATTGTCAGTTATCACAAAAATATGCATGTATGTATATTTTTGAAAAGCTAATTTATGGCTTGTTTTATTCAAGAAAACGATAAATTATTTTTATAACAGAGTCATAAAATAAAAATGTTTTTTCTACTTTTATAGAAGTACAGATTCAAATAACTTTATTGTAGCCCATCACAAAATTGGTTAGCAAAGGAGGAAGGCTACAGCACGAGGTTAGCAACCTGTTTTTTAATATTGTTAAAAATACAACAAGAAAACACCACTAATGACAAGGTTTAACATAATCCAAAAAAGTTCAATTTTTAGTGTGCACAATTTTTAATGCCAAACATTTAATCTACGATGACATGAAACAATTTTGCTGTCTTATGCTTTCAAAAACAAAGGGGCTTTGTAATATAATAATAATAATAATAATAATAATAATAATAATAATAATAATAATAATAATAATAATAATTTACCAATGATATATTTTTACCAATGTTAGGTTAATAACCTTCTTTCTCAAAGCAATCTCGTGATAACCGATAATTGTTCTCTTTCTATATATTTGTTTCTAAATTTTACTGTTTAAATGTTCTAAAGGAAAATGTTTTTCAACAAATGGCTGTTTAGAGAAACCACACGAGAATCTCCCATTTAATGCCAGTAGCGGAACTAAAATCTACACCAACCCAGTCTCAACTCGATTGACTTTTCCAACTCTCCCAAACAAACTCTACCTACTTACTTGAGTTTCTGATAAATTTAATTTGGCAGCCAAATATTTACGTTCTTGTCCAACAACGTAGTGATTTTTTTCAAAAGCATTTTCCAATTGGTAGAGTTGGGTGGGCGAAAATGCCGTCCGAATTCTTTTCGGTTTGCGCAAGTCGGAACCCGAAATAAAAATGGAATGCTGGGAATGCATGTGATTTGAAGTGGGCAGGGCCGACATTGGATTGGTCAAATTTTCCATAAATTGATCTGTAAACAAATAGGGAAAAAAATGATAAGTTGTTTAATTTTTACTTTTTATTTGATTGTTGTTGCTTGAGTGCTTTACGAGAAACATTTATTACCAAGTGGGCACTTTGGCATAGTCAAACGAGGGCCATCATTTAATGCTGGTTGCTGCACTTAAACCCACGTCTACCTAAGTTTACGTTGAGCGATATACCACGAGACTATCAGGAACAATTGTTTTAGATTTCAGTTGTTAGGATGCAAGATTTGGTAAAGAGAAGAATTAAGAATTAAGACGTTTGATAAAGGATATACTTACTTGTCCAACGTTATGTTAAAAACTAAAAAAACTTAAACTGAACAACACTAGCTTTATTATCTTTGTTGGGTTATTAAAAGTAACTTAAATATTTTAAATAAAACTGTTTTTATTTTAGAATTGTCAGATTCATTTAAATAATAAATCCACTTGTTTTTAAATCAACCAGAAGCACTGTACAGCTGTTTCATCCTTATTTGAAATTATCAGCAGCACATACCTTTCAAGTTTTACAAACACATGAAAAAACCAAGTGAATTTATTATTTAAGTAAATCTGATAATTCCAAAATAAAAAAATCCCTTAAAAACCCATTGATAAATATAACCGAACCGTGCCATATAGACTATTAAACTTGGCAGTATGCATGGACCTATATGGTAAAGTCCTAGTGAAAGGCTCTTCTCGCTTGCTAAACCGCGAGTAACGTAGCAGCATTTGAGGACACTGGACAATAAATAATAATATCCATCCTTCGCTCAATGGTTAAAGGCGCTGGCCTGACACCAGATAGGTCGTGGGTTTAAGTTCATGTGTGTGTAAAACGTAAAAGGTATGCACTGCTGATGATTTCAAATAAGGATAAAACAGTTGTACAGTGCTCCTGGTTGACTTAAAAACCAAGTGAATTTATTAATTAAGTGAATCTGATATTTATAATCTGACAATTCTAAAATAAAAATAATCCCTTTAGAAACCGATTGATAAAAAAACTGTTTTTGTTCAAAACATTTTGTTTATTTTAAGAAAATGTAATAATTTGATTTATTTGTGTATAAAAATGAGTAATTTAACAAATTAAAATGTGTTACATAATTTATTTTTTATTATATTTATTATTTTAAAATGCAGTGATGTGTGATTTGGTACAAGAAAATATATTCAGAGTTCACAATGTTTAATACACATTTAAAATAGAACCAAAAATTGTTTAAAACAAGTATGAATATTTTATTAGTTTTATGTAATAAAAGTGCATATTATTTTATTGTTTTTTTATTATTCGATTTTAATTAGCTTCCCATCTGTTTGTATATTTAAAGACTTTCTTATAATAAGAAAAAAATTGTCTCGTTGCCATACGTATGTAATAAAAACGAATTAGTAACAATTATATATTTACATAAATTGGTTTATTAATTTATAGTCCAATTTTAATTAGTCTATTCCCCAAACACGTTGAATAATTAAAAATTAATTTTTTATAAAGTTAAATCATACCAATAATATTGCTTAGGCTTTACACATTTTGTATTGTATAAAAACTTTAAGAAATAAAAAATATTCTTTTATATTTTGTGAAATTAGATTTTAAAACATTAAAATATTTTTTAATAATTTATTTGTCAAAAGCCATGTGCTTTAAAAAATATGGAGCATCGAGATTGCTTATTAAATGTTTGACTTCATAGATTCTAAATGTGCAATTTTTGTTCGAATTTTACTAAAATCTGTCATTGAAATTATAATGCTTATATTTTTGTCGTAGCTTGATAGAATGGTATCCTATTGTTGTGACTTTAGCAACATTAGTGTTTTAGAAAGACCAGGTTTATAATTGAGCGGTAGTACCGGGGTGGTCAGCGGTACAGTACTCTACTTGAACCTGAGTTGGCATGGGTTCGAATTCTACCACCGGAACTACAATGAGGGCCCACGTTCAGATTTGCTAGAATGTCCACTGCTGAATGATGGGTTTCCTGTCAAAACATTTAAAGTAGTAAACATAAAATAAAAAATGAAGTAAGAACGTTTACCTTTTTTCAACCGGCTATTGTGGAGATTTTTGTAAAACAGACAACTACTTTTATTAGCTGCAATTTCGAAATGCTTATCGGCACTTTTGCACGTGTATGTATAAAGATAGTATTTATTAAATAATTTTTGACTAACTTTGACTAAATCGTTAATATTATAAACTATATAAACTTTTAAAAATCTAAACTAGTATCGAATAATTTAGCCTTAAAAATAAACTCATAAACCAAAATGATTATTTTATTCAATTTAAGTAATTTGTTATAATAATTTATTTTTAATTTGACTTTTTTTTCTAAGCGGTCCTTTGCATGTTTGTTGTTTTTTAGAAGATTTTATCGTAAACTCTTAATGCCTCAGTTGTGTGCATTTATCATATAATAAGTGTACATTATAATATCTATATTTATTATCAATTTAATATTTATTGTTTTTCCTTGAAAACATACAGATTTTAATTATTTATTATGATTATTATTGTGGTTATTATTATTATCATTATTATTATTGTTATTATTAATTTTATAATTTAATATACTATTGTTTATTGTTTATAAATTGCGTATTAAAAATGAGGTCAATCCTAGAAGAGGAAAATAAGCTACATTTCTATTTTAAATCAGATTGTGTAAATTGTATCAACAATGTCACGCTAATTTTTTAACTATCCCTAATGAGATGAAATATTATCGCAAAAGTTTAAACTATTTTGACAATTTAAACTTTGCTGTTTCTTATATTATTTTATTTTCTAAAAAAGCATACGTTTTACACGCACATACTTTTTATAATGTTAATTAAAGTGTATTTAGTTTTGAAAATATAAAGCACTGACATCTTATTAATAAAAATAAATTAGATTTAAAACGGTTTCAAATTTTTATAAAAATGCTCACAATATGCAACACAATTTTTGTTTTCTTAGTTAATATATGTGCAATTTTATTAATATAATGTTTTTCCTATTTTTGTTAGTTTTGTTTAAAGTAAAACATGGGATGGTTGAATAGAAAGAACGACGTTTTCTAACCGGAAAATGTAAGGTTTAAACAACCCATTCGTTTTGGAATTCTAAATACATAGAACTAACTAAGGACACAGTTAGATCTACACAAAAAATATTAATTAAGAGATTGTATTTTAGTTAAAAAGAATATTGCTTTATTTTATAAATTGTAAACAATTAACGATAGAGTTTGTAAAATAATTAAAATTTGTACTTTAAAATAATAGTATATATATATATATATATATATATATATATATAGAATGAACCATTATGTTCTTACAAAGTAACTAAACTTTATTTAATATTAAATTAAGTTTAATTTTGTTTTTAATTAGGCTAATATAAATTATTGTTAAACACAAGTTTTTAAATTGAATAATTAAAAAATATTTAACAAACTTATGGCATAATTGTTATCAACAATTGCATTATAATATGACCTTGTAACTTTAGTCAACAATAACTTAATCTCCAGAGTAACAGAGTTGGCAAAACGCTAGATTTGAAACTGGGTAAACATGGGTTTGAATCCCGCTACCGGAACCAAACGTAAGTTTTCATTTGGTTTGCTAAATGTTTACTAGCTAAAAATCAAATAAACGAGCAAAACAAAATTATAATTAGACATTTTTGAGCGCTACAGTTACTTTTCAAAACTACGATTTTACTGTAAAAGTTTAAAAAAACAAAGAAGTGTTAAATTTAATAATTTTCAATATAATTTTAAAAACTATTTATTTTTGTAAAAAAAATATTTTTTTACTATTACGTATGGTTTTATTTGAACATATAGATAACATAAATAGATAAGTTAGTAAATTTACATTATAGATATTACAATTATTAGCATTAAATATCTGTAGATTTCGTTAAATACCTAATTGCTAAAACGGTTTTTTGTAAAATATTCAACAATTTTTTATTTATGCATTTAGTAAAAATTGAAAATATCTTAACTAGTTCAAATAAGTCTCCTTCTTTCTCTACTGCTTTTCACTCTTTTACAGCTACTTCTTTAAATAAGTAAATATATAAAAACGTTTGTAAATTTAAATCCCCTTGTTTCATTATTTATTTGTTTGGTAGCTGCAATTAAATTTATCTTGATAACAAACTTAAGTTGAGTCAAAGTTAATCAAAGTCTTGTTTTCTTAGAGGAATATTGGCAATTAAATAAACACGTTTCCAATTAATATGGCTTTCCATGTTTTTCGTTTTATATTTAACTACGTGTATAAATCATTTTTTCTTATTGTTGCTATAACACTACACTTGAAATATTTTTAAAACTTTTTTCTTTTTTTACATTTTCATTATTTTGTCTTATTTGTAATGCTGCCATTAAACTTTTTTTACTTTTTTATTTTTTTAATTTGCACTTTTGTAATTTTACTGGTGTTGACATTTGTTCAATAAAATAAAATAAAATAGTAAAAAAGCTTAACTGGGTAATTAGTACAAAAAACTACTGTTTAATAATTATGTTTGGAAAATGACTAATTAAAATTGTTTAACGCGTTTAAAATGATTAAATATTGAAAAATGAAACAAACAAAGACGTGCTATGGTTTTGTTGTTAACCAAAACATTCGAAAACTAGAAAATAGAATGAACTCATTGTAATTTAAATGTTTATAATTAAAAAAGTTTTTTTCAAGTAATAAAACCGTTAATGAGCATTTGGTTTAAAAAACATTAGTTTTTGTCAAAAAGCCTTTTACTATTAAAATTAATTTAAAAAAATATTAACATACTATTCCCCAAAACCAATTTTGGATTAAAAAAAATAGGATAGGCTTAAAAGTAGAATTGAATTAAATTATAAAGAAAATAAATATAAATAAACACCATATATAAAACAATGATTTAGAATAGTTAAATAACGCTTTGACAATCACTACATTATTAATGCCTAATTCATTAATATTGTTATTATGTAATAGGTAATTAACATTTTAACAATTATTGCAAATAAATGTCGGAGTGGTTTAGCGGTACAGCGCTCGAATCTAGACCCCGGTGGGCATGAGTTTGAATCCCACCACTGGCACTAAATGCGGGCCCACGTTCGGTTGCGCTAAAATCTTCATTGCTGAAAATGTTTCTTGTGAAACATTCAAAGTAATAAACATAAAAAGTGAAACCAGTTATATAATCGAAAGTCACTTTTGTGCTACATATTAATATTCTCCTAATAAACGTTTATAATAACAACATTAATAATAATACCCATTATTATTGCTATTATTATTATTTTGGTAAACATTAAAAATATAACTGACATGGAAATCATCTACTAAATATTTTTTTCAAAATGAACTGAAATTTCTAACACCATACGATAGCGATCAAATCACTTCTTTTTAAAAATAAAACACAATTCATAGTCTCTCGTCTATATTTAAAACCCATACGCCTCCCTAATAAAACTTACAACAATAATTCACAATCGTATTGGCATTCATGTGATCGTGTTTTTCCATTTCCGATTTGATTAGATTTTCCACAATTGTTTGATTTGTATCGATCGTATTGAATTTCATCCTATTTACATCATCCAAAATGTGTCTAAAGTGTCCATTGTCCGGTTGCAAACAGTATTTGTCCGTATTTCCTAAAAGTGACAACTTGGAAGTGTTCCAATCAATGCCAAGTGAAGCTAGAATGGGATGCAAATTCGACAGGTTAAAAATGGAATCCAAATTGGCATTTGCAAACGACTTGAAATTTGAAACATCGGGTATAGAAGGAATTAGAACTGAATTAGTATGGTTCAAATGATTTTCATTGTTTGCTGTTTTGCTGGGAGTTTTTAAAGTGTCGTCTGTTTGATTATTGTTTAATAATTTGGCTGTTTTAGTCAAATTAGGTGGAAAAGGATTAGTTGCTGACAGCGAAGAAAGGACGTTGAAAGACATCGAGGAATTTGTCGTAATGGATGAGGAAAGAGATGCCGGTAAATAGTTATTTTCATCTTTGTTTTTACTTTTACCGTTCAAGCTGGAATGTTCAATCAGGTCAGCTACGGTAAATCCAGACATGATGGTGAATATGGAAAAAGTAATAAAATTAATTATTTTATCAATATTTTGAATTCCGTCCGTGTATGTGTGTGTTTTGTGTGTTTAATGAACCACAGAAACAACAGGTCATGCCTATATAAAGGGTTAGAGTTGGATAAATATCTGTCTCGTATGTCTTTTAGGATGCGAGGAAGAATTTATTAGATATGGTAAATTAGAAAAACATGTTTAATTGGTTAATAAATAATAATCCCCTAATTCAATAAATAGGTAGGGAGTGAGAATAATCAATTAAAGCTTTTATATATTTATATTTATATATAAATGATAAACCATGACTGGGTCAGAAAATTAATCACAAAGATTTTTCATCTCTCATATATTTTTCGTATCTGTTATTATATACATTTACTTCTTATCCGATTGAATAATAATTATTTATTTATTAAACAGAAATAATAGTATGTCCGTTTACTGATTGACTATATATATATATATATATATATATTTCTAAATCAGATAAAATGTTATTAAGTAAAACAATTAATAATAATTAAAAACTTTATTTAATCTAATAATTATTTCAAAAATTTTGAACTCTATTTAATTTCGTTTTTAAAATAATATAAATTTTATCGAGGAGACATTTTAATGTAATAAATTATAATAAATTTATAAAAAAGACTTAGAAAACAATTAAAAAATTTATTGTATCATTTGAAACATAGGAATAAATTAATTAACAGTACAAAAATTAATTTTGATTAAAACGTAGTGCTTTTTTCTGGCACAAAATATATTGTTAACCCCTAACAAAATACAAAAAAAGTATCCTGTTTGTTATTTGGTGGTCTAAACTCTAGACCAGCGCTCAACTTAGGCATGGATTTGAATTCCAACTACCGACACCAAATGTGGGCCCACGTTCGACTTTACTAAAACATCGAGTGCTGAAAAAATGTTTTCCATAAAAGATTCAAAGTAGTAAAAATAAATAAATAAAAATAATAAGAAAATAAATGCAATTTTGTAAATTATTCTTTCTGTTGTTTTATTTACCAAAAAGAATGAAACTGTTCAAGGTTTTCAATTCAACCTTTTCTCTTTTTAAATATGGACTTGGAATTGATTGAAATGGAGCAAATATTTAAAAAAACTAATACATAATAAAATATTTAAGATAACCTACATGATTGATATAAATAAAATTCACATATAATAGTTTTTATAGTACTTAGTTTTACAGTTTTATATGTTTTATTTCATAGCCTCTTTTTCAACCACTTTATCGTATTATATTATACAAAATCCTTTTGCTTTATGAATAAGCATGGGGCAATAAGACAACAATTACAGCAAAACAACAACAACAACAAAGTCTCGTTAGCATTAAAGATTCTGCAAATCGAAGATTGTGCTTTCTTTCGGCTTTCACTCAACCTTGTCATCTGGTAACTTTGCCATCCAGATACGTTGTTGTTTGCCGGAATGGCGTCATCTTTTATTGTTTCTGCAGCAGTATAAATTTTTACAGAGGCCAGGTTGCCAACCTTGCGCTCAAACCCTCCTCCTTATCCAGACTTGGGACTGGCTAGATTGAATCATTTTTTAATCATTTTTTAACTTTATCGTATCCGGTCCTGAATCCGCTTTGGAATAGAGAAAAGTTAAAACTAGCACTTGGTATTTTAAATTCTTTGAAAATTAAATATTGTTAAAGAAACAAGAAAAGAACGCCATTGTTCTATACTAATACGTGTAAACATAATTGTAGTAAGGTTTTGTGATAATAATACTAATGATAATATAATTTTTGCATATGTTAGCTATTATAAAAGGAGATGTAAAATAAAATAATAAAAAGTGTAAGTTTTTTCTCCCTGATTTTGCTATTTAAAATGCAATAATACAATAGTCAATTGAGTAGGCCTAACATATTAAGAAATTATTAATACAATAATAGTACAATATATTGTACAATTAAAAATAATAGGCTTTCTACATTTCATCTGTCTCTAACAACTTTAGCAATATCTTTATATAATTATAAATGTAGTTAATTTGACGCATTAAGTAAAAATAAATATATTTATTATTACCATAAACTAAATTAATTTACAATAAATCTTAACTGTGTTTACACCGCGCATAATATTCTAACATGTAAACTTTGATCTAATAACTAAACTAGATAACATGTTATTTAAATTTTATTATCTTTCCGTTTTAATATTTTACAAAAAACATTTTTTAGTAAGTGGATATGTAGAAAAACTTAACAAAACTCCGCATTACGTATCGAATCTCGAATCTATGCTTAGCCAGTTTGGGTCTAATGCTTTAGCAACCTTTGCCTTACAGAAACATTCAATTATTAAATATAACATACACACAATAAAATAAAACGAGACATTTTAAATATAGGAATGTGCTCCGTATTCTGTTGTATAGCATTGAGATATATTTAATTAAACGACTTATGATAAATACAATTATTTAAAATAATTGAGGCCATGTATTTACAATCTAAATTAATAAATGTAAATTTTTGACAATGTGCAAGGCTTTATTTAGTCTGACAGCACATAGGATATGGATTCAAGTTCGTGTAAAGTTTAAAAAACATACACCGTTGACGATTTTAAACAAGAATAAATTAGTTGTACAGTGCTCCTAGTTAACTCAAGCCAAATAAATTTATTATTTCCTAAATTTAACAATTCAAATATATAATTCTTTAAAACATTATAATAAATGTACAGAAAGTTTGTAAATTAGTAATTATATAAACGTAATTTATCATTGCTTATGTTGGTAGCTGTTTTGTCATCAAACCTTCCCTTTTTGTTATTCTAAACTCGTGTACAATAAGTATGTTTAACTTAGAAGCTTAAAATTGGTTAAACAAATGAGTGTTATACATGGGTTTTACAATACTATACTAGACTGGTAGTGGTATAGCGCTCGATTCAAACCCGGGTAAGTTTGATTCCCACCACCAACACCACGTTCGTTGCTAAAATGTCTACTTTTAAAAGATGTTTCTTGTAAAACATTTAAAAATTTTTAAAATAATAAATACTTATGTAATAATTACAAAAAAGAAGATCAATGGACCTTGGCACAGTTTTAAACACTTACCGTACGTGATTGCAATGAGTTTGAATGCTGCAATGTTTATCTTAACTGCTAAAAATTATAAAAAAATAGCAAAAAGTTATAATTTTGGTTTAACTATTGACCAAAATGCAAATTTATTTAAGGCAAGTACAAGGATTGCATACACAGTCTTAAAGAATTATACACGTCAAAGAACAGTAGGAACTGGATCTTTATCATCAACCAGTGAACGAAATGATTTGTTTATAATTACCAAATTGAAACAAGAGGTGAATCGTATAGAAAATCAAGGCACACTCAAAGAAAAAACTGATTGTGTTAAAAAATCGAATTCGATAAAATTATATCAATAATTTGGTTAATTCCTATCCAAAGGGTTTAAAAGAAGTTACAAGAAACTATGGTTATTTTTTAAACTATCCAATTTGTAAAATTGGTGATGTCCATTATCTATATATTTTATAATCTAATTTATTTTAAGCAAATAATGTAGAATTATTTCTATTTTGTCGATTTTTGTCTAAGTGAGAATTTGGTAATGCTATTTGGTAAAAAAGATTATTTTTATTGTTTTAATTATTAGTATTACTAAAATGATGTTTAAGGATTATTTTAGTAAAATGTTGATGTGCCTAATATGCATAAGTGATGTGAGGAAAGTCAATCAATATCAATCTGTTAATTTTGACAAAGCTTATTTTAGTCCCTGTAAAATTACAAATTATTTTCAAAAACAATGTTTGGTTAAGATCCCTTATGAAAAATGAAAAATCTGTAAAGAAAAAGAAGAACAAGAATGCTTGGTAAAGATAGATAACTTGCGCTAGAATATTCGAGTAGTTTCAGAATATATATATATATATATATACGCCACTGTTTTATGCTGATTACTCAATTGCAACTTTTCTGTTATTCGTTTATGTTACATCATTGTATAGCTTTTTGACATTACAGTTGACTATATGCTTGTTTTATTTTTTTTTGGGTGGGGTAACCGACAACAGCAGTAAATTTATGTCAGATTATTAGAACATACAAAATATTAGTTATCAGCATAACAACGTTGACTACATTAAGAAAAAATGTTACCTTATTTTGGCAAACATGTATTTCCTAAAGTTGTCTAATGTATTAATTATAAATTTATTCATTTAAAAGTGTTTATTTGTGTTTACAATTGTATTTACAAAAATAAAATTATATACATAGCTTTTTCATTTATTTTATATATAATAATAATTATTAAAATAGTATATGAAACAGATTAAACAGTCTTAGGATACGCTTTGCTTTACCAAAAAAATGTTTTTTAATTTACATTTGTACAAAAACTGTGTTATAAACACTGAAATGTGATAAACTTTTAGTATTGAATTAAGATTCAATTTTAATAATTAAAAATGATTTTACATAGTTAAAACAACTAAATGTACTTTAAAAACACTATATAGTGGTTTTAATGATCAACAAAATAATCCAGCAAACAAATATATTGATTTATTTCCATTTATTACAATGTTGTTTAAACTGATATAAACTACAAATTCAAATGCATAATCATGTTCCAAAATTAGGCCTACAATTACAAAGGTTCTTTTCGATTTTTAAATTTAGTGTTTTCATAAATCAAATATAATTAAACATACAATTTATAGAGATAAACAATTTTTTGTTAAATAGTTACATTTTCTGTTTTATTAAAACATACCAACACTTGAGATTCGTTTTTATAATAAAAAACTATATTTTTTTATTTAATTATTTTTAATCTAAAATTTTTTTATATTTTATAATATGCAGTGTAGTTCAATATTTTATTTTTATACTAACAACTTTGGATAAATTGTTACATTTTACAATTTTGAAATTGGTTAAAAATATATTATTTTTTAACTAAAAAATTATAAATTTCTAAATATTTTTTATACAAATGTATTAACAAATTTAAAGTATTGAAAACCATAAGGATGCATTTATAATTACATTTTTACTTAAACGTTTTTTGTTGTCAATGTTGTACATTTAATTGATAAAATATTTTTTTTATAAAAAATTAATAAGAATAGTTATTTTAGTACAAAACATATTAAGCATAATAATTAATAATAATACAGTAAGGCAAATAATATTTAACATTATTATTTGTATTAATTTATATTATTTTACGTAATTCGTATTTTGTAAAATTGATTGTTTACGCATAACGATAGTTGCAGGTTGGTACACGATTTGATTAAGTTCAAGATCTTTTGATAAATCGGTTCTTCGTATCAATTTATCAAATTTTGAAAAAAGTAAGATAGAAAGTAAATAAAATAAAAATTATAGCATAAACATTCTGTAGATTTGAGGAAATGCGCCTAATTCAAATAATATAATTAAGAAGATAGTAATTGTCATGTTCTTCTTGAACATTGGTAAATTAGGCAAATTAACTGTATATGCTGGAAAAGTATTCCAAGCTGAGACAATTTTATAAGAAAAGTGTTGCAATTTGAATTTAGATTTAGCTCTTATTTAGAAAAGTTTAAAATGGTGTTCTTTAAGAGAATTGATCAAAGTAAATTTGAAGAATTTAAGTTGTGTGGTATGAAGGAGTTTATAAACTAGCAAGATATTACCTCAAAGCCTCTTCCCCTATAATGGAAATAAATTTAAGTATTTTAATTAAAACTTGTAAAATTCACTTTTGAGAATTGATACTATTTAGTCGCCCTTCTTTAGACTTTTTCTAAAAGCTTTATGTTGCTTACGACTAAGATGTGTAACTTGAATACAGTATTTTAAATGTATTCTAATAAAATTTGAGTAAATAATGTGGAAACTACTAGGAGTTAAAAATGGAAATAATCTTTTAAAGAAGTTTATTAAAAAGAAGCATTCTTTGGTAATTTTTAAGTGGTAATCTGAAAAATTAAGTATAGGAGAGAAGGTGACACTTAAGTCCTTAACGGAGTGTACCTTTTTATTATAAAACCATCAGTAGTAGAAAGATAGAAATTTTGTGAAGATGGTTTACCGAATAAAAAATGTTGACATTTAGAAGGGTTGATCGGCAATTCATTTTTATTGGATTATTCACAAATGTTATTGATGTCAGATTGGAGAATTGCTGGATCAGCAGATCAAATTTTTGAATGGTCTGCGTATAATAGAGAGTTATACTTAATGAGAGGGGTTAGGTCACCGAGGTAAATTAAAAAGAATAGAAGGCCTAACACTGAATTCTGCATAACCCCAGATGGCATATTTGAAAGTCTAGAGAGAGTTTTATTAATCTTAACTTGAAAGAATCTACTTATTAGAAAATCTGTAACCCAGTGTAGTAGAGTTGAGGAAATCCCAATTCTAGCTAATTTATTAGTTAATCGCAAATAAGACACTTTATCAAATGTTTTACAAAATTAAAAAATATTGTTTTTATTGTCAGATTAGACTCGAAAAATGTCGTTATTCAATTTGTAAAGAAAAGGAGGTTTGTTAAGCAAGATCTTTTAGACAGAAAACCGTGTTGTGAAATTAAGTGAGTTTTTACAATTTTTTGTAATGTCTTGCTAACGGATGAAAGCATACTAATAAGTCTATAACAAATTGATAAAGAACGCATTCCTAATTTGAAGATGGGCCTGATAAAAGCTGTCTTCCATTTTAGAAAGAGTTTACCTAAACTTACGGAAAGACTAAATAAATAATTTAAACGTATAGATAATTTTGCCGCACACTATTTAAAAACCCTAGAATGGATTTCATCTATCCCGTAGTAGACTTTAATTCGCTTAAATATTTATACACGGTGTTTTCACTTATTACTAGTGGAGAGAATGGTTCTAATATTGTTGAGATAACGTCACTTGTTGTATTAATGTTAAAAACAGAGTTAAAAAAGTCCTTAAAGCTATTTTAATTTTTTTACTTCTAGTAGAAGTTGACCCTCTTTGCTTTTCAGAGTAATGTAAAATGTAGATTGAGCTTTCTTTTTAATATATTTAAATAGTATGTTGTAATTATTAACGAATTTAGAGAACAAGTTTGTAAGAAACTGATTGAACACTTATTTTTTAGATCTAGATAAGTATAATGACAAGCGGGTAAGGAAATAGCTTTTTAGAGGTTAAAACTTTATTTCTTTCTAAGATAAACCTAGTAAAAGAACAAGGGACCTACACAGGTTTTTTGGTAATTTTTCTGTTAGGAACGTAAAGGTTAGTATCTTTCCGGATAACATCTAAAAATATAGTGAACATTTCTATGTTACGTTTAAGAAAGCTCTTCCGATTAGCATTTTTATAGTACTTACGTAGGTTTTTGAAACCTGCTTTACTAAAGTCTAAAATTGGAGGTTAGATGTAAGTTTGTGGTATGTTAACACTAAGAGGAATATTAAACTTTAGCATAAAATGGTCAGATTTACCTAAGGACGGTAGAAACTCCAGGAAGTCAATGGCGGTTGAGTCATTTGTAAAAATAAGATCTAAAATAGAGGGTGTATTTTTTAACCTGAATTGCGTACGGATCTTTACATTCGGTGTTAATCCTTGTTGGATAGAAAAATGTAATAATTATTTTCTAAAAATAGTTATTTAAAAAAATGTCCAATTTATTGATAAAACATTAAAATCTTTAAGAAGAATCAAGTGTTTAAAAGGTAGTGAGGTCGTATTCTTTAGTTAACTAATTAAATTGTATTCATCTGTATAGTTATAATGTGGTGGTTTCTACACTGGGCATAGCAGAATTAAAAACTTGGAGAACGTATTTAAATTAACTATTTAAATATATAGGTTGCTAATTAAGTCCGAAGATTGTTCAGTGGAGGTTATGCTATCCATTACATAGAGCAGCAGTCCCCACATCGACCATGTACCGAGTCTTTCCAATACCAATAATTTTAACTTTATTAGTTAAAATTTTAGATGTTAATCCAATTTCAATAAGCGCTAGTATATGTAATTTATAAACTGATATTAAATCCTTAATTTTCAAAAGTTTATTTATTACACTATTAGTATTAGTATGTAAAATATTGAAGTGGGATTGGTTTAGTCAAGTAACGCTGCATTTTATTTTAATTGAAAAAATAGAAAAAAAGGTTTTATTTGAGTTCGAGGTACAAGAAAAAAATCCTTATGAATAGTGGGAATTGAAGAGTTTGTAATTAATTTATTAGATTTGAGTGGAGTTAATTTTACTATGGGAGTTCTATAGCATAACGATCTAAGGACCAAATGCTCCTCTGATTTTTTCTCTCCAATAATGAACGATCTTTATTTGTTTTTAGTAAAAGAAGTAATCTTTAAATTTTGGCCAAGTCTCTAAGAACAAGCTTGCAAGATATTGATTTGAAAACAAGACTAAGTTTAGTAGAAAAGTGTTACTTTTCTTACAGTGAATACAAGTTGTTTTAATAATAAGAGGTTTTGTGAACATTTTTTTAATAAGAAAGTGTACTATAATACTAAAGTTTTAAAAAGATTCTGAAACCCCCCCAAATAACCTCAAATGCAAAGTTTTTGGCGACGCTAAGAATTTCCTTTTAAGAAAGTCTAAGTACTTTTTTTTCCACTAAATTGTTTTGTGCTACTAGTTTGTTTATAGAAACTTTTAATTTTGATATTTTAGCTTAAGAGTCTTAAACTGGTTTGAGGGATGCTTTTACTGTAGTAAATTTATTATATATTAAAGGACAATAATGTTCACTGTTTAAAGATTTTTAATTCAGTTACTCAGTTATTAATTTAAATTTAGAAATGAATCTTTTAAGTTGCAATTCCAAATCGGCAACTTTTTTCTCCAAGTGTATTTAGAACTGTTCAGTGGATTGATTCGGTTATAAAGGCAATTCCTACAAATGAACTCATAAAAAAAGTAGTCAATACTGTCATAATTAGCATATAAAAGTCTAGAATAACCTATATTAAGCCAAGCATTACATTCGGAACAATACATTCCAACTTACACTGTTTTCCCACAGTTTCTTCCATTACATAAAATTGGCATGGTTTTACTTTCTACAAAAAAAAACTGTAAAGTTGTATATAAATATAAATATAAATGTATAAAAGAATTTAATATGTAATTATATATATATATATATATATATATTGTTAGATCCCACCGAGATTTCGGCCCTAAAATCCTTTGATTTAACTTGATACGGACAACTATCAGCACCCTAGCTAATTTCAATCAGAAAAAAATCTTGTGTAATCTAAATTATTGTTCTAAAAATTATTATTACAAAATAATTTAAATTAACATACCAATACTGTTTACCAACAGGAAAAACAAGATGTGACAATACTTACAAAATTACGGTCACAATAACACGTGATAAATTCAAATACGAAAAAAGATACGCGTTAAAACAAAGTTCAAATAATGTTAAAATTGTCTAAAAGTACAACGATATAAAAATGGTATCATATATATATATATATATATATATATATATATATATAAAGATGATACAAACCACGTGGTTCCAAAGTATAAATATTAGCGTGGTATTACTGAGTAGATACTTAGTAATAATCTTTTAAAGAAAAAAAAACGTAAATTAAAAACAGTGCAACACAATTGCGTTAAAACAAAGAATATTAAATAACACACAACAAATAACTCAAAAAATGCAAGAAACAAATAGAAAACATTTGTAACACCAATAATGCGCATGCAAACAACAAAAAGAAAGCTACTTGTGATCAGAACATCACCTAAACTTATCGCACAGACTCAAAAGTTATATAAATTAATTTTTATATAATTTTAACAAAAATAATATTAATAAATTTTAATTAAAATAAAAAATTATATATATATATATATGCATATATATAAAGGTTAATCATTATTATTGTTAACTGACATTCGGTAAATCCATACATTTATAATGAGTACATGGACATTGTATAATGATTAAATACATTACATTCTAGTTAAAAATACTTAGTCATTAGTTATTTGCCTACATATATTATAATAATAGATAGTAAATAAACTAAGACCGGTGTATATTCAGTCGCGTTAATACATCATTAATTCAATTTAATTATTTAAATTACGGTATTTAAATGAACAGCTGAAATAAACTCGCAAATCGCAGAAAAATTAATGTTAGTTTATATAAAGAGAAAATCAATAATTATAATAATCAATAGTGTTCAGTACAAGAAAATGGTAAAAGCTGAATTGTTAAATTGTTTTTAATTAATTTTTATAAATCATACTTGCTACACAGTTTATAAACAAATAAACATTTATGAAATCATAATCGAAATATACATTTAGTATCACAAGTAAAGCTTAATCTTGTGTTTATTAAAATACAAATTTAGCTTTATATTCATTTTTGTGGATAAATTACAAAAATACTTTACATTATTAGAATCAGTAATAAAGATCAAATTGGATTAAAAAGGTTTTACAGTAATTGCAAAACAAAAAACAAAATGTTTAATAAATAATTTAAAAACGATAAATGTTTAATAATTTTATAAGAATTAATTGATTATTAAATATCAACTGAAATTAGGTGTATTAGTTTTATTTAAAACAAATTTAAAAACAATTAATAAAATTTTTTAAAAATATATACACCAAATTTTATTTAAAACAACAATTAAATTGTACTACATTTTTATTAATTGTGAAACAAAGTATTTACACAACATTTATTTTGAATTAATTATAAACATAATTGTTTTATGCCAAAATTATCTTGTAGCAAAAGATTTTTTTTTTAAAACAATTATTAATATACAAAAGTCAGTAAAATGGGTTCCAATGTGCTTACAGGTATTAATAAAAGTATAATGCATATACAATTATTATTATTATTATTGAATAAAATTGTATACTATTTTAAAAGATAAATTAATAATTATAGTATATTTTTTAAATATAATTTTAAAAATTGTAAATGTAATTAATTTTTTCCTAAAAATAACTTTTTGTGAGAATAGTTTTCAGCTAGCACAAGTTGTTGCATGAGTACATGCTATTTTAAACTTTAAAAAAATATTAATAAAAAATTATTAACAAAATATAAAAATATAAAATATTTTATAAATTAAAAAATTAAAATTATATTTTTTGTTTAATAAATGTTTTTTAGGTTATACTATTAAATTGTAGTTTTTGAAGGTTTTTTAAACGCGCAATAATGCAATCTGGTATGTAATTAATTTAGTTTTCAGTTTTTGGGATTGAAATTCTGTATAATTTCTATTTTTATTATTTAAAATTTAAGTTTTATTTTTTGATTATTTTTGTTTGTAATCACCATTAATTTTTGTTTCATTACATTTTACAACTATTTATTGATAATGCATTGTTAATAGTTACAGGTTACAGATTGATACACGAGTTGAGTAGGAGCAAAGATCTTTTTGATCTTTTGTTCTATTTATCGATGATATTAGGAAGATTAAGGGGAAATATGAAATGGATGGTGAGGTAAAGGGGGATTAGTCACAAAGAAAAATCAAGGTAGATAGTGGAGGTTAACAATTATAGAAAATTAGTAAAAATTACAAATATACAAAAATAATAATAAAATAAGTTACGTATTACAATGCAAAAACAATGCAATAATTTTCAAAAAAGAAGAAAAGATAAAAGGATAAATAACACTCCAATGGACGAGTAGCTTGAGGCGTATCTCACCTCGCGAGTGAAGCATAAGTGATGTATTAATATAATTTTTTCTTGTAATAGTTTAATTTTAGATTTGTTATGTTAAATTAAGAAATTAAACATTTAGAAAAATGGTAAAATAAAAGTTAATTTTCACAAAAACTGTTATGAGTAAATATAAATTATAAAAAAGTTATATTTTAATTTGTTAGAATCAAAATGTTTTTATTTAACACTATTTTTGTTACTTAATTTTTGATATAAATTTTTGGCTGGTTATTTCTGAACGCGAGATGAGGCACGCGTCACGTTCATTGGAGTGTTATTCATTTTATCTTCCCTTTTTGAAGATTATTGCATTGTTTTTGCATAGTAATACGTAACTTGTTTTATTATTACTTTTGTATATTTATAATTCTTATTTGTTTTTTCATAATTGTTAACTTCCACTATCTACCTTGATTTTGCCTTAATTTCAATTTTTTTCTGTGATTAATCCCCCTTTACCTCACCTTCCATTTCATATTTACCCCTGAAAATTTGTGACAAATTGGGAACCGAGCACTAAAAGTCGTTGTGGTCTACTCATCTCGTATACAATCCTGAATCATTCTGAACGCCGATGTATATTGATCGAATGCAATACCCGTTTATTAGTGGTACTTTATTATATACCCACATAAATTATAATAACAAAGTGAAACAAATTAAAACCGGCGTTTATTTAGTTACGTTAAGCATCATTATCTCGATATAAGCATACGAATTATAGTATTTAGATCAACAAGTGAATTTAACTCAAAATATGATATTTATCAATATCAAAGAAAAATTAATAATTTTAATTATTAATAATGTTTAATTGAATTGTTATGATTAGAAAATGTTAGAAACAAGATAGTTAAATTGTTCTTAGTAAATTTCATAACTCAAAATTTTTGTATTAGCATATACAATGTACACTGCGTTATCTTAATTTTTTGTTTTGTTTTAATGGTTATTGCAATGCATTTAATTTGTAATAATTTTTTGTTTTATTTATTATTCAATTTTTTTTATTTGGTGTACTGATTTGTTTTAATTTTTTGTAATAATTAAATTGATATTTTTAAAACTTAATTTCTTGTTTTATATTTAAATTTTTAAAACGTTTATTTTTTTCCTATGATATTTAAGTTGTATAGATTATTAGATGGAGTTTATTTTACTTAACTCTTATACCAAACTGTAAAAATATAAACTGGAATGGTGGAATTTAATGCTTAAGTTTATAATATTTTATAATGTTTTTGTTACTAGTTGTTTAATTTTTTGATAAACACGTTTATAATTATAAATTAAAAAGTGTATAGTGTACAAAATGTAATAATTAAAATATGCAGAATATGTATAGTGATTGAATTTGGTGTTTACTGTTTGAAGATTATTAGTTTGAGTTAGTTTTAAAAGTTTTTGTATATATATATATATATACAAAATTTTTCTGTTTGTGATTGATGAGGATATACAAAATGAATTCCTTTCACAGTTTACGTCTTTTGATGCTTTTATTTGAAATTATAAAAGGAACCCAATGATTTAAAAATTTATCTACTTAATGTTAAAATAAACAATCAAAACAAGCGTTTAGTTTATTATATTCCCATATAATTATTTTGATGTAATTTTACTGTTTAAAAAAAATATTTTTACGCCTTGTGGTAATTGGAATTTGAGATTTTATTATTTGAACATGAAACTTGTACTTTTAACAGAACACTATTGTTTTTCGATGATAGTTGGACTGTAAGAACTACTAAAGAACTTTCTGTCGTGCTATTTAGTTTCGTTTTGTTCAGTTACTTTTATTTAAAAAAGTGTTATTTCTTAAGTTGATGTTTAGTAATTAAGTTAATATAGGTATAGAATTTTAAAATCCAAATTGAACGATTTAAAATTGTTTGCTGTTTGTAAAACAGTAACTTTTTGTATAATGTCGAAACAATTATCATAACTAAATAAAGTTAAATGTTCTAATTCGTGTTTTTAAATTTCAATTGTACATTTTTATTATGTTAATATTGACAACACAAGTAATTATTATGTATATTATTGTTTATTTATTTACAAAACTTTTTAATATATATATATATATATATATATATATATATATATATATATATATATATATATTTTTTAATATATATATATATATATATATATATATATATATATATAATAGCTTACAAAGAATGGTCTAACGAAGCAAATTCAATTTATTCCAAAGTTTTGGAACATGAAAGTTTTTTACGTTTGTTCCCCATCGATATGGCTAACACAATAGCTAGATATACAGTATCCAACATCAAAGTAAATACTATTTAATTTGAATTGAATTATTTTTAGTGTTAATTTGGATGGTTTTTATTAACATTGTTTTTTTCTGGTTTTATTGTTTAAATGTTTTTTTGAGACACCTTTTTTGGTATGTGAACACTTTGGTTAGGTCAAATAAAGATTTGCATTTAGTGATGGTGGTGGGATTCTAACGAATATTTACTCAGCAACGATTGTAACACCTCACTTATTTTTACTATCCCCGGGCAAATACAATTAATACTGTATAATTATTTGAAAGAAAACTGAATTGTCATGAAAGAAATTATTGTAACAATGATTGTATGAGTGGCATAATGTACTACCGTTTTATACTTAATCAAAGTTTTTTAATAAATATACGTACCAATTAAATGTTTCTAGTTAGAGTTTTGGATTTAAAACTTGTTGGTTAAGTATAGTATGTAAATGATCTCGTAGATTTCTGTTTATTTGGCATGTCACTAACTAACTAATTTTGCTGATTGATTGGTTAAAGTTGCTTTTCTATTTTAATGTGCATGCAGTTAGTTTGTTTAATTATAAAGATTAATTATTAGCATTATTTTCGATAAAGGCTCTATTACTTCAGTAACAGATTTTTTAAAGACTATAATACTGTTAAATTGTTCAAGTTTAAACAAAAAGAGGTGGTCAGATTTTAATTATGAACTGGTTGATTTAAATACAATCAAATTAATGTGTCAGAAAATTTAATTAGCCTAACTCCGTATCTATCCAGCTAAGAAAGATGACTTTGAAATAATCAAACGGCCTTATTAATTTTTGTGAACAGTAGCATAAATGTCGCTTATTAACAACTATAGTACATTATTTTCTTACGTTTAATGCCTAAACGAAGTTTTTTTTGCACGTAAAACAATGATAGGCCATTGTTTAATATTCTATACGAATGCGTAAATAATACAGATGTTATCATGTCACCAATCATTAGGAACTAGAAATTCCATCTATAAACCCAGAAAAGGATGATAAAAGGTTTATAATTGTTTTATTTACATTTACTTGTATTAGTGCGACTGTTTGTGCTTTTCTCACTCAATTGTTGCGCAACAACCTAGCTCATCGTCGTCATCAGCAACAGCAAACACGTCATCGGATGGTGCCAATCAGAGTCACGAACGTTTCAATTCTTTGACAGATTTGTTTCTTCAAGACAATTTGGTTTATTCTCATTCGTCTTCAAAGACGACCAATCGTATTTCAGTAAATTCCGCCTTGTCCACCGTTCTGTCTTCTGTTGCTCATTTTGACAAAATGGAAGAAGTTAGATGGGCTATGCATGTGAGTAATTTTTGTTAGATTTATTGACATCATGCTCCAATGTTGCTTAATATATTTTAAATATTTTGAGAATTTGAGCAATGTTTATGAAGTATTAATTTTTAATCCTAATTCTGTACCTCCATGTTTTGCATCTTGGACTCAGACTAATATGGATCAGAAACTGAGTACATAGCAGTATAACTTGGCTTTTACATTGGTGGATGGATACAAACATACATCCAGGTTATCTCAAGTCTACGTATACCATATGTAGCTGTTGGGTTAATGGATATAATCTTAAGGAAAAATCAGACGGCTTTGTCAATTTTTGCCAACAGTGATGCCGTTACAAGGATACCGTCTATTAGCCAATAAATATCTTCACTCTCGCACGTTGCCAACAAACAACATTATTAACATTTAAATAATTATATAGAACTATTTATTTATTCCACCGTTTTGCGCTTGTATTGACATTTGACGATAGTCAAATTTTAGTACTATCAATCCGATTTTTAATAAAAGAATACTTTTTCACAAAAGAAAAGGTTGTTTGCTCGATATTTTTGCTAAGCAATGAATACATTTACCGTTTCTATGTCTCCAGTCCATTACATACGGCTTGACAATGTCCGTTCAAAACTGGGCAGTTGTCAAACACAGCGCTCATATCTACTGTTATTGGCTGAAGTCTTTATCGAACCTGTTGGCCTATTCGTCGGCAAATTCTACAACCGGTTCGATCGATACTGGTCAAGCAATTGTTCCGTTGGCTCTGAGGCGAGACCCGGTGCGGTTTATGCAATTCATACTCTATTCGTTGGTCTACTTTTTCTTGCCACGTGATCCCGAACCCTTGCACGATCATTCGGACATCTTTCTTCATACTTTTGGACAGACGAGCGATATTGAAGAAATTGACCAGTTGAATGTGAAAACCGAGGCAAATGTTGAACAATCCAATGGTAGTTTTGTGTTGCATGAACAATTTTTGCCGATTTCCGATGACTACTGATGTTTTTACGTTGAATGGGAGCTTGTTAGGGATGGCTCAAATGTACATCTATTTTGTGCTAGAGTGGTGCTAGTGGCTTAGGTGCTTGATGTTTCGATGAATGGGCATGGCGGGTTGGAATTCTGCCACCAACGGTACTAAATGCGAGTTCTTGTGTCTAGGCCTTTGGATAGACGTTTAGCATGGCTGAAAATGATTTTCTCGTGTAAAATTCTTGGGCAAGAAATTTTGGAAAATGTGTAACTATTTGGCACATTTTAGTGAGTATTGGTTCAAGTCTCATATTTGGCACTAAATGTCAGAAAATACGTTTCTTGTTAAGCAGTAAAAACCAAATAACAAATTGTTTATTTGTTTCAATTTGAGTAGTGTGCAGTATATGTTTAATTTGAACAAAACGGAGTGTTTTGTTAATATGATAGTAGGATTAATATTTGAAATATATTGAATAACGATTTTTACATGTCGATATTTGGCTTAAGGCATTCGTTTTAATAGATTATTAAAATATTGTTAAATATTGTTCTTAACAATATCCATCTACAATAAGTGGAAATTAAAAAAATTACATAGATTGTTTAATTGAGTTGATGAATAACCTTAAGATATTATTATTATTATTATTATTATTATTATTATTATTATTGGACGTTTTTACGAATGAATATTTGGAGAACATACAGATAAGCGACCGACGTCAGATTAGAATTCTACCAACATAATACAATGGTCAAACAACAGTGAAATTGAAAAACATTTTACCGTTTTTTTAAAACTGTAATTTTGGATAAGCGATTAAAGTGACTTGGACATATGTGCACCTACTAAACAGACAATTTGGCACAATGAAACGTTTGAGTTTGTGCAAGTGAAGTCGTGATATAGTGAAGAGGGACGTTGAACTCCTTTTTATCCTGACCGGAAATTGTCAAAGGAGTGTTTTGCAACTTTAGCCACGTACTCAAAACATGACACATTTGCCATCTTTTGGCTGTGGCGCAATAGATAATCATCTATAGTATCTGGGTGGTCTCGTTAAAGGAACTGCCATTTGTTGTTGTGCTGTTTTGTGGGTTTATAAACGGTAAACAAGTAGCTGTATTGTTGATCGAGTAAATGTAAAATTTTGTTCATGTTTTTGACTTGTGCACTTGAAACGTATATGTTATTATTTTTTTAAATATAAAGCAGAACATGCCAACCAATGTGCACTACTTCTCGAACAACTGGACATTACAAAACAAATTGCAACTATTATCGAATCACTTTGTTGCACAGCTATGGCTTCACCATCATGCCGTATGACCGAAGAGTCGTGGGAAAGCATTTTGCAATTTTGTCTAATCGCATGCCATGCAGTAATGGCTCCTCCATTGCCTGTATCACACCATTTGCAATCGAACCAATCGCAAACAAGCAATCAATCGTCCAATTACAATGCGTCGACTGGATCGGCTATTTTGAATGCCGATCCAACGGCCATTTTGGAAGCAACTGTCGATTGTTTGTCCAATATGCTGTTCAATGTTTGGATCAAAGTTTCGGAATTGTATTTTCCACGACCACAATTGTGGGCCCTATTGACGGATTGCGCTAGAGTGTGGCGACATCACAATGCATTTATCTACCACTGGTCGCGTGTTACGCTAACTTTGACAGGAAGTGTATTGGATATATTGTATAACTTTCAGTCGACTGACAATCGTAAGTTGATATTTGCGCTGCAATGAAGTATGACATTGTGGTTGATTGGATTGTTTGACCATGGCACACGTTTCAGAAAGTGCACATTTACCATAGTTTTTTGGACTAGAGTTGAATTTAGTTCCTTTGATGCAATTTGAACCCATTCAGCTATAAGTTTAGAGCTGTAGTCACCATAGTCAATGAATGTAAGTTCAGTTCAGTTTAAAGTGACTGACGTTTCAATATTTTCTTCTATACCAAGGTATATTTGGTAACTGGTTTTCTTTCCCCTTTGTTTCTTCAGCTGCATTATCCACTTTTCTTACTAAGGTGGAGTTGCTAGTTTTAAAGTTTTTAGCTTCTTCATCACAATGAAGTTGTGACGGGATAGGGTGGAATTATCTAAGTACCCCCAATGAGAGGATTGCGACCTTGTTGCTGTTCAGAAGCTTTGTTAATCCTGAGTATTGTATATGCCGGAAATTTTCTACCCAGTAATGGCGGACAAGTCGAAGGATAGAGGTCAGAGTAACAGTGATCGACTTGATTTCTTGCTGTGTACCTTGGAATAAGGATTCTAATTTTCTCACTGTTTTAGGTTGGACATCGCCCGGACGTAATGTTATGCAGAAGCTATGTAACGTCATTTTTTAATGGCGTTTAGCTTTCATGATAGTGACGATGATGATGATGCTATGCAATTTCTTAAGAATTGGATTATTATTACAAAACCCTTTTGCTTTTAAAAAAATAAGCATGGGGCAATAAGATAACAATTACAGCAAAAATTAACATTAAAGTCTCGTAATTCAAAGAGATCATGAGACAACTTTGGCTTTGAAGATTCTGCAAATCGAAGATTGAGCTTCCTTTCGGCTTTCACTCAACCCTGTCATTTGTGTAACTTTGTCATCTAGATACGTGCGATCACTTCTTTGCCGCTGTTTGCCGGAATGGCGTCCTCTTATTGTTTCCGTAGCACTATAATTTTTTTACAGAGGCCAGGTTGCCAACCTTGCGCTCAAACCCTCCTCCTTTATCCAGGCTTGGGACTGGCTAGATTGAATCACTTCTGATCCAAACTAGGCGGAGTTAAGAATTGGATAGTAAAACAAATTGTACTAACCTAATTTATGTCCCAAGGAGGGGTCGGATATGGTTAGTCTCGTCGGCGTGGACTTGACTCATCCAAGTTGTATCATCTTCACTGAATATGCACTTGCTAAAATTATTGTATCGTGTCAAACATTTAATCAATAAATTTCTCAATTAAAAATAAAATTTTAATTGTGTTAAGCCTATGCTGTGATGAATTGCAAATTGGTATCGTTGCACATTGCGGAAGAAACGATAAAACAAACTTGGATACGCATGATTCAATTGTTTGGCAATCCAGTAGAATTTGCTCACGAATCTATCATTACCAACACACCGATTTTTATCGAATTTAGGTGAGTAATGTTTCAATTGAAGAACGTTGTTTCTATTCTATCTGTCGCATTATTTTGATTGATTAATCAAATTGCCATTTTCTTTTACAATACTTTCCATCTTCAACAAACATAAAGGAGTGCTATGGCAGATTGTTGGGTCAAAGAATGACATTTTCGTGTTTACAACTATTAACGAGACACCTTTATTTTCTATCAAAGTGAAGTCTTTTCATATTGTAGACGTTTATCAGTATATTTACACAGTACACAGTAAGATGTTTTTACAGTATATACTTAGACTCATTCGACAAAGATATGCCGTCGTGTACTTGTTTTTTGCTCCACTTTAGTTCAGACTACACTGTGTAGAATCAAGGGCATCACTATTATTGGTACTAGAAACTAGGCACCAATGTAGATATCTAAAATTTGAAAAGAGCTGCATGGCATGTATTGTGTACAACATTCAAATTATTTTGTTATTAAGAAAATCGTCATACACGGAACGCGTGCGTTCTACCGAAATCCACTTGCCCTACATCTATCATCAATTTATGCGTACCATATCCCAAGTTGTCGACGGATATTTGGGTTTAAATCCGAGCCTCACCATTGGCATTGATCCATTTGTTGGAGTTCCGTTGGAGTTGTACGGTCCATGTTGTCGACTATTCCCTTCGTCCAAATTTCAAATCAATTGGAACAATGTTAAACAACAACATCATGTACAGCAACCAAATTTGGATACGATTTTGGGCCTCAATGATTTGGAAGGTACGTTGCGTGTGGTGATGTGATGGGCCGCAATTCTATCCCCAAATGTTAACAAGAGGAACAAAGTTTATTGGTAGATGATAACATTGTATCGATGAAGAGTTTTGATGAACAAATTAGCGTAGATAAATAAATGCATGATATCTCGGTCAAACATTACGGGAAAAGATATAAAAACGTTTCAAAACTATGATAATAATAATAATAATAATAATAATAATAATAATAATAATAATAATAATAATAATAATAATAATAACAATAATAATAATAATAATAATAGTAAAAATAATAATAATAATAATAATGTTTTAACAATGAAGAAAACACTAGTAATTGGTTGATAAATGTTGTAACAATTTACCGTAATGATTAATTAATTAAAGAAAAGAAACTTACTGATTGGCTAAGCAATTATCAACCAGTAGTTTTGTAGTTGATCTTTTCGTTAAATGTTCTTTTTGACGAACAAATAGAGATGCTGATAGTAATGAGGATTTGGGTGGAGCTTGTGAAATTCTAATTTCAAATTATGGTGATAATTCTGTTTCTGTACCTCTAGATTAAGACTAACGTGGATTAGAGACCGAGTGCACAGTGGTATAAAACTAGACTTCCACTTTGACCGATGGATGAATCTTACATCCAGCATATTTAAAAGGTATCTTAAGGTATACTTGTATTATATATGGCCATTGGGTTTAGGAAAATAACCCTGCTAAAGATTGAAACTGTTTTATTTTTTCTTGTGAACAGAATGTATATATATATATATATATATATATATAATGATAGATATGAAAAAACATACATCAATAGCTGGTATTGTCCCTGGATACAATTGGCCTTTGCATGTAGGACAAGTGAACAATACGACCAATGAAAAACTTCATGGAAGTGAGTTTTCTTTTGTATCTTTAATAAAATTGTTTATCACTGTTTTGTTTATTACAGTTGAAACTGTATTATGAGCATTAGTGTTATTTTTCAAATGCGTTTGGGAAATAATATAGTAATTGGGAGAAGGTAACAGGTAAAGCATTTATTATTATTAATATTATTATTATTGTCGGCTTAGATAATTTAGTAAATTGAAAATGATCAAAGGTAGAAAAATATTTTACATTATTAGCATTTGCAAAACAGGGTCAAAGACCGAAATAGTATAAAGTTACATAATTATCACAAAATCAAAATTAAAAGAAAAAAAAGTTTAAATTAATAAATTCATTTGTAGCGTGATTATGGAAGAAGTTTTATACATTCCTCGATCTATGTAAATATTAAAAATATAAAAAATTATGAATAAGCGGACGTTGCATGATAGTCAGTTCCAATAGTCGTTAATTAGGAATACTTAGTCATTCGTTGTTTGCCCACATATATTATAATAACAGAAAGCAAAGGAACTAAGATGAACGTTTATTCAATCTTGTTAAGATATTATCAATATCAATTTCATTATCCAAATTACTATATTTAAATAAACAAGTGACAACAACTTGCGAATCGTAAAAATGTTTGTTTGGAAAACCAAATAATTATAATAATGAATAATTTTTAATTAAGCCATCATAACTAGGTTTTTTTTAATTATATGTTTGCTACTTTGAATGTTTTACAAGAAACATCTTTTAGCAGTGGACATTATAACGAAGTCGAACGTGGGCCCGCATTTTAGTGGGCCGGTGGTGGGATTCGAACCCCGATGCCCACCGAAGTCCGAATTCGAGCGCTGTACCGCTAGACCACCCCGGATAGGTAACTTGTTTTTAACTAATTTTTATAAATGTGCCGGGGTAGTCTAGCACTACAGCGCTCGAATTCGGACCTCGGTGGACATCAGGGTTCGAATCCCACCATCGGCCCACGTTCGGTTTCGCTAAAATGTCCACTACTGAACGATGCGCGTTTGTTGTAAAATATTCAAAGATGTAAAAATAAATAAATAAATCATATTTGCTACAAACTGTTGCTCAAGTTTGAAACAAAACAGCAAAGAACCACGTTACGCAGAACAAATCGATTCCAAGCATTGGGAGAACACTAATTAATATTTATAAAATACATAAAAAATTCATTTTTATTGGGTTGCTAAATGTGAAATATACGAATTATAGATATAGTTGTTATGCATTGAATGTTGATAAATTTTCTTCTACTTTTCCTTAATGCAATCATTTTATTGATTGAGATCAGCATGCGGCGACCATTTGTTGTCTTTTATTCGTATGTTGACTACCGTACTGTTGTTGTTGTTGAATAATTGATTAAAAATTTTGGAACATTTGTGAACATTATTTTTTATCCATATTTGAATAATCATTACCAATTTTGCTCGTATTTAAAAAAAAATATTATTTTTGATCATTGTAGGGGAAATGTAGCAAGTTACATTTATGAAAATTTAATAGAAACTATTTAACTATTCAGTTTTCATCATTTTCCAGTCATGACCACTTAATTAAGCATAATTATAATTAAAAATAATTAGACTAAGTATTGCTAATTAACGTGTAATGGATTCGATCATTATATAACTTTCACCTACTCGTTATGGGATTATTTCGTTTTCTAACCAGAATCTGTTAATTACAAAATTAATGACCGAGATAATAATGTTTTGTTAGCCTTCTATTTGGTTTTTTTATGTTCGACGCAATATGCATTCTTTTTGGCTAGTGGATGTTTGGCGAATCCTTAGACAAGGGCTGGCCGCATTTAGTACTGCTTGCCTAACTTTAAATCTAGCAATTTGCCGCCTTTGCAAACAGCTGCCTAATTCAACACTTCATCTTAATGTAAAAAAGTACCATTATTCTTATTCTTATTCTTATTATTATTATTATTATTATTATTATTATTATTATTATTATTACAAAACCCTTTTGCTTTCAAAATAAGCATGGGGGGGCGATAAGATAACAATTACAGCAAAACAAAACAAAAAACAAAGTCCCATAATTAAAAAATAACACGAGATAACAAAATGTTTTCATGTATTGGAACATTTTGCCAAACGTTTTGTTTGATTACCTATGAAATATTCATTTCAATTAGATCATCCCGAATAGTTTCGTAGCTAATTTTTCTGTGGTTTACCTCAACCATTTTTAAAACGTACCGAAGGTGTATAATATTGTTCAATTTCTTAGTCCGGTTTTGTTTTATTTTCCACTTTTTTCATAGTTGTCAAGGTTTAATGACGTCACAATGCATGTTCCAATAAGATGGCCTTTTCTAATTATTTTTAGAAAAAGAGAGAGTGGTGCCATTGACTAATACCAATACTCGATGTGCAATTTCAACAATACATTAATTCTTAGATCTTGACTCAATATAAAAACATGAATTATCAAGTATTTCGTAGTAATACTAAATGTATTGAAGTTAAAATAGTCAATACAATCAAAACGGACAAATACTGACACGTTCAGAGTTACTCAAACCACATTACATTCCACAAGCACGCCAATGAATAATGTTGCGCTTTTCAATGCAGTAAAACAACGTATATATAATAGTAACAAAAATTGAGAATTGTAATTATTGAAATATAAACATATTAAAATAATATAATTACTAAAATATTTGTTAAATAATAGTAACGCTACACAATCTTGTATTTTCTTTTTGTTTAGGAAAATTTCGTTTGGGCAGCGCTGTTACTTCGGCCAGTAATCTAGCTTCGTCGATTAGTGGTCCATCTTTTACCGGATCTTTGTCTGCCAATTCTATCCTAAATTCGTCATTACTATCGTCATCATTCGGTTTTGGTTCGAATCAAATTGCCGATCTATCCGCTTCGACAAATAGTGCCATTCCTGGGAACACTGGAGCGTCAATGCCTTCTTCCCAACATCAGCCAGTCCAACAAATGAATCAGTCTATAAAGCAAAAGGTTGTTGCATCTTCACAGCAGCAGCAGCAACAGCAACAACAACAACAACAACAGCATCAATTGATGGAACAAAATGTCGTTCCCTTAATTCAACTGGTCAACCGCAATCCCAAATTGGATTATCTGATAGAGTTGGCAAACAAATGGCTCAGTCCCGACATTCATCCCAGTTTGAATCCTCGACGACCGCAATTGGAATCGTTGTTACAACTTTTCGGATTGTGGATATTTGAGGCATCGATGACTGGAGTCAATCAGGATTTGAATGGTAAGTATTTGTAGGAATAGTAACAAGTGAAGAAATTGCCATATTTATTCACTATCTTGTAAATATGGTTAAATTGTTAACCGATTTCATTTGCATACAGTGTTGGTAATTGATACTTAAAAAACGTGTTATTTTGAGGTAGACAGAACAATATGACTATATATTTTGTTGTTGTTTGTCAGAATAGTGTTCTCTCGTTGCAAGGTGTGTAGTTTTTGCAAAAGAAAGGCTGCCAACCTGCACTTTAACTTCAATTGTAATTTCTTAACCAAACTTGGGACTAACTATGGAAGAATTATCAATATAAGCTAAAGGTTATTGGATATAACAGAGTTGGTTAAATATACCTGTAATCTAACCAAGAACACTCTTTTGTAGGATGTCTTATTTTGAAGAACCATTTATTGTTGTACCTTGTAGTACACTTTGTGCCGGGGTGGTCTAGCGGTCCAGCGCTCGAATTTGGACCTGGGTGGGCATGGGTTCGAATCCCACCACCGGCCCACTAAAATGCGGGCTCACGTTTGGTTTCGCTAAAATGTCCACTGCTGAAAGACATGTTTCTCACAAAACTTTTAAAGTAGCAAACATAAATTAAATAAATATTCACCTTCTAACTGTTGACTGCCAGGTGTTTTATATACACAATGAATATCATACTACACGCATAAGAGAATTTGGGGAATGTCATTCATTCATTTCATTTATTTTGGTTGGTGACGTAGTGACCTCTTCATTAGTTCCCATATTAATACGACATATAAACCATCAATTTTGATGGCTTGATAAGCGTAACATACGTGTAAAAATAATAAAGTTTCTTGGCTGGTAGATGACATCCTTGTGACGTCGCCACTGTTCGCAGATTGACGAGGCCGCCTGATTTTGTGTCAGGGTTATCTCCTTTAACCCAAGGGCTACATATGGTATACGTATACCTTTAGATATCTTTTAAGTATCATGGGTGTATATTCGCACCCACTCACTGTAGCGGAAGCCCAGTTATACCGCTGTGCACTCGGACCCTGCTGTTATTAGTCTAGATGTCTAGGGGCATCTAATCCAGGATGCACCACGTGGAGGACTAACAGTCAGGAATATCACTATCATTGGAAATTGAGACTTTATAAGCATTACTCAAATCCTCAGGATTATTAGCATTCCAGGGGAACGTCAATAGTTACATGACAGCACCATTGTTTTAAGCGCATATGTGACATCCTAATTAAATAGCAATTTTTGCTTAATATTAATACATAGCTTCAAAATGTAAGGGTTACATCGTTTGATTTATTTACAATTGGTCATCCTTTTTTGTTGGTATAATTTGTCTAATATTTGTTATGCAATTTATGTAGACTGTGATTGTAAGTTATGTTTTATTTGTGTTAATTTCAATATTTGCATGAAGGTGTTGCCGTCACAATGCCAAAAATTACTTTTATTCGGTCATTCTTATTTAATTCAATCGTTTGTGTAAATAATGTGGTTTTCTTTTTTTAAAAGTATAATTTTTAGTGTTGTGTTGTGTTATATCGGTGTATCAACCACAATTATATTTTAATTTCTGTACACTGACGCTGTTCACAATCGTTATGTACGTTGAGCTACAAATTATTGTATAATATTTATGTATTAATAGTTGGAATATTTGAGATTAAAGTTCGGTGTATATGTATATACGTGTAAGTTTATGGATTCAAGACGTGATTGATAGAACAATAACAGTTTGTTAGAAATCAAATTGCACACAGTGATAGTATTATTGTGTTGTACTCGCTCAACCTAAAATATATATTTACATTTTGCACCTATATATATATATATATATATATATATAATGTAAAAAGCACTTATATATATAGTGTCGGGGTGGTTTAACGATACTTGGGTGGACATGGGTTTGAATCCTACCACCGGTACTAAAATGCGGGTCCACGTTTGGCTTTACTAAAATTTCCACCGGTAAAAGTGAAAACTATATATATCGCGAAGCTCAAATTCTAGTGGATAGTATTTTTATTACAGTACGTCCTTATCTAAAGCTTTTCCAATTGCTTATCGAAAAATGTTTTTTTGCAACAAATTTGAGCATTGAACTCAGAATGAAACCCTTGTGTCGGGGTGGGTTAATTCCTAGAGCGTTAAACTTGAAACTGTATGGACATGAGTGGCAGACCTATCAGCGACATTAAATGCGGGACTTCGTTTGGAATTGATAAATATCTACTTGCCGATAAAAGCGTTCTCCGTAATTCGTTTAAACAGTAAAGATCAGAATAGAAACATATTCTGAGTAGAGGCATTTATTTCATTCATTACTGTATGAATACTGAAAATTTAAATGAAATACTGTCAAATAAATTGTCATCATCATGGTATCGTATATCGTTTTATTTAATAATAATAACAAAATAGTTTACTGGTCTGTTGCATCAGAATGACAATGCTGTCTATAGTATTAGATTGGAAGCTGTGTGGGTATGAGGTTCGAGTCCCATTATTAGCACTCAATACGGACTCACGCTTCTGAGACTAAATGTCCACGTGCTAAATCTATTCATTCAAGTAGTAACAAAGCAAAAACAACTATGTTAAATACACCGTTGGCTAGCTGCAGTATTACTTCAAGATGACGAAATTCTCATTGTAATGGTGGGTCCAATTTTAAGTGTTGATAACCTTGTTGGATAGAGAAGCGTCAGGATACGCAGCCAACAGTTTGGTACTCATTTTGACGGCAGTTTGTTACTATATATATATATATATATATATATACTGCGGATACTTTTAGGCAAAATAAGTCAGCTTTTTTTTGAGTACAAAATTTTGACTTTATTTGTGATGCAATTCTAATTTTAATGTGCAATTTGGCTTTCTTTTGTTGCATTTTTGTTACATTCAAGTCTAACTTAACCGTATAATCTCGTTTTGGCTGAATTTTTGTAAATAACAGGTGAATACATTAAACGCAAATCTTTAAAAGTATGAAAGTGTTTTGAAGTGTTTGTAAATATAAAGCAATAATCATGTTTAACACTAAGTCTTAATTTTTCTTCATATTATGTTATTAGTTTTCTATACAAACGGTTTTCAAATGATTTATTTAATATATAATTTTTAAAAATTATATTGTATTTTAGTGGAACTATTGAAAATATGAATTATTATATTTAGCATGAGTTAGTAAAATACATATTTATTATTATTATTGCTACTATCGCAAAATGCTTTGGCTATAACTAGCATGAGGATAACAAGATTGTTCTATGTAATTGTACAATGGCGTTTGGCATTTAAGTCTCTGCATATTACTGATTTTTTTGGGCTTTTACGCTCAACGCAATTATTGGAATCACGCCTTCACCTCTTTACCGTAATTTACTGCAATAACATCCTCCTGTTTCTTCAGCAATATGTTTCACAAGTCACGCTGCTAATCTCGTACTCCAACAATCTTGTAGTGAGATTGTGAATCGTCAGTTTGGCGTCCTGATTAATCGATCGCTTTGATATATATATATATATATATATATATATAATATATATATCAATAGTATCTAAATACAGTGTACATACCGATAAATGCAATTTACATCTACAATTTTGTTACTTGGACATTGTAACTTTATGTTTATTGATGATTTGCAGTTTTAAAATAACCGCTTTTCAAGTGTTGTAGATTTCACTATGTTGATAACGCCATATAATGGAAAAATGTTACGGCTGAACTGCTAATGCAAACTCTAGCTTTCCAATAAATATATTGAGTATATTTGTGATATTTATAGTTTGTTTACAAGTATTATTCCATGGTATGTGATTGAACAATTCTACTGTTTATCTTTTCATTTAAATGATGCACAATTTGAACTTGTTACGAGCTGTTGTTGCTTATCTGGTGCAGGTGACTAAGGTGCTATACTTGTAACTAAATACTGACGGGTTCCAGTTCCACCACGTACACTAGAAACATTCAAGTAACACAAAACCAAAAATAAATAAAATAAAAGTCATTTTTCAGTAAAGTCTAAATCCGTTAGTGCATGATTGATTTCGTTATATTTAGTAATTTAATAACTCCCATAACCGATGTCAAGTCCGGTTGAGAAAGGAGGGCAGATTAGCATCTTGGCCCTTATAAAATATATTGCTAAAGAAACAACACAAAAGGACACATCATCATCATCATTGGGGAAAAACATCCTTTACCGGTTATTATCACCCAGGGTAGTCCAAAAAAACCAAAACGTCTGCAAAAAAGGTAACTTTTGTAGTGTGTACTTAAAGAACGACACTTGAGGTTTGCTGATATTAAGTGTTAATTACATCCCGAGTTAAACCCCTCCAATGAACTCTGTTGGTTGCATAGGGTAAACAAACGGACGCCCATTTAAATAATTTATTTGGACGAGGGGGCTTAGCATAAATAAAAGGACTGAGTTCGCATGCTACAATGTCCGTCCAAATTTTCCCTTGGCCGCCTTGCCTTCTTTTCCGTCCGGGTAATGGATGGGCTGCCATAGTTATTCTGACTGGATGAGTGGGCGATCTACGTAAAACATGGCCAATCCATTTTAATCGTCTTTCTTTTACTGTGCTAGATATATATGGCCAATAAATGTTAAGAGACTTACAAATATCTGGGAATGGTCGACATATTTTACTAGTTATTAAACGAGTGCATTTAATAGAGGACAACGAGCGAAGCCATATGGATCTTAAATAGCTTTGCTCAAAATGAACAAGCTTTTGCGTATCCGCTTGGGTGAGAGTCCAAGTTTCGCATGCGTAAGGAAGAATGGAACGCACTAAACTCCTATATATTCAATCTTGGTTTTAATAGAAATATTACTTTTGTTCCATAAAGGTTTACTCAAACGCCCAAAGGCTGCAGCAGAGAGGCGAATACGGCGCTGAATCTCTGAAGAGCTGGATCCTTTATTATTTATGACCGAATTTAGGTACATAAATTCATCAACTACAGGGAGTGGGCTACCATTAACAGTGAGTGAATTTCTAAAGGGGACGTTTACTAAAACCACTGTTTTTTTAGTATTAACATATAAAACGTATTTCTCTGAGGCTTTTGTAAATCTTCGGTTTCTGCCATAAGAACCGCGTCGTCTGCATATTGAAAATCCTCTATCTTGCGACTATCATGAGTTATACAGCCCTCAAATGACCGGGACACTTTATCAAAGATGTTATCAACTATAAAATTGAAGAATGTGGGTTCTAAAACACATCCTTGGCGAACACCTGAATTTATGTAAATTACATCTGTTAAAGAATCTCCATTCCGTATTACTGCGTTTGATGACGTGTATAACGATTTAATAGTGTTGACAATTTTGGTAGGAATTCCTTTGGTAATGAGAAGATTCCACAGCAGGTTGCGATCAACAGAATCAAAGGTGGATGAATAATCTATAAATGCATAATATATAGGCTGTTGGTATCACGATCGAAGTTCTAACATTCTACGAACAGCAAATATGCAGCCTGGTTGGCTCGTGTTCGACACTCCCGTTTACCACGGATCCTGCGTAAGATAATATTTGCCAAAATTTTTGAAGTCTTTCAAAGTAAGCTGATTCCTCTATAATTAGCGAGGTCTAATGTGTCTCCTTTTTTATGGATTGGGATTATAATAGCTTGTGTCCATGCTTCTGGTATTTTCTCTTCTTTCCAAATTGCGTTTATCAAGGAGTATAAATCTTGTATAATATTTATCCCGCCATACTTAAAAACTTCTATTGGTATGCCATCTACTCCTGTAGCCTTCCCATCTTTCAATTGATGGCATGCTAAGATAATTTTTTCGTGCAAGGGGTCTCTGTCAAAACTAAGTATGGGGCATCAGGGGGTTGTGTATGTAGTTGATTGGAAACCTTCGCCGCTTTGTGTTTGACGGGATTAAGTAATTTCGCAAAGTGTGATGTTCATTGATCTGCAGAGAACGCCGATGAGCGTTGACTTTGGAAGGAATGTCCTTTGCAAAGTTCATTGATCTTTTTGAATAAGGTTTGAGTATGGTTACGCATTGCAGCATCCTCTAATTCTTCAGCTACTTGCGACCAATATTTCTCTTGATCATTATTGAAATTCGGTATATATTCCTGTATCTTCTTGTTTCCATCCAATTTTCTGTGCTGATTTTTGTTCAAAAAATCATTTCGTAAAACTTTAATGGAGTTGGAAATCTGAAATGTCGGTTGTATGTTGAGTTTCTTGGGTAATAACCTAGAGGCCACATTTAGTTTAGATGTGATTAACTTCCAATTATGTTCTACTTTATTATTATGATTAATGGAAGGACCAGCATTTAAATATGCTCCTTTAAAGGATTCCTGAATATGGGACGCATTTTTAATAGATTTATAGTCTAGGCGATTAAAGTGCTTTGGTTTGGATCGAAATTTAAGTGAGAGTGTGCACTTTAATAACCCGTGATCACTTCCATTTTTCGTTCCAGTACAGCACGTTTTTAATCAATGAAAACCAGTTACGAGGGACAAGAATATAGTCAATTTGGGAGCGACAATCTTGTCTCTTATACGTGGTTAAGTGACGTAGATGATCTTGGAATATTGTGTTGAAACGCATAGGTACTAAGATAGTCACCATTTGAGCAATTGCTATTGCTAGTCGTCCATTTGCCAACTGCTGAGCAGCAAGCAGCACTTAACCTAGCGTTAAAATCCCTCATTACCATTATACAATTCGATTGGTTTTCTAAATTAGTTGTTGTGGCTGCCAATAGTTCATAAAATGTTTGTATTTCTGACTCTGTGTGACTTGATAAACTACAACAAAGAAATGAAAGCATGATTGTAATGACGGAATTTGGAAAAATCCGAATAGAATTTCAATTTTTTTTAAAGTCAAAAATGTAATGTACAAATATATGGAACAATCTTGTTGCCCCATGCTCTTTAACTGGAAAGGATTTTAAAATAAATAAATAAATAGTAATAATAATGGTGAATAGTTTCATGAAGTGCGATGTTGACGAATTTTGATATTTTTAATCAACGGTGTATAATTTAATTGTAGTTCGTTACAATTACACATTTTATAATTTTTTGTATTAGATTAATTTGGTTTTTTTGTTGTTTTCCCAACTGCACCTTTTATTGTACACAAAAACAAATGTAGTTTTTTTAGTAGCAAGGTTATAAGAGATCAGTATTTTTAACGTTGTGTACGTAGTAATAATAATCATCTATTATTATCAACGTTTATCACTATTGTTATTTTTTTAACTTATTGCTATTCCGATTATTATGCCTGGGTGGCCTAGCGATACAGCGCTCGTCTTGGACCTCGTTGACACGAGTTCTAATCCCACTACCGGTCCACTAAATGCAGGCCCACGTTCGGCTTTGCTAAAATGTCCCCACTGCTGAAAGCTGTTTCCACTGTAAAGCATCTAAAGTGGTAAGAATACATTTTTAAAATTATTCTTCTTATTTTAAAACTCTTCTGTTCTGAGGACCATGGGGGAAACAAGATTGTTCTATGTAATTGTACATGACATTTTTAGCATTGAAGATCGTGTGTATTAAAGATTGGCCTATTTTATGATTTTTCCCAATCGTTCTTTTATTTGTTTGCAGCAATGTTATGGAATGATTTCCTCTTGGTTGTTTTTTTAGCCATCGTATTTTCAAAGGGGCCAGGTTGATAGCTTTACACTCTAACGCTTTTCTTTTCTAAACTGGACTTATAGGTTTGACTATTGTGGATAATTATAATGAGAGCTGCAGGATGGTGCTTAATTCCAGTGGAAATATTTTTAATTCTCAGACTGAGATGTTATTGTTTTATTCATTTTTTTACTACTTGGTATGTTTTACGCGAAATATATTTCAGCGGTGAACATTTTAGCGAAGACGAACGTGGGTTCACATTTCGTGCAGGTGATGTTTAGATTTTGATAAACAAACTATATAAAAATCCAATATATATATATATACCAACTAGTGTAGAAGTTGGTTTTTAGTAAAGTTCAACCCAGTCCACATAATTGATTGGTAAGTCCTGTTTTAGTAACCGTTCTGGACAATGAATTATTGAATTGTAATATTCAACTTTTACACTTTCATGTCCAGTTGCTGTCATTAGCAGTCGCGCTAGAAATGTGCACAGTAGCCGTTTCGTTGTTGGTCGATCCGAAGCTCTGGGTCTCTTGTGCCGAATGTTTTTGTATTCTCGACGTGGCACTGTGATTGAACAATATTTAGTTCGTTTCTATCTGTGCTTGTATTACGGATTGGCAGTTCAGGATAATGTAAGTGTTGTACTGTGTTGTTAGTTGCAATGGTTTAAAGGATCGGTTTTTTTTGGAGATGTTCACTGTTTTACTGTTGATATGGCAAATGCATTTTAGCACGTAGATCGTTGGTCGAGTCCCTATGATGATGGCTTGTATTGACTAACCGGCTAGTGTAATGATTTAAGAAAATAATTGTCTTCTATCTGTTTATTTGGTAGATGATAAAACCAATCCCAAGGGAAAAAGTTGCGAAAAAAGGAGCCAATATGAGTCAGATAACCTTTTGTGTGAGTGTGTGATTACTCGGCAGTTGGGGAGATGGAAAAGTTTCAAAAAGTGTAACCAAATTTGCACGATGACGTAATACAAATCGTATAGTTCTGTGTAATTATTGATTTTTCTACCTTGTATGCATTTTCAAGGTCAAACAATTCCCTTTTGATAGAAGAATGCACCAACGTGACTTACACTCAATCACGGAGGTTGATCAATAGGATTTTTTAAAATTCTTTTTCCCTTGGTTGGTTTTATGGTAAATGATAAAACCAACCAAGGTAAAAATAATTTAAAAAATGCTATTGGTCAATCTTCGTGAGCAAGTGTGAGTCGCGTTGGTGCATTCTTCTATCAAAAGGGGATTGTTTGACCTTGAAAATGTATATAAGGTGGAAAAATCAATATTTACATAGCACTATACGATTTGTATTGCGTCATCGAGCAAATTTGGTCACACGTTTTTGAAACTTTTCCATCCCCAACTTACGAGTAATCACACACTCACAACAGGTTATCTAACTCTTATTGGTTCCTTTTTTCGCAACGTTTTCCCTTGGTTGGTTTTATCATCTACCATATATACAGTTGTGCACCCAGACTGTACTTTGTCGGGGGTGGGGGGTGATAGAGACATAATGAGAGTGCTTGACTTGAACCTAGGTCGGCATCGATTCGAATTCCATCGTCGGCACCAAATGAAGATCCTTGTCTATGGTTTGGGTAAGTATCCACTTGATGGAAATATGCTGAAGCAGCAAAAATAAAACGAATAAACAAAAAATACCGTGCACTGCGTGGATCATTGGTATTGTAACTGGGCGTTGTCCAAGTTAAGAAGATTTTTAGCATTGTTTCAAATTAATTTGATCATAAGATAGAGTTGTATCAAGTCAATTTTGAATATTGATAAAATACATTTGACTATCGTTTTATTTATTTTCTAGTTACGCAATAATTTTGTATTGTCAAACGTTTTATTTTATTCAATCGACTTGTTACGGGTTAACTTGCCTGCGTGCAATATATTATTGCCGCAACTAATCAGTGCTTGTCAGTTTGTGCTGAAAAGAGACGTATTGTTGTGAGTTTGATTATTATTATTATTAATTACAAAACCCTGTCCTTCTAAGAAACGTCAGGCAACAAGTTGATTCCATCTGTTTGAACGTTATGTCAAAATCTTTGCTTGATATTTAGTTCAATTGGATTTTACCGAATGGTTATTGTTCAAATTTTCTATGATTTACCAACCCTTCTTTTACCATCTTCAATTACCTATTCCAAAACCGTTTTTACTGGTGGACGAAAGTCAGTTCTTTGTATGAGCTCATTGTTGAAGATACTCCAAGTAAAATACTTGTAACACACCTACGATGGGAAACATTCGCCATCTTAGAAATCTTATTTATTCGTTTTTACGTTTCACTTCTATATATTGCTATAACAATTATAATTGATCTTTAAAAACAAAGTCGTGTTTTTAGGAGATTAGTAAATTATGATTATTGCATTGTATTTATAATGTTATCTATCCTAAAGATGAGAAAATTGAATAGAATTTTCTATTGTGTTTTACTGGTTAATAACATGGTTGTCTTTTAACTGTTGTGAAGTTTGTGAAGTAATTTAAACGATTGCTTTTGAACGGTTTAACTATTTGTAAAGATTGGCGAAGATGCTTGCTTATTTAGTCAGGGTTAAATTCTTTCGCCATATAGATTGAGTATATGTCCAGTTACGAAGACTGGTGTATTTCTAGTATTTTACATATTCAAAGCTGATTTGTATCTTAATGAAATTGCTCGCTTTTTAGACAAATTTTGAACATTACTTGGCATGATCACATGTTGAACAATACAATCATAAGAAGTACTGACTTTTATGCATTACAATGTATTGTCATAATTAGACAATTAAAATTACTCGGTCGAGTTCCACGTTTATGTATTGTTCGAACAAGCAAGAAGAACAGTTTAGAAATGGTTAATCAAAAGGGGCTGGCAAACCTCAAACACCATGTTAAACCAACTATTGAGAAAGACCCATTCAATATGAATGTAACGTAGACGATCCAATTTTGACCCGAAAAATCTTCATTTACCTAGAACAACCTTGTTGTCGATTAAATGTCGAAAGGGTTTGTAATGGGTACAAAACATTATTTGAAATGTAGGCCTACACACAATTGTCTAATCTTTCTACTTTGTAATTTGTGTCAGGAGACCCAGTTATTTGTCTACGAACTTATTGAGACGTGCTGCTATACACCAATTGATGTCAATGGTATGCATACCTATTCATTTTAAAGGAACGGTAATTAAATGTAAGTTTTTAAATGTTATTGTGTGAATTAGTCGGTCGTTTATTTTTGAATTGTAAATTGATATTTGTTCACAAATGTAGATTAAGTAAAAAAGAATATGTTAATGAGTACAGTTTTAGAAACATTTGCGTAAGCTTCGACTAAGTACAACTTCAATCTATTTGTGATCGCATTTTTGATCCGTGATCTCACTGGACTGTTTTTAAATTCCACGATAGACGCACAAATGTATCGACTCTACGCAACCCTATTATGAAAATTTTGATACTTTGTAAATTGTTTGAGCATTGCTCCCTGTTTCTTTTTTTATTGTATTTGACTGGTGATATGGTCATCTTGCCACTATACTTGTACAACATATCAAACTGTTGAATCGAATAGTATTTTTTTATAAACACAACAAACGTAGGAGAATAATGAATTTTCTTGGCATCCCTGTGACGTTGCCATTGTTTGCAAATAATTGACGAGATTGTCCAGTTTTTTGTCAGAGTTATGTTTCTCAGTTCAACGGCAACACAATGTATACGTATAACTACTCTGGGGTGCATATTTGCATCCGACGGAAGCCCGGCTATATTTCTGTACACTTGGTCCTTGACTCATGTCAGTTTGAACTCAGGATGCACTACGTAGGATTATGGAAATTTTGATTATCACCAATATTTTATAACCCCATTACTCACGATTCTTCAGAATCGTTGGCATCTATCTTCAATTTTAGACAACTTCGATGTAGTGCAATTGGTTTGGAACTAACTGGTGGACTGTATGGGTCTAGGCAATTGGAAATATAGTTATTATTATTTATTTTGGTTGGTGACGTGGTCACCTCTTCATTATTTCCCATATTTATACGACATGTAGAACGATCGATTTCGATGGCTTGACAAGCGTAGACAAACGTGGAAGAATAACAAAGTTTCTTGGCTGGTAGACGGCATCCTTGTGACGTCGCCACTGTTCGCAAAGATTGACGAGGCCGCCTGATTTTTTGTCAGGGTTATCTCCCTTAGCCCAAGGGCTACATATGGTATGCGTATACCTTTAGATACCTTTTAAGTATCCTGGGTGTATGTTCGCACCCACCCGCCGTAGCGGAAGCCCAGTTATACCGCTGTGCACTCGGACCCTGTTGTTATTAGTCTAGATGCCTAGGGGCACCTAGTCCAGGATGCACCACGTGGAGGACTAACAGTCAGGAATATCACCATCATTGGAAATTGAGACTTTATAAGCATTACTCAAATCCTCAGGATCATTAGCATCCCTCAATTGGAAATATAATAATTTAAAAAATTAATGACGAATTTATTGATTTATTTGCAATATGCACAGCTCTGATGCCGTTGGCTATGGGTACGCCCGATCCTTTGCCAATGAACAAGTTGAAAAAAATATTGGCCGAAACACTGTGTGACGCTCTATCGACCGAAACCGATCCTATGAATTTTCAAATGCTGTTGAGTATGTTTTTATTGCTAATTTAAAAACAGTTTTTATTACTGTGACGTTGGGCACAACCGAGCTCGGGTGTTTCGATTTTGGTTTCAGCTATTTGACAGCATAAAAACATATTGGGTCCACATTCAATGCCGGTAGTGGTGGTGGTTGGGGGGTGGGGTGGTGTTTAAAACCCGGCATATCTACCTATTTTCAAGCCTAGCACTCTAGTCATCTTGGCAAAAAGTAATTATAGCTGAAAATATTACTACTACTGTTAGATCCCCCCTCTTGTATAATACTTTTGGTTTGGGATAAAATGTTCACTTATTGAAAATTGTTTTTTGTAAAAATATTAAATAGCAAATTGTGAGAAAAAGGTAGTGTTACTACTGTTTTAAATACTTTAGAGAAACTGTACTTATGTGTTATATATATAAAATATAAGTACAGTTTCTCTACAGTATCTAAAACAGTAGTAACACTACCTTTTTCTCACTATATATATATACACTATAAATTTAATAGTTTAAAGGAGAACTTCCTTTAAACGCTTTGAATAGAAATTAACCAAATTATTAATATAATCTTGTGGAATTTATTTTTTAACAATCAATTTTTCCTTTAAGCGCGTTTTAATTTTCCCTCCGATTTACCTGTCGGTTAAGATAACTAAAAAAGTTTTCAATTACATTAATGTTTGGGCTATATGGAGGTAATCGAATGAATTTTTGGTCTAAATAATAAAAAATGCATTTATTTTATAATTATGGTAAAAATCACATTACCTTTTTTGACGTATGTACCGGAGCATTGTCTTGAACAACCACTAAATACCCTGAAGCGTTCAGACTTGAAAAATTCTTTGAAAATGCCTACAAATTCTGAGCCGTTCAAATGGTTACTTGTTTGATTCCATTTTGGTGGCTGACCGTACTTAATTCCATAATATCCATGAAGACATTATGGATGTGAAACGTATTTAGCAATACAATTGTAGTCTTGAAGAAAATTAGAACCACTGATAACCCTGGATTGCACTGTTTATGGTTGGTACTTCTAAGCACACTTGTCAGTAAATAAAATTGATCTCCAAAAACAAATTGGACGGTTTTCATACATTTTACCGAATTCTACAAGTCTTTTTCTGTTCTGCTGTTAACGAATGTTGTAAAAATGTTTTTCTTAACTTCAGATTGATAAATTTCATCCGTTTGCGAAATATGAAAACTGTTTTAATTCTTTTTTTTGTATTTGTTTAATAGGTTCTATTCTATTTCTTTTTAATTTGGCAATTATAAACAAATTATCCCATTTGCTTATAAATGATGCAGGTCCAGTTCCTGCTGTTCTTGGATATGCATAATCCGAGTACTTATCCCAAATACATCTGCAGTTTGTTCAACAGTTAAACTAAAATTATATAATTTTCCCTTTATTCGTAATTTTTAGCAATTAAGAAAAAACTTTTACTATTTTATACTAATTATCATCAAGAGCTGTAAGTTTTTGAAAATGTGTTCAAGGTTAAGACGTCAAATAAAATGTAACACATTTTTAAAACAAAGTATTGTGTTTAAATTACTTGACCTCTCTGTTCAATTTTTTTGTATTATAAATTATTTTAAATTTAACATACATACTTTAAAATTGGTTAATTTGCTCTAAATTAAATGTATGCGTTAACGTGTGTTAGGTTATGTACGCTCTTGCAAAATTATAATGAAATAAGTTTTTGTAGTGAAATTATTGTTACACAATAGTTTTGTGTAATTAACTTAATCTGTATATAAATTTTAAGTGTAATTATTACAATTACTCATTCAAATACTATTTATCTCCAAGACATTAATATTTTTAATCATACAAAACTTAAAAAAACATTTAACTTTAATTGTTAATAACCCATATTATTTTAGTATAATTACTGTTTTAAAAAATTATATCTCTAGTAAAATTAGAGTTAATTGACAGGATCCTATTTACCGAGTATATATATATAAATATTGGTTAACATTTTGTTACACTTTTATTTGACATTTTTAATCTTTTACATTTTATCAGTAAAAAATCTGTCATAATTCTTTATAAATACAACTTTTTGTAGGTCTATTTTTGGAGAATAAAATGTAATAATGATTAGAATGATTATTGTTATAATGTGGTTATTCATTTAGATACAGCTCTGGCTTTGGTGGAAGACATGGCTGCAGACGAATTGAAGACTAACCAATTAAATTCCAACTCACAGAAGACATCTAACGAAAATTCATGTAAGTAATATCGATTTTAGAAATTGATTGTTATAAGTGCAATTAATTAATTTTGATTTACAAGAGATGCATGTCTATTGATAATTTTTACCTTGAAATAGATGAGTATAATTCACTCATACACACATATATGCACATTTTTAATCATTGCAATTGGTTTGTATCGCTTTAAATCAATAAATTGTATCGATATTTATTTTTGTTTTATAAGCAAATTGAATGAAATTCATTGGTGTCTAGCTTGTATACATAGTTTTATTTTAAAGTACAAATGTATTTGTGTAAATTGTATGTATTACTGCGGCATAGCGTAGCTTTCGTTGTAATGCTGCAAACAGCATTCATAACTGTTAATTATAACCTTAATTACAACCGTTATCGAGATGGCGTAGTGGTACAGTACTGGACGTAGGTTTCAGTGCTACCTCTACACTAAATGCGGATCTCCGTTTGAATTCACTAAAAGTTCCATTTGCTGAAAATTGTGTTGTTTTGATATTCGAGCTGTAATGGCCAAATAATAATTAAAAATAGACTGAATGCCTACACCACTTTGGACCAACGATCTTGTGTCTTTGGTTTGGATGCCGCCATCAGGATTCGATACAGATACTTGGTTGGCTTCACTGATTATCCACGTACTGAAAAATGATTCTCTTAAAACAATTAAGCAGTAACAACCGAATGAAAAAAAATTCTAAATAATAGTACTACTACTAAAATATTTTAGAAATATTTATACTAGTTATATAATATTGTTGTAAAATACTATATTACTACTTGATTTGCATTTATTAAAATGGAAGTCTGAAAAGTTTGAATGTTTTAAATGCATATAATGTAGAATCAAAATATTAATTATGTATTTGTCTGCTAATGAAAAATGTATAAATTATGATTGGTTGTTAGTTTTGAGGTCACGTTGTCATCCAATGACGATTGAAGACGGTAGTTTTTTCGGTAGAAAAACGGAAAAATTCTATTAGTCAAGCTTCGTGTGAGACACGTTGAACATTTTTCTATGAAACTGTACATAAGGTGGAAAAATCAATATTTAGCTAGTACTATACGATTTGTATTGCGTCATCGTGTGAGTAAATCGTGCAATTTTGGTCACACGTTTAGAAACTTTTCCATCTCCAACTTACGATTAAAACATCGTGATCATATACTCACTAAAGGTTATCTTATTGGTTCGCAACTTTTGTCTGTGGTTGGTTTTATCGGAAAAAACAATTTAAAAAAATTGTATTGGTCAACCTCCGTAAGTAAGTGTGAGTCACGTTGGTGCATTCTTCAGTCTTGATCTTGAAAATGTATATAAGGTGGAAAAATTAATTTTTGGCTAGTACTACTTGATATATATTGCGTCATTGTGCAAATTTGATCACACCTTTTGAAAATTTTTCATCCCAACTGCCGAGTAATCACACACTCACACAAAAGGTTGTCTGACTCTTGTTGGCTCCTTCTTTCGCAACTTTTTCCCTTGGTTGATTTTATCATCTACCCACACATTAAGAAACTTTTCCATCCCCAACTTACGAATGATTACACTCACCAAGCATTCTCACCAACTTATACATACATCCATTTTCCCCCAATATAAATTTATTTATTTTAATTTTATGTTTGTTACTTCGAATGTTTTACTAGAAACATCTTTCAGCAGTGGGCATTTTAGCGAAGCCGAATGTGGGCCCGCATTTTAGTGCCGGTGGTGGGATTCGAACCCTCATGCTCACCGAGGTCCAAATTCGAGCGCTATACCGCTAAACCACCTCGGCACAAGAAAAGCATCACTGTCTTTTTTGTACGGCGTTAGTTGGTAGGAATTTCACTTGTTGAACACAATGCTGATATTATGGTTGAATGTTAAAAGCCCCTAATAAATTTTATGCAATTTATAATTTTTTGTGGAAATTGTAAGGTTAAATAATTTTTTTTAGAGTCTTGAAGGATTGGTTACCATAGTGTTATGTTTAAATATCGGTTACTATAGCAAGCAGGGAATATTTTTAATGTAAAGTGAAAATTTAGAAGGAGAAAAGAATTAATTAAATTGTGGACATTTAATTTTTTTAAATGAAAAAATTAGGTTTAAAACTCTAAACATGGTTGGCGAAAATTGTCATCAAATGTCAACTTTTTTACCAAGTAGATATTGTACAACAACATCAAAATTGATTATTTAAAGGCAAAAATGTGAACAATTATATATAAACAGTTTGATGATAGTTGTAGATAAAAATTTGTGGAGCAATTAAAGGAATTAGGTGCAATAATTACGCAACTATAATATCAAACATGATTTTTTTCAACCTCGAGTGTTCACATAATCCCAAAAATGCTTATATAAGCTTTGTATAATCAAAATTTATTATAGGCAAAGTTATGAATATTTTTTATATAAACAGTAATTAAATAAGTAACCGTTTGATGATAGTTGTAGATAAAATTTATAGAACAATTAAAGGAATTAGGTGCAACAATTACGCAACTATAATTATAAATAAAATTATTTATGTATTTATTTTAAATTGCGAGTGTTTACATAAGTTAACTTTTATATTTTTTGTTGAGATGGGTGTACTTTTGTAAATCGTTTTTTCTTTTGTTTATTTCGACAATAGCATTTTATTTTACCAAGATATTATCTCTAGTTCTACGCTTTTACTGTTGTTAACATAGACCAGGGTCGATTTCAGTGTATCTATCACATTCCGTATTACTATTATTGTAACAGTTAGCTAGATACTATCAACTTTTGCCAAAATAATGGCTTAGGACTCTATATACCAGCAAGTTGATCACTTTTTATTGTTTTTTTTTAAAAATATTTTAGACTCGGCATCCCAATATTTCAACATTTTAACACCGCTGTTGAGTGAAAATTTGTTCAGTCGCTGGAATAACGACGCTCAAATTTCGTTGTACTTGCTCGAAGTTATAGCTGCGTTAGCCTACGTCCGCGTTTCGCTTCTTAATCACAAAATCCGTGAGTTGTGTATTGAGACTTCTTTAGCAATCTTGTTTTTAATACCTAAAGTTCTACTATATGACAGTTAAGTTTTTATAGTATTGTGGTTATAGGTCTTAAATTTGTAAATGTCAATAACCTTGCCAAAATTGTATCGTGAGTGTGGTTTCAATTGACACTTATGGATTGGCAGCTTGTGTACGTCTATTGTAGTTTTACGAAAGAGTAATCAACGTTTGGCACCTTTATTTTGCCACTGCATGATCACCTAGTGTATCTAGATTATAACATTACATTTTTCCAAGTTTGTACTTTTTCTTTTAAACCTTTTCGCTCTGAAAAGCATGGGACAACACGATTAATCTATATGATTGTACATTAAGATTTTGGCTATGAAGAGTGAAAGTTTGTACGGATTTTTCCAAATTCCGTCATCGCAATCATAATGCTTTCACTTCTTTGCTATTATTATTACAAAACCCTTTCTCTTTAAAAAATGAGCATAGGGCAATAAGACAACAATTACAGCAAAACAACCAAGTCTCGTAATTTAAAGAGAACATGAGACAACAAAATGTTTCCAAGTATTTGAATATTCTGCCAAACGTTTTGCTTGATATCATGAAACATTTATTTCAATTAGATCTTCCCGAATAGTTCTTAGCCAAGTTTTATGTAATCTACCAACTTTTCTTTTACCATTTACAATTGTCTATTCCAAAACCGTTCTTGTTGGTCTATCGGGCTGTAAACGTAGAATTTAACCAAGTAATTTTCTTTGTCTAATCGTAATGATGTCATGTAGTGAACGAGAGTCAGTTCTTCTTATGATCTCATTATTTAAAATGTGATCGCGTCAGGTAATCTTTAAAATACTTCTAAGACACCGGCGATGAAAAACATACATCATCTTATCAATCTTGTCCGTTCGCTTCCACGTTTCACTCCAATATATTGCTGTAGGAATGATTATTGATGCACACAAACGAAGTTTTATCTTCAGGCGAATGGAAGAAGATGATCATATTGATTTGAGTCTATGGAAGACTAGTCTGGACCAGAAATTATTCACTTCTTTGCCGTGATTCAATGAAATGGTGTCTCCTTTAGGAAAATGAATCGTTTACAAACGTCAGGTCACAAATCTTGTGCTCAAATCCTCCTCTTTTTTAACCAGGCTTGGGATTGGCTACGGTTGGGTCAAGTTTGTACTAACATACTAAATCTATGTGTTATCTATGATTTAAATATCTGAACACAAACATTATTTTTATTACTCTTATGTTCAATTTAAAATATATATATAGTTATCTTTGTCAGAGATTCGGCGTCGTATTCACCTCTCTGCTGCAGCCTTTGGGCGTTTAAGTAAACCTCTCTGGAACAAAAGTAATATTTCTATTAAAACCAAGATTAGAATATATAAAAGTTTAGTGCGTTCCATTATTCTTTATGCGTGCAAAACTTGGACTGTCACTCAAGCGGATACACAAAAGCTTGTTCATTTTGAGCAAAGCTGTTAAAGATCTATATGGTTTCGCTCGTTGTCCCCTATTGAACGCACTCATTTAATAACTAGTAAAATATTTCGACCATTCCCAGATATTTGTAAGTCTCCTAACATTTATTGGCCATATATCTCTAGCACAGTAAAAGAAAGACGATTAAAATGGATTGTCTATGTTTTACGTAAATCGCCCACTCATCCAGCCAGAATAGCTATGGAAGCCCACCCATTACCCGGATGGAAAAGAAGGCCAGCCAGCCAACGGAAAATTTGGACGGACATTGTAGCATGCGAACTCACTTCTTTTATTTATGCTAAGCCCCCTCGTCCAAATAAATTATTTAAATGGGCGTCCGTTTGTTTACCCTATGCAACCAACAGAGTTCATTGGAGGGGTTTAACTCGGGATGTAATTAACACTTAATATCAGCAAACCTCAAGTGTCGTTCTTTAAGTACACACTACAAAAGTTACCTTTTTTGCAGACGTTTTGGTTTTTTTGGACTACCCTGGGTGATAATAACCGGTGGGGGGTGTTTATCCCCGATGATGATGATGATATTGTTATCTTTGTTAGATAGCTAATATTATCATTACATTTATGAAAGTTTAACAGAATAATTTTCAACTTTTTCTGAGGTTCACAATTAGTATCAATAGCCAAAATGGAAGTCATATTTACAAGGGTACTCGTCTAGTTAGTAACTTTGCTACTTATATCACTGTGGTAGTAATATCGTATATTTCAAATGTAAAAATTTGCACATTGGTTGTCAACACGTTTTGCTTAATTAGCTCGACTTACCGTCCACCGAATCTGCTTGTTCATTTCGGCCCAATGCAATCGAGATCCGAAAGATCACAAACGCGTTTTGCACAGCATCATTGTTGCCGCCTATCATTGTTTGTCGACGTGGATCGTCAGTCATGCTCAGCTGTTGTTTACCGATCAAATGTGCATATTGACCGTATTGGAAACGATCGAATTGGGTATTTGTGGATGCATATCGAAAGTGAGTTGGGGGGTCTAGTTTGAAGTTTGTTTATTGTGCCAGCTGTTATCTTGTTGTTACACTTTTTCTAACTCCATTGTCTTAGGAAAATAATGTACTTTGTTGACCAATAGATAGTACGAAGATTAACGTGAATACTTGATTTAATGTCAGAGTGATCTTTTTTTAGCTAAACGGTTATATGTGATATGCATATACTATGACATACCTCTTGAATATTTTGAATGTTACACTTGTGCCTATCAGCCAAGGCTCAAGCACTGTTACCACTTTATTTACTTGGTCCCTGGTCCGTATCAATTTGGATCTAGGGGTAATACGGAAAGTTGTGATTGTTACCATAAATCCAGAAATTTAGACTTTATCTTAAAATTTTTAAGACTATCATTATGTCGTACAAAGAATAATACTAATAATAACAATATACATGTTAATCCTTTTCATATATTCCGTCCATCGTTATTATCAGAAGCCAGATGCGACCAACGTAATACCCAAACACAACAAGGTTTTGTCGCCTTCATCCAAACGTGTTTGCGATGCAGCCGAATCGTGTCTCGCCGTCGTCATGTCTCTGGCTGGCTCGTTTCCGGGTCCTTTGGGTTTGCAGACAACGTGTTCTCAACTGATCGAGTCGTCATTTGGTTGTCAAGCCGAAAAATTTGAATATTACTGGTCCGAACCGGGCATAATTATTGGGCTGTGTCAAATGGGCGTCGAAAGTCAAACAGGCGAACCCCAAACCATTTTTATCATTCGCGGTCCCTTTGGCAAGCATGTTTGGCGTATGGATTTCCAGTTGACTCCTCGATGCAACAAACACGTGTTGGATGAAAGTGTAATAGAGCGACCGCAGCCGTGGGGTTGTTTTCTCGAGCTCTTGTTGAATACGAAGAAGTGCAATGCGATGAATGAGCCGCACTATTTTCCACCTACGATAGCAGAAATTCCACCGGTTAAAGCGTAAGCGATGGCTTTAATGATTATTAAATGTGACACAACGTATTTTGTTGTAAATTAGTTACTTTGTACTATAATATGTCTATTGTCAACCTCACAATTGCGTAGATAAGCATCAGCTGTAGTAAATAGTCTGATTGACGTTCATAGCATAGATGCGAAGTTAATTGATGCTGCTGTCAAACGTTAGAACTAGGTAGTTGTAGCCCAATGTCTCTTGACTGATTTTCAATAAAAAATAAGTTTGTAGTGGGGGACAAGAAGTTAAACATAGTATCAAAATGATTTAATCCAGCTTGTAAAATGGAACAACTAATCAAGTCCTGGATAAATAAGACTTCGCTAAGGTTGGCTTTTGTACATGTTTTGTTGATAGTGTAATATATATATATATATATAGTTTTGGTTAGATTAGTTTTTTACATACGTTGGAAACTTGCATTATTGCAAGGGTAGATATTACGAAATAAAGTATCTTTGACCAACTCGATTTGTACATGGCTGATTTAGTGAAACGTATGTAGAACGTATTCTGTAACTTGTTAATAACCCAGTCGATTAATCGGATTGAAGTGGACTTAATGTTAGATGGGGTTTTGGATTAAATTTGTTTATTATCTATGTATTGTTTGTTTTTCGAATACAACATATTTTGGTTTTAGTCCGGTACTTATGTTCTCAGTTTGGTTCTAGGGTCTGGGTTTATCGAGTTTACATTTTAGAATTAACAGGTAATTGTCTAATCTGTAAAAGGTAGTTGCCATATGTATCCCCAATTTCACTCCAAAAGACAACTAAATAACGGTTTAATGTTGCAGCTATTAGTGTCGAAAATCGTTCACAATGGAAAGCGCTTATTTATGATACAAAAGTAAAATATTATTTTTAAACATTTCTTTTATTTGTTCGTGTGATGATTACCTCTATTATTTCTATATTAAACGATTGCATAACCATAACAAACGTAAGAGAATAATCCAGTTTATTGACTAAAGGACAGTATTCTTGTGACAGCGCCACGGTTTGCGAAGATTGAGAAGGATTTTTGTCATGGTTATCTTTCTTAGCCTGCTGGCTACATATGGTATATGTATAGCTTAAGATACCTTTTTAGTACCCTGTGTGTATGCTTGTACCCATCTACCAATGTAGAAATCCATTTATATCGCTGTGCAATCGGTCCCAGTTGTGTTAGTCTATGTGTTTAGGTACACGTAGTTCGGTTTGCGCTACGTGAAGGTAACAGTTAGAAATATCACTATTATTGGGAGTGGAGCCTTTATAATTATTACTTAGATCCTTACGATAATCATTGGAGATAAACATCCCCCACCGATTATTATCGCCTAAGGTAGTCCAAATTATCAAAAAATCTGTAAAAAACATCAACTTTTACACTGTGCACTTCATGAACGACACTTGAGGTATGCTGACTTTATTATTTAGTAATTGTCTGGGATTTGCTCCTTGGGATCATTAGCATCCTATAATCTACAGATATGAAGGCCTACATTGAAACGTTTAAAAAGTCCTTAGTTAGAGGATTTAGAACTATAACCGTTTCCGAATGGGGACTTGACTTGATCTCCAGCACTTTCAATTCAGAAACTAAAGTTTTTATTAATGTCTACATCTATCTTAATTATACATACTTGTTTATAGGGACTTTTAAAGTTATTATTATATTATTATACAAAACCCTTTTGCTTTAAAAATAAGCAAGGGGCAATAAGACAACAATTACAGCAAAAACAACAACAAAAAAGTCTCGTTGGCATTGAAGATTCTGCAAATCGAGGATTGAGCTTCCTTTCGGCTTTCAAACAACCCTGTTATCTGTGTAACTCTGTCATCCAGATACGTGCAATCACTTCTTTGCCGTTGTTTGCCGGAATGGCTCCTCTTATTGTTTCCGTAGCAGTATAATTTTTTTAGACGCCAGGTTGCTAACCTTGCGCTCAAACCCTCCTCCTTTATCCAGGCTTGGGACTGGTTAGACTGAATTATTTATGGTCCAAACTAGGCGGAGTTGATTTTTAAAATGGTGGATCGTTTTTCGCTTTCGATTTGTGCTTGTTTACTGTTATAAAGTGTTTTTATTTATGGCTTGTTTACAGCGACCAGACAATGCCTACTTTGGAAAGTGTCGGAGGATTGGCGGGATCTGCCTCGCACCAAGAACTTAATAAGTACATCACTTTTATTACTGACGAAGCATCAAAATGCACAAATGTAGGATTTGGATGTCTGGAAACTCAACGTTCTATGCCTTATCCCAATCAGCTGACTGAAGCTAAACCTCTTAAGTGAGTACATACTTTCAAAATATCAATTTTCTACAGTTACGTTTTTAAATGGTATATTAATGTGTAATGACAGTAATTGGTGTGGGATATTAATAATTATCGAAGAATTTAGACACGATATTGATTGTTATTATTATTACAAAGCTTTTGGCTTTAAAGAGTATAGGTTAACAAAAATGGTCGGTATGATTGTACTTGAACATTTTGGCATTATACAGCCATCTCAAAAATTAACGCAAAAAATTATAAGAGTATTAAATCTAAATTATTTAAAAAAATTTTTATTTTATGTTTATTACTCTGAATGTTTCACTAGAAACATCTTTCAGCAGTAGACATTTTAGCGAAGCCAATTATTATATAGTCTAATTATTACATAGTATTGTATATTTTATAATCGAAGTGACATTTGTCTTGTACGCTATATAGATGCTAGAGATGTTTCAATTAAATAATCACTTTCTTGCGGCAATTGTTGTGAGAGTTGTAGATCCTGCATGTCGGAAATTGGTCTTTTTACAGCTTTCATTCAATCTTGTTATTGAAATTGTGCTTTCACCTCTATTGTAGTTTACTGAAACTGCTTCCTTAGCAATATCTGTTTTTCAAAAAGACCAGATTGCTAACCTTATGCTACCATCCTCCTCCTTTATCAATCGATCTTGAAACTGACTGGTGCAATTTCGTTTCATTGGCTATGACTATCCTCACTCCGTACCTCCTCCACGTGCAGTTTCCCGCATGTTGATGAAACAGTCAGTATTTAATTGTATTTTAACTTCTAATTCGGTGATTAGATGCAAGCATACATCTAACCCATTTAAAATGTATCTTAAGTTGTCTTTCTATATTTTATAGATCTATTTAGTTGAAGGAGTTTGTCTTGATGAAACGTCAAACAGTGTGGTGCACAAAAATTTCGCTAGTTCAATTTCAATTCCAGAATAAGTCTCTCGTTCGTGAAAGCAAAATTTAGTGTTTAAGAAGAGCGCATTTATTGCTACAACTTGAAAAATAATATATTTATCAATTTGATGATAAATTAATTTACGGTTTTTCAACAAAATATAATGTTATTTTTAGTGATTTTGTTCAAACGTTTTTAAGGAGAGCGAAAGGTTAATGTGTTTTTCTATGACGGTCTTATTGATCATGTGATGGTTAACTGAAGAAAACATATTTTTAAAATATTTCTTTATCCATTTTTACTACGATAAATGATCTACAGAAAACATATTTCAGCAGTGGACATTTTAACGAAGCCGAACGTGAGCCCGCATTTGGTACCGGTGGTGGGTTTTGAACCCAGGTTCAAGTTGAGCGTTATATCGCTAGATCACCTTTTTAACTGTTAACGTACTAATTAAGCATAGTGGCTTAATGGTAAAATCTTTGATTGAAAGGTTTAGGATTTGGACATCAATTATTATTTTTTGTTATTTGGTGGAGTGGTTAATTAGTAAAATTATAGCAGTATTGTATAGTCCTAAAGTATTTTATTGCGGTTTGTGATGTGGTTATTTGTTTACATGGATGTACATACAGAGAAGAGGATTATCATTTTTATTGCAAATTGGGACTTCATGAGCATAACTTAAATAAATCAACTAGTAGCGCAATTGGCTTTACATGAATCCATCATCCTATCGAAAATACTACTCAATCGAGATGGTCATGCTTCAGGAACGATAAATTTTATATAATAATTGTAATCGCTTCTGTAAAACTCCCGTTTTGCATTGCTTCCCAAGAACAAAAACAAACATCAATGCAGTTCGGCTGCTCTTGATGCATTTGGGCTATTTGACGTTCGGTCGTTACCAAATGCCCCAAATATTGTGGTCCCAAACTTCTCAATCAAACCATCCCCAATCGGAGACAAACCAAACTGCGGCAGCGGCGACGACACAGCAGCAGCATCGAAAACAACAAGACGACTCGCTTTCGCCCTTGTGTCCGTTAGATAGTCGTATGGCAGGATTCTTCGACGGTCTCGATCAGTTGGATCGCTTGCCGACGAGGACGACAGATACAATGTTGATTTTTTATGTTGCTGATGACCAACGTTGCATTGATGACATTTTGGGCAATATGGTTTGTTTAATTTTTCACTAATGTTTTTACAATTGTTATTGTTTGGAATGTTTCAATGTGAAACTTGGTTTTCAGTTAGTGGACATTTTGGCGTAGCATAACGGGGGCCGGCTATGGGGATCGAATTCATGCCCAGCTAACTTTTGAGTCGAGCGCTGCACCGCCTCTTTTTAAAATACATCATTAATGTCTAAGTTTTCGAAGTATCTCAAATGTTTTCTCGGGTTGACCGAGTGATTGAGGTACCACATTTCAATAATACATTAGGTGTTTAGAGGGAAATCACTTAATGATACTCGTTTTGTTATGAAAATACTATTGTGCTATTGCAATAATTATTCCTTTAAATATTGTATTCAAATTCTGTTTGTTCATTTTTTTGCATCCGATGCAAATGATCCTTAGGATACTAGTGTTTTTGAATACTTGTGCAATAATTATAAAGGCCCTATTTTTAATGGTAATAATAATCCTGTTTCCGTATCTTCATGAAGGACTCAGATGAACATAGATCAAGGACTTAGTACACAGAGGTATAACTGAGCTCTGGTGCAAGCATACACTCAGGTTACTTAAAAGACATCTTAGGGTATGCATACACCATGTATAGTCATTGGGTTAAGGGACGCAATCGTAATAAAAAATCAGACAGTTTTTTAACACTTGTGATCAATTACACCATCTATCAATCAAGCCACTTCGTTATTGTCCTACATTTGTTACGCCTACATGAAAATATTTGAATAGATCATTTTATATGCTATACAACTGTCAAACTAATGAATAGGTGTCTGACCACATCACAAAAAATAATACTTCTTTTTTGTATCTATTCCAGTTGAATTGGTCTTCGTTGCCACAAACATTTGTGCAATTTTTAACCGAATTGGGTCAACTCATTCCAGTGGCAGGTCATCCTGGCTGGACTGGCAATTTGGAGACAAGCTACAATCGTTCGAGTGAAACATTTGTCACCAATGCAAATTTGTCTATCGCTGAGCAATGTCCCGACGGCTCCAAATGCATTATCTATTATGCCGATGCGCTAACCGAACTTGCCTGCATATGTCCTACAAAATTGGAGGTTTTGGACGTGGACAAGGAATCCAAGGTCGGTATAGAAATGACGAACAAATCCATGCGCGATACAACTGAAGGTATGATAACTGCTTAATGCTTTATTCATCACTGTCAAAATCAATGCACTATGAATGATGAGTTTTCATAGCATAGGTTCTGTGTAAGGTTCCATTGATTTGATTTCTTCATTCATCAGGAGCCGAATACACTGCAGTACAATTGGGATTCCATCTTGATGGACGGGTGCAAGCACGCATTCAGAGAAACAATCTTGACAAAAATAAGGCAACTTTATTAATCTTCATGAACGGTAGTGGCGTCACCAGGATACTATCAATAGACTTTAAAACCCTATCACTTTCCTACGTTTATTGTGCATTCGCATACGGTTAAATGAGAGACAAACGTTCGTAATATTCTGCAATAATTAAATTTTTTCATTCTAGTTGGATCGACCAAAAGTGTCAAACCTCCCATCAATCGCTCGAATCAAAGCGTCGTCGGAATTGGCGAATTGGGTGCAGATCCGACGGGGGGTCGCATAGCTGTTGTTTGGCTCGACTCGTGGGATGACAGTCACTTGCACCAATCCTTAGAAGAAGATCGACCGCCGTCAGACCTAACTAAAAAATTATTTAAATGTCCAGTTACTATTTACATCCATCCACTCAAATCGGGTCTATTCCGCATTGGTGTTTGGCGCTCCGAAGGTCGTACATTTGAATGCGGTCCTTTGCAAACGGGACTCGTTCTCAGCATGACCTGTTTGTGTACTTTTGTACGCCGGACTGTCATGAATATATCGAGACGACGTAGACTTGCTTCCGACCTATTTCAGCAGCTACACGTCCGGCGAAGTCTGGAGTTATTCAAAATGGTCGAAGCCAATCGCAAATTTGTCCAGTCTTATCGGACGGACGATCAACAGCTGGCAAGAACTTCGACAACTATACCGTCCGAAGCTCAAGTTACGTCAAACATTTTTCTCAAATTGTTTGACCAAACTGTGCAAGGATAACTCTGGTGTTCATGTTTTATCTACTCGAGAGTTTATTTTATATTCTTTAATTTTTGTTTTTTTTTCACATTAATTTGGTCATTTTTGAAAGACTGGTTTTTTGTTATGTTATTGGTTGGGATGATTGTTGAAGGCAGGGTAAAGTTGACTGCGCCAAACGTAATGGTCCGCATATAGAGTGGATAGTGGAGTTTGAGGTCTTATCTAGTAGGGTAAGAGTCTGTTAAATTCCGGTAAACATGTTTGGGTACACTTTCCAATTGTAACTAATCTGTAATCTGTAGCTCACTAAATGTTGCTTGGCCATGTATCTGCAACACAATCAGAAAAAAATGTTTGAGGTGAACTGATCATCTACGTGGTTTTCCTGTACATCTAGCCATAATATATTAGAGATTAGTGACTCCTGATTTTTTGTCACCCCTCTTAACCTAACTGTTACATATTTTATAGGTGTATAGGCAATCTATCCATCCACGAAAGTAGAAACACTGTTCTGCTTAAGTTTGGGATGTGCCACACAGGTGACAAACTAGGAATATCATGACAATTCATTGCGATTTTATAAGTATTACTTATTAACACCCTCAAAATCATTAGCATGTCGTATACAAGGTGAATACGTATATTACATAGTAGCTTTAAAACAACATTCTTTACTCGTGCTTACTCCTGAATATTACGAATATGTACTTTAAATCAACCGAACATTTTCACCAGGCTATTTAAAGTAGTCAAAGTATCCAAGAATAAACCCTTTTTGATGTACAATTAACCGCATTAAATAAAAATCCAACCACGGTTTATAAACATTTTTTCTGGATATATACACTTGTTTTCAGTTAGCACAACAAATAAAATTAGGATACATTCAGGCTAATTTGAAGCATGGAATAGTGTGATTTCATACCCTTACAGCATTAATTGAAATTTTTTTCCCCATCAATATTCATAATCGGAATCCAGTGTACTATTGCGAGTAAAATTCATAATTTCAACGTCACCCCGAGATTCGACATGTTTTTGTGACTGGATTACAACTGACTAGCTTTCGTAATTTTTAACCGTAAGTGTATAAACCACTTAGCGACAACCAATATAGTACAAAAATAAGCGAACATAGACAATATTTTGTAAGTTTCTGCCCATAAGTAAGTAATCTCAAATAGAACGTCTTGGTAATACTCAGGGTGACACCGATAACTGTCGTCTTCCAGTTAACGTATTAACAGTCTTAACACTAGCTCGTCCGTAACTGTTTACAACTAGTTCCAGTAACCAAAATTAGTGAACGGGATTAATAAACGTTGCCTCCTAACCCCTAACAACCAACCAAGCTCAAACTTTCTCACCGCATGATTTTTTAAATAATGAAACTAAAACTAAAGAGTTTACACAAAAATGCATTGTTTAGAAATAATAAAATATTATGTTACATCATCATCATGTTTCGTTGGTCTGTTTCACCTTAGCTCCTCTGGCAAATTGTACCACCATTGGTCGGTCGTGCAACATATATCCATTTGTTGATTCCAAGGCTTGTTTGGCAGTCGATTCACATTTAAATGCAATAAAAGCTTGACCTAAAACGAGTAAACATGGACATAAAGTTCGAACGTAGGAAGACACGAAGTGCCGAAATTAACACATTGAAATTGATTAATCTTCCTCACATCACTTAAGTTTCTTAGGCACATCAACATTTTACTAAAGTAACCGTTAAACGTCACTTTACCAATACTAATAAAAAAATATTTTTACAGATAGCATTACCAAATTCTCGCTTAAACAAAAAATCCAGAATTTCCACAAAATAAAAATAATACTACATTATTTGCTTAAAAATAAATAGTATAAAATATGTACACATACAGATAATGAACATCACCAATTTTACAAATTTAGTAATTGAAAGAATAAGCGCTTGATTTGGACCACAGTGGGCATGAGTACAATTTCCACCACCGGCACTAAAATACAGGCCCACATTTGGCTTCGCTAAAATGCCCACTGCTGAAAGATGTTTCTCGTAAAACATTCAAAGTAATAAATACACACATATATATATATATATTGTTAGATTACATTGAGTAAATTTCAATGAACAAATTACCTTTCATTCGACCTTCGGTTAAAAGTCGTATTGAAAATGAATCAATTGAATCAGCGCAAATATATGGCTTCCAATCAATATTTTCAACAGGTCCCATGGCAAATACACCAAAAATTTCGAACAAATCTTGTTCACAAACGGAAGACGCCAAATTTTTAATGTATAATCTAGATGTGACCAAGCCAGGGTCATATCCTTTAGAAAATACTTTATAATTTTTACGATCAGCACATCTCAGGCAACCAGACAAAAGTTCATTGACTGATAAAGTTTGAACAGTCTTAGGTCCTGATTGCGTTGCTTTACGATCATATTCAAAACAATTATTACCAATAGATTGATGATAAGTATCGTCATTCATATTATCTTTAAAAAAAATGTTGACATAATTTTGTAAATTATTTTAAGAATAAAAAAATATATATTAAAGACTTACAAAAGAAATTACATACTTTATCAACAACTTGACAAGTAATATATAATGTACAATTTTCGATGTAGCTTTTTACTATAAAATTACCTGGTTTTTCTTTGCGTAACTGGAATTCCATAACATGGGATGATATAGACGAAGAAGAATCTACAGTAATTTCTTCGGCTTGAATTGGTTGTTGAATAATGGGATTAATTAAACCAAACCCACTATATTCTTGATTATCATCAGCTTTCACTCCAGTTTCTTTACACAGTTTATTAACACTATCCAAATCCACATTAAATTGCAAAATTGACTTTTCTGACAGTTCGTGTGTTTCAAACAAATTTGACACAGATTCAGTAGACTTTGTAGGTTTTTTAACAGGTTCAAAATTATGAATATGTTGTAAAGGTTTCTTTACGATTTTCTGCAAACATACACGTTTAAATTTCTTAGAATTTGGCAATTTTTTTAAATCTTCCGTATCTATTTTGTACAACAAAAGTTATAGGTAAGATTGGAGTAAGTATTTACATGGAAATATCAATCACAACATTATCATCTTATGTTTGTATTTTAGCTGAAAACGTTTTCATTATTAAATATTCATACAATCTAATTCCAGATTGTGTACATAACTTAACCAAAATAATAACCTTTAAAGTACATTCATTTTTACCCGAATCTAACTCCGATTCCGAACTACTTGACAGTTCCATTTCATCTGTCAGCTTAGTGATAACTGAGTTATCATTCGTATTGCTAATACAAACATCGGATTTACGTAGAACCACATAATCACCAGGATAACGTTCAGAATCATCAAAAGGAGGTGGAAGATGCAAACGATTCATAAGATGTAAACACTAAAACCAAAAATTAAAGTGAATTCAATAAACTGCAAACAATTCACTTATTAAATCTTTCTTAAAATAATTTCATTAAAAGCATGCAACTTTCAATCATGTGAAAAATTAAAAATACCAAAAATGATAGTATATAAAAAAATCAATTTCTCAATTCTTTAAACAAAAAATTGCTTGACCGGAAATTTAATTTAAATAAAAGTTTTGTACAAAAGAACTAGCATACACACCATAATTACGCTTAATACATTAATAAATACCTGTGTATAAAATGCCGAACATGAAACTAATGATCGAACGACATTAGTCAAAATATTTGTGTTAGGGGCCGGATATTTATAGTACATATTGGGTGGTACTGGATAATCGGAATCCCAGCAAGGAGAAAAAACATTAAATTTAGAATAATCAATTTGTTCGTCATCATCATTCACTTTTTTTGACGTTTTGTTAGTTCCAGATTTACAGCTAAAACTAATATACAAAAAATAACGTACTTGTCACTATCGTCATTGCATGTTGTAAGATAACTTCCAGTAAATTCAACGGATAAACGTTTACCAAAAAATAATCGCTGATGAAGAACATGAATAACGTTTAAAGCGTGTTCATGTGAAGGAAATTCAGCAAATACGCACTAAAATCTGAATTAGGACAAATGATGAAAAACACGATAAAATACATTTTTCCTGAAACCACTTCTACCCATATAATTGACAGAAACTGCACCAAGAGATTTAAAAAAACTAGTACATTCATCGTCATATATTTCAGGTGGTAAATGTTTAATTAACAAAATCTTCTCGTTGTTAGACATGTGAGCGGCGACATCAACTAGTAAAAGCACACCATCTTAAACAAACCTTGTAGATTTTTAAATTACTAACTATTAGAATTAACAAAATTTTACAAGTTAATTAAATTATTATTGTTTAAAAATAATTATTGTTTTAAAATTGTTTAAATACTTGTTTTTTAATTTACTATAATTGTTCGAAATTAAACACAAATTTAGTTTTATTTAGAAACTACATTAATCCTAAAAACTATTAACTACATTTTTATTAATGTGTACAATTTTTTTTTAAATTGCTATAAATTTTGATAAAGTTTAAAGTTACTTGTAGTAAAACGATAAACCAAATTTTCTTATAGCAAAATAATGGAGAAGTTTTATTTTAAACTTACGTCTAAAAACACTATATATATATACATATATATATATATATATATATATATATATATATATATATATATATATATATATATATATTACAAAAACACATTTTACGTTTTAAAATTACCTTAATTTTATTATATATATATATTCATGTCTAATTTTAATCTTAAAGAAATAATGTTTAACGTTTTGTCATTAACGTTTGTTGAAAAATGGCGTTAAACGAAATCCAAAAATTATATTTTACATTTTTTATTTTTTTACAAGCAGTTGCTAAATAAAATTGAATCTTGTACGGCCTGATACCCTTCTTGTTACAAACCTTTCTCTTTTATATAAAGTCGGGTTTGGTTATATCAGTTTGTCTACTATCAATTCGAGGCAGAGTTAATGTTAACTAAAATCTATTTAATGTGGTACATAAACAATTATAGATTTTGAAAATAAAAGACGTACTGTAGAATATGTATCTAAAAATTAATTATTATTTTTGCTATTAATACGTAGTCCTTATAATGAACAAAAAGCTTACCGACTTTTTAGAAACAAAAGAATTTTTGGAGTTTTTTATAACGTATATCTCGAATAAAAAAGCAAAAATATAAAAAAAGGTTTTTATTGATAATAAGGAAAAAATGTCAAGTTGTTTAATATTTTCAAAAAATTGTTTAACGATTACTTATTTTACAAGTAAATGACATTCAATTTGTTAATCTTTACTATTTCTTTGCAATTACATTTTTAGAAATTAGGAACAGGTTTATACACGAGTTGAGTAGGAGTAAAACTCCTTTTGATCCTCGGTTCGAATTATCGATAATATCAGTAAGATTCGGGGGGAAATATGAAATGGATGGTGAGGTAAAGGGGGATTAGTCACAGAAAAATATTTGAAATCAAGATAAAATTAAGGTAGATAATGGAAGTTAACAGTTATAGAAAACGAGCAAAAATTACAAATATAAAAAAATAAATATAACAGGTGCCTATTACAATGCAAAAACACTGCAATAATCTTCAAAAAAGAAGAAAAGAGAAAAGGATGAATAACGCTCCAATGGACGTGTAGCGTGACGCGCGCCTCACCTCGCGGAAGATACACAAAATGTATAGAAATTGTTTTTTATTTTCTGTTTTTAATGTATCTAAAAAATAAAAAGAAAAAAAACGAAGAAGTAGAATTAGGAATATTAAAGTAATAATAAATTTTTTAAAAAATAAAAAAATAAAAGTTGTTAATAAAAATAGGTTAAATAAAGGAAACAAGTAAGTGTTTATCATAATTACAGTTAAAGGACTTAACTGTTAGTGGATAATCTATGTAATTAGGAGGATCATTCTATGCTAGATATAGTCAGAATTTGTGGCTCATATAGCTTTAAGGTTACTTTAACCAATACCGGAGAACAATGAGATACAATAAAACTTAAGTAACTGATATACTGAAAATAAATTGCCTCAGAGTTATTACAAAAATTTTATCATTTTATTATTTCAGCTTTTGCCTGAACTTGTGGTAAAATGGGCTATAATATTTGCATACCAATTTACGATTATTTAATGCATTAAAATTGCTTAATAATAAATTAATTCAATTCCTGTACATTCAATATCTGACTTAAAGGCGCTCCAGATTTTTAGAAATATAAATAGTCAAGTTTTGAACCAGAAAAAAATGTTTAAAACTTTTAAAAAAGCATTAAATTGTTTTATAAAGCCAATATTAACTAGGTGATAAACTAAAATTTTAATTCGTTTGTACTTACTAAACAAAAAATTGGGTAAATACAGGTGATTTAAATTGTGTTAATTTATTAACAGTTGCTGCAATGGATAAAAATGCATTATGCTACTCATTGATTACGAATACTTGCAATATCAATTTTATAATAACATTTGTTAAAAGATATTATTTTAGAATATTTAATAAACCGATTTTCGATTTACAATAAGTTTGATTTTTTTGCTCTCTTTAATCAGATTGCATTTTGCATATTTTAAAAAAATCATCATATATCAACTCGCGAGATAAGGCGCGCGTCACGCTACATGTCCATCCTTTTTTTTTTCTTTTTTTTGAAAATTATTGCAGTGTTTTTGCATTGTAATACGTAACTTATATTATTATTATTTTTGTATATTTGTCATTTTTGCTCGTTTTCTATAATTGTTAACTTCTACTATCCACCTTGATTTTATCTTGATTTCAAATATTTTTTCTGTGACTAATCCCCCTTTACCTCACCATCCATTTCATTTTTCTTCCTGAAAATTTGAGACAATTTGAGAAGCGAGTACTAAAAGGCGTTTTGGCCTACTCAACTCGTGAAAAATCCTGAAATCCTGAAAACCTTTGGTTCTTTTTACTATTTAATTAGAAAAACCGTTGATTTATTAGTGATAAATATTTTTTTGTTTTGTTCTTGTTGCCTATACATAAATGGATTCACACTTAAATTACTGTGGACGGCATGGGTGCAGCAAACCTGTAAAAATTGGGATGATATGTTCCTCATGTGACTTATGGTTCCATGAATGTTGTACGGGACTTTCAATAGCTAGTTATGCTTTTTACGCTCATTCGAATGAAAATTTTATTTGTAGGGAATGTTTGCATAAAAACTGCAAACCTAACAAAGAAACAGGCGACTCGTTTGAGAATAAAGTGGATAACATCTATAAATATTTAGAAGATAACTGTAATAACACCGTAGTGTGTAAGAAAATTGGTACTCTTGCACAAAAATTAAATGCATCCACAATCGATATTAGGAATATCTATGAGGAAATAATTGAGTTAAAATCTCATATCTCCATGCTCCGCCCAACCAAAGCAGCTGCAAATTGTGCGTTAAGACTTTCTTACGAAGATATCTTTAACGCCTCTAAAGATATTGTTACTAAACAACAAAGATCATATAATGTTGTCATTAAGGGTATGCCCGACACTGTGACTAATTGTCACCAAATAATATCTAATATATGTAAGGATATTCTCCATCCTGCACCTTTAATTAAAGTAAGTAGGATTCATTGTAAACTAGCTCATACTGTCCCCCCTTTACTTGTCAAGTTCCCTTCGCCTCAACATGTATTAGACCTTTTTAAAAACTGGCCTAGTATTACAAGTTCGCTACCTTTTTACCTAAGACTTTTTAAAAATCTACCACCAAAAAAAAGGCCTAAGCGGTCTATTTCCCTAGGTGATATCCCCAACAATGTGTTAAACTCATCTAAAGTCCCTGTAGTTAGGCTAACACTTTTAAGGCTTAATACAATCAATCAGGATTTTTCCTCTTCGCCTCGGAGTTTAATTTACGTCCCATTAAGACATCAACTAAGAGAAAATTCACTATTACTAATGACTCCGTAGCACTTAAAGTTGTGTACACTAATGCACTTAGTCTTAGGAATAAGTTGTCTGAGTATAAGTGTATAGCCACCTCTTATAAACCACACATCATTGGGGTTACAGAAACCTAGCTCATTGATGAAATTTTAGATAGCAAAATATGCATTTATGGGTGCAATATTATTAGGAGGGACTCGCATATGAGTAAGTGTAGAGGGTGTATTTTTATATCAAAAACTCTATACAGTTCTCCATTTTTAGACCAGGTTCCGTTAATACGTTAAGGGGGTATGATCTTCTACATTTAGAGATTCCATTGGCTATGGGAAAATTATCCCACTTTTCTATTTTGTATAGACCCCCTTCTCTCTCGAAGGCCTTAGATAGATCTCTTGTAAAAGAACTCTCTTTCCTCGCCTTTCTACCTCATAAATACATTGTTTTAATGGGGGACTTCAATGCTCCCTCAATTAACTGGAATTCCCTTGAGGGGCCTCAAGTATTCTTTAAACACAGTCTGCTTAAGTTTAGTATTGAACACGCCTTCCAGCAGCATGTCCGTTCTTCTACTAGATATAGAGCTGGAAGCCATCCATCTTGTCTAGACCTTATTTTTACTAACATTTTATCCCTAGTAAACTCTATTAAGTTTCTCTCTCCCTTGGGAAGGAGTGATTACTCAGTCCTGTCCTTCTCAGTTTATTTCCCCACGCCTCTCCCTAAATTGCAGAAGGGAAACATATTACCTTCCCCAGATTTTAGGAAAACAAACTTTAATAATATACGGAAGTTTTTCCTAAATGCCAATTAGAATCTACTAGGTTTTGATAATGTAAATAACCTATACTCCCATATAACAAACATTCTTAGTCGCGGCATTAGGCTATTCGTCTCTTTCAAAACTCAAGCCTTGTATAAAAAGATATTTCCCAGCTGCATCAAGTGGTTAATCCAGAAAAAAAACTCTACATTTACTAAGTGGAACGCTACGAAATTGCCTTGTTTCCAGTACAACTATATCGACATTCGAAATCAAGTCGTGGCAGCCATTAAAAGGTATAAAGCTAAAAAACTTAACACATTGTTACATAAAGCCAAAAATAATTAAAAAATGTTATTTAATTTTATTAAAAGAAAACGTTGTTTGGAATACGTTCTTCCTAGTATTAAAGACTGCAATAGTTTGTCTCTATCAGCTGAATCTTTATGCGAAGCTTTTAAAGAATACTTTAAGTCAGTTTTTTGCACTGGAGACATGGTAGCCAGCTGTTCTGCCGATCCTTTTACTAGTTTAGGTAATTTTAAAATTATTAAGAATATGGTCTGTAAACAATTTAAGCATCTAAAATCTAACGCATGCGGATCTGATGGTATCTACCCTAGAATTCTTAGGGAGTGTGTTGATGTATTGGCACCAGTATTTCATCATTTATTTAATATATCCCTTGTTAGTGGGTAAGTACCAAACGTCTGGAAATTAGCTTACATTAAACCAATTCATAAAACAAGCAGCAGATTTAGTCCTGATAGTTACAGGCCGATTAGCATTTTACCTGCACCTAGTAAAGTACTAGAGAGACTTATTAAAGGGTATTTAGTAGATTATCTCTTGAATAAAAAGTTAATAAATCCTGCTCAGCATGGATTCATCCCCTTTTGTTCATGTCTAACTAATCTATTAAAATCTACTAACAGACTAGTTAGAGCAACACCCGTGCGTTGAATCTATCCACTTTAATTTTTTTAAAGTTTTTGATAAAGTCCCACTCTCTCTCCTAATAGCTAAGTTAAAGACTTTTGACATAGGTAATCTTCTATTAAATTGGATTAGTAATTTTCTGAAGGATTAATATTTCAAAGTTAGGCTTGGCAACACGTTATCTACCCAGTGCAAAATAACATCAGGTGTGCCACAAGGATCAGTCCTGGGTACCCTACTTTTCATCTTGTTTGTCAATAATTTATCTGCAAAAGTTTAATCAAACATTCTGCTGTATACGGATAATGTTAAAATCTGGGGCACAAACCCTGAACTTTTGCAACAAGATATTAATAATATCTATCTTTGGTCGGTTAAAAATAATTTTTCGTTAAATTTACAAAAGTGTAAGCATATAACTTTTGGACAATCCTCTGGGGTGACATTTACGATTCGGGATAAATTTATTGCAACAGTAAAAATGGTTAAAGACCTAGATGTTACATTCACGTCATCCCTAGTCTTCACATTATATTACAAATTACCGACCCAAAAATGCTTTAGCCTGATTAAATTTTTTAGACGCAATTTAGGTAAAATTCCGACAGACAGCCTTCGAATACTATTTATGTTATATATAAGACCACATTTAGAATACTGTATCCAGGTAACTGCCCCATCTCAGAAGGATTATATATATCAACTGGATAGAGTCCAAAGGATGCTCTCCAGCTTCCCTCATGAGCTTCGTTTCAAGTCGTATTTAGAGCGTTTACGAATATTAAAATGATTCCCTTTAAAAGATAGGAGACTCCGAGGCGACTTAATCTTAATATATTAGTTATTCGCGAGCAATAGGATCACTCATTTTTTTAATGTAAATAATGGTAACCTTAGGGGACATTGTCTAATGATTCACAAATCCAGAGCTCTCACTCGTGTTAAACTAAATTATTTTACACACATATCTATTACAGAATGGAATAAGTTTCCCAGTCATGTAGTCAATTCTAAATCCTTAGGGTCATTTAAGATAAATTATGACCAACACATGCTCTCCAATTTTATTTAATTTCTAATTTACTCTTTCATTTTTCTCCACCATACTATTATTACTTTTTCTCTTATATTATTTATTTTTCTTGTTTCAGCTTCTTCCTTTTTCTTTATTTTCCCTGATTGTAAATTTTCAGATACTTTGAGAACCGAGAATTAAAAGGATAAAATTCTACGCACCTCGTGTACCGTCCTGATCCTGATTAGTACACATAAATATATACGTATACTACTTAGTTTAAGTTAGTAGACCTATTAAATTAATCTGCGTATATAATTAAAACATAATCGCCTTAATTGAAAAAGTTGATAGTATTATTATGTATTAATGTACTATGAATTTCTAATATTTAATGCAACGTGACTATTACAACTCAAATGTTTTAAATCAGGAAGTAAAACGTTATGAGCAAATGAAACAAATTTTTACTGTTTGTTAAGATAGGTTTTTTATGCAACCCGTTAATGCAACGGGTCATTATAAGAAGCACGTTTTAACGAGTAAAACTAAGTTGAGTTTTAAACCGCCATAATGATTTTAATACTAACGATAGTTGTAATTCAATTTTTTTATTGTGACATAACAAAAAAAGAGCGTAGTTTAGAATTTTTTAAAGTTTTGTAGTTAATACATTTGTTTAATCAGTAAGAAAATCAACTAACAATTGTATTCATTGCAACCACTTGAAAATGTACAGTACGTTAGCGTGAGGCGTACTGTCTGACATATTGCATTATTTCTTTAAACGACTATTAAATTTGCTTTTGCTTTGTAATACAACATTTTCCTATATTTATATTTGCTATATTTTTATATTTTATAAATTACTTTATTACTATGTCCTCCTATCAATATATTTGTGGTAGAAGTAAGTGCTGGTATACTCTGCTCCGGTTGTAACCTCTGATTCCATAATGCTTGCACCGGCTTATCTGAAGAAAACTATCTTAAAATGGCAAAATTTCAGATGACTTTGTATGTAGAAACTGTCTCTTCATGAAAAACTGTCATCATGATTCTAAATTATTGAATGACCCGAAAAGTAATAAATTTCTTGTTAAATTGGAAGCCAAAATAGATAATTTAGTTAATATTGTCAATGATTATAAAAAATACTTAATACAACAGGAATCTATCACCAAATGGTTAAAATCATCCGAGGAAACGTCTAACTCATTTTCTCACCTGAACCAGGAGATCCAGAACTTGAACTTCAAAATAGGGAAATTTATAAATAACATAAAAAAAATCAATAGCACAGCGCTTCGTTTATCTCAAGAAAAGATAATTGAAGCATCTAGAACTTTAATTGCTAATATTAAAAAGAACAACAACCTAATACTAAAAGGTGTGCCAAGTTCTCAAAATAATTTTTATGAACTAATTAGTTCATTTACCAATAAGCTCTTTACTAGTCCCCCAGCGTTTAAAGCAGTTAGGCTTACTTGTTGAAAACATTCTTCTATCCACTCTAATATTAATCAAGTTTTTAAGTCTAGATATAGTTTCTTCCTTCCTAGAGTCATGGCCAAAAATATTGAAAGATCATCATTTTCTCAATATTCCTAGAGACCTTTCCCTATCGAAAAGAAAGAGATCAAAACCTAGTATTACCCAAAGTATAATTTTAACAAAAATCCCATTTGTTAATTTTTCCTCTCTCAAACTAGCCATAGTGGAGTCAACATCCATGAATCATTCCTTTAAGGATTTTCTTCTTACGCCTCGAAGTCACTCCAAGCTTCTTCACATCTCCTTAAGACTAACCTCCCTCCAAATCGACTAAATCTTTTTTCGATAACCGTTATAGATACGAATGCAAATAGCGTACTCAATGAACTCATAGATCTTAAAGTATTATTAGATACTAAGAGACCCCATGTTGCAGCGATTATTAAAACGTGGATTGTATCTGATCAACTAAGTAGTGAATTAAATATTGAGTGTTATAACATCCATAGATATGATTCTAAGTGTGGGCGCTGCGGTGACTGTATAGTGTTCATTTAAAATAATTTTATTTTGTCTGAGATCCCCCTCAATGATACTCCACATAACTCAGATATCCTTTTTATTAACATCTCATTATCTCGTGTTTCATCTTTACACCTCTGTCTAGTTTATAAACCACGCTCCCTTTCTTCTCTCAAGAGGAATATTTTATTCCAAAGTTTGAAACAAGTCCTAGCTATGTCTCAAAAGCAAGTTGTACTTCTAGGGGACTTTAACTCATCTTTAATAAATTGGAAGACTCTTGTCAAAAAAAATCAAACAAGGATTTTCTCGCATTCTCTTTTACCGAAAGGCTTACGCAACATATTGAGCAATCCACCCGTTTCCGGCATGGCGTCTCTCCTTCCACCCTTGATCTTATTTTCACTAACAATAACTCACTTATTGACTCCTTACAAATCCTTCCACTATTAGGCAAAAGTGATCATCTAGTTTTAATGTTCGATATTATAATAAAAGGCAAATTGATAAAGAACCATGCCTTAACGACTCCATCTCTTAACCTTACCAAAATGGACCTACCTAATCTTCGTTTATTTATTGAACATATTGATTGGACTGCAGATATGAAAGGGAATATTGACGAAATATAATGTACTTTCTCATCTACTATTCTCAAAAGAAAAAAAAACTATGGTTCTTTAAGAAAACCCATTAAAAATCGTAAAACGGTTCCCCGTTCTTTTATAAAAACTATCCAAAAAAGAAATGAAGCTTTTAAACTCTGGGTAATATCAGGGCTACCTATCTTTGACTTTTCTAAAGCTTTTGACAAGGTTCATCACTCTTTACTTGTCCATAAATTAGTTAAAATTGGGATAGTTTCTCCTTTAATTGACTGGATAGCCGACTTTCTCACAAGCAGATCTTTAAAAGTGAAAATCGCTGACACTCTTTCAGAACCTTCAATAATTTTCTCTGGAGTCCTTCAAGGCTCTGTACTTAGTCCCCTACAATTCCTAATCTTTGTTAGTGATATCTCTTTATATGTCAAGTCTAATCTTCTACTATATGCAGATGACCTAAAAATTTGATCTACTAATCCTTCTATACTCCAGTCGGATATTGATAGCATTTTTAATTGGTCAGTACAAAATTTATTTCCTATTAACCCCGATAAATGTTGTCACCTATCCTTTGGTAAAGCATCAACGAATAAATATTACCTTCAGCCAAAAATGTTTCCATAACTCAGGTCACCTCTTTTAAGGATTATGAAGTTACCTGTTTCTCCTCTCTGTCATTTAGTGAACACCATTCCCGGGCTGCTAAAAATGCTTCAGTCTTATTAATTTTTTTAAAAAACGTTCTCCTATTTAACCCCTACCTGTTTTTAAATTCTTTATTCCAATTATATTCGACCACACTTAGAATACTGCTCTCAAATTACATCTCCAATTTTAACTAAAGATAAAGTCCTTCTTGATAAAGTCCAACGCAGGGCCACTAAAATAGTTAAAGGCCTTAAAAATGAAGAGTATAATATTAGACTTAAATAATTAAATCTTTTCCCACTAAAGGAGAGGCAACTTCGAGGTGATTTTATTTTAGTCGATCAATTACTTCACTCAAACCAAAAGGAGCTATTTATATCTACCAAAGCCAATTCTTTACGGGGACAGATTTAAACTTTTTAAACCCAGAACAAAGTCTTGACTCAAACTATATCATTTTTCGCATAGAGTCATCAATGCCTGGAATCGTCTTCCAAGCCATATTGTTAACTCGACAAACCTTTCTTCCATTAAATATAATTATGACAAATTCTTCCTTTTAATTCAAACACTATAGTTTACTATTTCTTCTGTCTTATTTCTACTCTGTTAATTGTTCTTACTATATTCAATTTCTTTCTATCTCATTAACCTGTTTTATCTATCTTCTATCTTATTCATTATTAACACTATTACTTTTAATACTTATTCCTTCTAATTTTTGTTTTCTTCTTTCACTTTTAATATATTCCACTATTTCTTTTTATATTTATTCCCTACTACCAAAAACATTAATGTCAAGAAACGTGTTGCCAAAAGGTCCCTGACTCAATTAAACCGTTTTTCAAACCTGCAAGACACCCTGTAATGTTTTATGAGGTCATATGTAGTGGCAAAATTTAAATCAGAAAAATTAAAACAAAGAAAAATAATTAATATTTTTATTATTATAAACATTACAATTTTGTTTAAAAAAAATAATTTAACATTAAACAATTTTGTTTCGGTTTTAAAAATCTACATAAACCGAAATCTTTTATTTCCTAAACATCTACTGTAAAGCGTTATATATATATATATATATATATATATATATATAATTGATTTTAAGTTTTTTATTTCCTTTTTTGTTAGTAAAAATAATAAACATAAAATTGATCTAATTGTTAAATGTTTAATTACAGTTAAGTAAGTTTATATTTATGATATACTCCGCCATTTACAACAAATAAACAAATATGTATATTATTTTTTACCAGAGTAGCATAGACTTTATTACCTGAATTAAATGCGGTTATTGTTTGCTATTACTAGTTTAACGAGTACGCGGAGATCTTATAACGATTGAATCCAATACTTGTTAATAAGTGATACTTTGTCTGTAGTTATTTGCTAACATTAATTATAATAACAGAAATCAAATAAACTCTGGTTTTGCGTTAAAACATGATTAATTTAATATAATTATTAAAATTACAGAATTTGAACCAATAAAAAATGCAACTCACCAATCACAAAAAAACGATATTTCTTTATTTAAAAGTAAAATCAATATGTATAATTATTTATAAAGGATAATTAAATGGTAATAACTGGGAAACGTTAAAAACTGTATAGTTAAATTGTTTTTAATAAATTTTCATAAATCAAAGTTATTACACTAGAATATCTACCTATTGAAAAACATTTAAGCAGTATACACGGGAACTATTTAATTCCAGAATTTAATGCACATACAAAACTACGAAACAAGAATAAAAATTAAATATATAAATCTATTTTTAGTAAATTGGTTAATTTTTAGTCACAAAGATATTACTTTTTTAACATATTGCGTAAAAGAATTTAACCATAATTCAGTATGAGTGTCAATTTAAAGTTTATAAAAATATAATTAATTTCACTTTTTAATAATGTTATTAATATTTTTTAATTCATTAAAAATTAAAAATTAAACTTTTTTTGAATAAATAATAATAATTAGTTGATATTAATAAATTGTTGTTAAATAATTAAGTGCTGTTCAAAATAAGTGACACAAAAGTTTTACAATTTTAACTTGAAGCACTAAAATATTAAAAACATTGTTTCATGATTTGTTCCACTAAGGTGCCGTTAAAACATTTCTTAACCCATCAGTTTAAATAATACACGACAATAGATATTTACATCATTTATTTATTTTTGTTTATATTTTACGAAATAAAACATACAAATTTGCACTCAGTTTAGATAGAAAAGTAAATAAAAATGTATTGATATTACTTAGGGAAAACTAATAAAATCAAATTAATCAATAACTTAAACCTGCAAATTGGAAATTTTGGAAAAATAATAAATTATAAATCTACTTTGAAAACTATATAACCAGGATTGTATAACGAAATGCTATCACAGTTGATTTTATTGCAAATTTCACACTAAAATTAAAATAATTTAAAATAAACATGAATATTTTTTAATAAATAAAAAATAAATAGCAAATAAAAATATATGCACTAGTAAAACAAAAATAGATCAAAAATAGATAGACGGCACAAACAATGAATAACAAAACAAAACTAGGAAATCAGTTTAATATATCGATCCATATATAAATAAAAAAATTTGCTTCTCACATCTAGTTGAACTGTACAATTGGACACCTGTTTACTCGTAATTAGTGGCAAATAGAAATCAATCAATGGTTCGTAATCAGAGCATAACAATTATTTTTTGAAAAGAATTTACAAACAAAGGACAATAATAATAAACGTGTGATAACAAAATTGATAATATATACAGTAGATAAACAAGCTGCTGTCAAAATCAATACAGGATAATTCATTTGCTTTTGTGAAACTATTTAAATTAGTTAGTACAGGGGTGATCTAGCGGTACAGCACTCGACTTGGATCTAGGTGGACATTGAAGTTCGAATCCCAGCACCGGCTCTAAATGCGGGCCCACGTTTGGTTTCGCTAAAATGTCCACCGCTGAAAGATGTTACGGTTCACTTTATTTTAATGAATTTTAGTACTTAATTTTATAATATTTTTTAATAAATATTAAGTTTTAAATATTTTGAGCTGTAATAATATAAAGAAATAATTAAAATAAAATCCAAATGGTAGTTGCACAAAGTAGCACTAAAATTAGTACATTATTCCATGTTATAGTAAATAACTAGACCTTACCATGATGATCTAGAGCATTGAATAATTAACAAAAGTAATGCTCAAGTTTATATTTGAGAAAAGATACATTAATTTTGTATTATTAAAATTAATGTACTCCAGTCATATAAACTGCAAAATCCTTGACTGAAATAAACGTTACATTGATGCAATCACCTGCAGACAACACAAACCTTAATAAAATTGTGATTTTTTTAAGGTCATTTTCAAATACAATTAATGTAAATGGTTTGAGAAATAAAAATGATAAAAATAATAATATTGGTAGTGTAAAATACTATTTTTTATAAAACATTTTACTTATACTCTATAGATAATGTTTAAAGAATTTTTAGTACAATTTAGATGGGCTTCATGTAATTAAATAGTTTCACAAAAACAAATGAATTATACTGTATTGATTTTGACAGCAGCTTTTTTATCTACCATATATATATATATATATATATATATATATATATATATATATATATATATATATATATATATATATATATTTTATTCAATGTCACTTAAAACGTGACAAATGTTTCTAGTTGTTAAAACCAACGTACTAATTAGGTGCCAAACATTCATTCCTATTCATTTTCAATTGAATAAAATATTTTTCAAAGTGTGTGTAAAATTTGAAAAATTTTCTTTGCCCCCAATAACGTTTTTCTTAATTTATTAATAACAAATAAAATATTTCAACTGTTACTGAGTATTATACATGTTAAATTGCTATATGTATGTAATAATAAACAAGGTTTGTAAACTAGTGCCAACACCAAATGCAAAATTGCCCATCTACAATTGTGCTAAAAATGCATTTCTACATTAAAATTCATAAACACGATAAAACAATTTAACACAAAACAATCTTTGTTATATGTAAACTTTAGAAACGTACACATATCATTCACTTTGTTTATTTTGACATCGTCTTTTTGTGCAACTCGTATTTACCATTTGTACTGCTTACAGTTGAATCGGGCGAAATAATAGTCTTATTGTAACTGTTTTTATTTTTGCCATTTACATCCAAATTTTTATTATAACGATGTTGGATAAATTCTGATTCGGTTTTAAAATTGTTATTGTTTTCGTCACCATCATCATCATCAATATCATCACTATCATCATCATCATCATCATCATCATCAACAACATTATTATTACTATTATTATTATTAGTATTAGTATTATCATTATTGTTATCATCAAAATCATCGATATCGCTATGGTCCGATGTAGATGACCATATTTGGACATTTTTTTGAGATCCAGTTGGCGAAGTGGCTTCTGGAGTCCGAGAAATCTTTGGTCGACTTTCAAATCCATAGCGGTTATCTAATTTGTTTAAAATGATAACTTTGTTCGATTTATTCAAATGGTTGAGTTCGGTATTGGATATTTGTCGTGGAGTTGAATCTGTATTACAATTTATTTAAAAAAGTATTAATAACAAACTATTGACTCCTAAAACAAAACGTCTCAATTAAATGGTATTTTGGATAACCTAATTAGGTCGTATAAAATCAACTGCACCACTAGTTATAAGAAATTTTAGGTTGTGCGGGTCTATCAAGGAAGTAGTGCTCAAAAGACCAAACTACTTACTCTCTTAGTATGGAGGAAGATATCTTTCTGATAAGCCACTAGGCCAGCGTTTTTTATTTATGTACTAAACACCTCTGTATAATTTTACTATAATCGGTCCTAAGTTCATTTGAAAGAGGACTTTAAGCACAATAGTAACAATCTTTCATCTATGAAAATTCTCACAATATCATTGAAACCGTAATTTGTTTTATGCTAAATTTATTCATCCTTTTACGCATTTAGAAAAAAATATTAATTAACAAAAACAAAAAGTAATGTCTAAACCAAATTTAAAAAAACAGTTACAGTTTTGTTATACAATAAAACCAATATTAATTATTTTTTCTGTCTACTTCAAAACCTTACTTTATTTGTATGCATTAATTACCATTTTCCTAATTGATTTTCATTGCAAGAATTTTAAGAATTACAAGTTATAGTTATATTGAAAAATAACAAATTAAGAAAAAAACTGACTTTTGTCCAATGATCGAGTTCTACGTTTACCGTCCGAAATACTAGTTAGAACAGTTTTAAAGTGGAAGATTGAAAGTTATCAAAAGAAGTCAGTAGACAGCAGAAAAGTTGGTTAAAATCTGTTTGACTGAATTAAATTAAAATGAAAATTAGGTAAAATAAAATGACCATATAGGCAAAACAACGTATACGTTTTTCAATAATTATTCGATTAAACGGTATTAATTATGCAAAATAATCCTTATTTTATTGATTGTCAACAACTTTTATGTGGACGTATTTATGTCAAATAAAAAAGTCAAAATTTACTTGCATAAATAACACGCTTGATATTAAAGATTAAAGCGCAATGCAAAACCTACTTCCTGACGAACTTTTAGTCAATGTAGCCAAACTGTCTCTTACAACTTCCGAATGATGATTGAATGATTTAGAAAACATGTCGGCATTTGCGTTAACATTATTGGCGTAATTCATTTTGTTGTTGTCATTAATATTGTTGCTAAAATCAATAATAATAATAATAATAATGACATTTATGCAATTGTAACTTTCAAAAAAAAACATGTAAAAAGTAGAGTAGATTATTTAAAAATGGTACAAAATATAATTTTAATCGAAACACAAGCACTTCTATTACAAAATGTAAATAATATACAATAACAATAAAGAAGGAATAGAAATTTGTATTGGCAGAAGAAATTTGAGAATTCCCTCTATACACAATGAAAACCTCGTATAGACAACAAACCTAAGATAGTAATAAAGTTTCTTGGTTTATAAAAGACATCATTGTGACTGTGTCACTGTTCAAAAAAACTAGCAATGTCGCCTAACTGTTTATTAATGTTGTCGCCCTTAGCCCAACGACTACATATCATATTAATATACCTTAAGATGCCTTTTAACAAAACAGAACCCCAGTTATACCTCTATGAACTATATTAGTCTGAGGTCAGGACGCACCTTACAAATGTACGCAGACAAAAGATTATTACCATTAAAAATGATCGAAATTTTATAAACATTACTCAAATCCTCAAAATTATTATTAAAAATATTTATTCATTAAATAAATATGGGGAAAAACAATTTAGAAAAGATGTAAAGTAAATGTGCACCAATTCAAAACATTGACTTGTTTGAAAGTTGGTAAAGAGAAGGTTTTTATTGTTTTAAAAGGAAATATATATTTGACACTACAACTACGAGCTATAATTTACATAGACTAAGGTAATATTTGCACTTGCTCGAAAATGCCTGTAGCAGAACGTTTGTGTAGTAAATTGGGGGAGAATACATTTAGGAATGTTTAGTAAACGTTTGTAACTAGAATGTAAAAAGCACAATGCTGTTCCATTGGCTTTTTATTCAATAGAACCTTTTTATCGTATTAGTTGAATATCTTTATTAAAAACATTTTTAACATTGGCTCTAAGTTCTAATTGGCAGTGGCATTGTTGGCAAGCGACAAACTGTGACGACCCAAATTATTTAAAATTCACTCAAATAGCAGATTAATAATGTAGAAAATTGAACAATTAATCTGTTTAAGTTGCTCTTTACAATTATTTTAAATTATTTATATGGGATGCCAATGATCCTAAGAATTCAAGTAATGCTTATAAAGTCTCAAGGCATCTAGACCAATAACAGCAAGGTCCGAGTGCACAGTGGTATAACTGGACTTGCGCTAAAGCGAGTGGGTGCAAATTTACACCCACAATATTTAAAAGGTATCTTAAGGTATACGTATACCATATGTAGCCGTTGGGATAAGGGAGAAATCCTTGAAAAAATCAAGCGGCCTTGTTAATTTTCGTGAACAGTGGCGACGTCACAAGAATGTCACCCACTAGCCAAGAAACTTCGTTATTCTTCTACGTTTGTTACGCTTGTCAAGCCATTAAAGTTGATCATTTATATACCGTATATATATATGGAAAATAATAAAGAGATAACTACATCACCAACCAAAATAAATGAAAAAATATATATCTCGTTTTGTATTGCTTAAATTCTTGATGCGGAATGCATGTTTCAGTTAATGGACATAAAGGAAAGCTAAACAAGGGTTTACACGTAATACTAGTAGTGTGATTTGAACTCATGTTCATCTCTTGTCCGACGTCTTTCTAAAGATACATTATAGTTAACAGTTTTAACATTTTATTTAATTAAAAAATAACTTTGTTCGGTAAATGTTTAATTGTACATTTATTCATATAAGTTTAAACTTGTACAATTCTTGTTAGTTCCTTTCTTTTTAAAAAAAAAATACAATATGGTTTGTAATTACACATTTTCATTTTTCTCTGTTTTCAACACAAGCTGGGTATTGATTAAGTCAATAATATTAAATACCAAAAGTCCAATATTAACTCCATTTATTATCAATTACTCACTCCGTCAGCCTTCCGCTTAATGGATGATTAAACGATTCGGAAAAGGAATATTTCATCGACGATCGTAAACCGGGAGTAGTGGGTCTTATGCAAATATCTTGATTATTTAAATTGATCAATTCTCGGTTGAAAAATGACTTGGACTGGCTGGCTACGGCATATTGCGACTTCAACAGGCCTTCGCCAACCCACTGCAATGGATCCTGCGATTGATGGCGATGATCGCCGCAATTGTTGAACAAACGAATTTCTTCGATGCTTGGAGGCGGCAAATCTTGACGGTCCAAGTCGGCTTCCAATGTCGGTGCGTCTTCCTGCAATTATAGAATATATGATTTAATTAGAATGTCATTCACCTGCTTGTGGACGGTAATAACGCACAGCATTTGAGTTCACAGGACAATTAGTATTAATCTAGCGTACAGCTCTCAGCTCAAACCTGTCAGCATAGGTTTGATCCCCCCCCCACTGCCGGGATTAAATCCGGGCCCCCGATCGGCTTCACTAAAACGTCACGTAAAACATTCAAAGTAATAACAATAAAAATTACTATAAATAATAAATTTGCAAGGTTTGTTTCAACTACCCGTAGTTTCATGGGTAAGGCTCTGATCTGAAACCCGAAAGAATATGGATTCAAATCCGTATGAGACTTGTAAGGTAAGTACTACTAATGATTCTTAACAAAGAAGAAACAGCTGTACAGTACTTATTATTCAGTAAAGCTGCCAATTCTATCATTACCTTTGTGAGATGTACTCATTGATAATCAAATCAATAACACGTCCATTGTCATTATTGTTACTATTAATAATAATAATAATGACCTAGGCACTTGAGTAAAAATTATAGAAATATCACGTGATATGAAATTCGAACAATAATTAAAATAATTTACTTCATCATCCTCGTCATCCATATCATCGTTTGAATCGTCGTTTGACGGTTTCTCATCTGTTTAAATTTTTAAAAATTGTCAATTACGTTTTATGTATTATTATTATTATTATTAGTATTATTATTAGCTTAAATATTTTAATAACAATAACTTTCAGCACACAAGGTAGTGATTACAATAAGTGTCAAAAGTTAAATGTCAGATAAGCGCTTAAACTAAAATCCATCAATATTCCAACACAAGTACACAATGAGCATTTTGAATAAAAGGCATAAGTTATTGGATTGAAAAACAGACTACAGCTGACATTTTATCATTGAGTTACAACAAAATTGACAATTTTCTTTGAAATGGTAATAATTCTAAAACATCGAGAAATCTTCATACTTTTTACCTTATACAATTCGATTACTTTGAATGTATTTTATTAAAATATTTAACTATTACTACTACTACTACTACTAATAATAATAATAATAATAATAATAATAATAATAATAATAATAATAATAATAATAATAATAATAATAATAATAATAATAATAATCTAACAGATGGCTTACCTGATTTCAACCGTTGTATAATAAATTCCAATTGTCTACTTAGTTCAACCTGATTGGGATTCATCAAGTCAGTTATCGTCGATTCAAGATCCTAAAAATAAAACAAAACCATTTGTTTTTCTTAAGCAACAACGAAATGGGGCAAAATTAAGCGGGCATTAGTAATAATGGAATTGTTTAAAGCTATGTGATTTTGTTAGAGTTGTCACATTCACCGATTCGAGATTGTGTGGGACTTCCAAAATATGCCCGACAATTCTTAACAAAAAAAGTTGTACGATGCTTCGGGCTGGCTCAATCCGAGTATATTCAGGGTTAATTAAAGATCTGACCTACGGAATACATAATTTGAACTTCAAATAAAAATAGATTTTTTATGTTTGGACTTATTAAAACTTTGAAATACCATAGTTTTTTAAAACAAAATACAGCGTCTTTCGACTGTCAACTGTGGAATTATACACAACGTTGATTCTAAACAAAATACGGCTATTCCATGCTTAATAGCAACCCCAACCATCTTGGCCATAACAATATTGTCCTAAATGTTCGGTTCTAATATATGTTAACTCAAAGCAAATGAAAGCAGAAATAATCGGTAAAAATAATTTATTTATTTAAAAATAAAAATATTCGTCACAATGCAATTTCTGAAGGGTTGTCTAAACTGAAACTACCAACATTATCTGTTGTCTATGACAAAATAGCTAAATTCATACAACAGTAACCACTAAATGCAAACTTTAATTTGGCTACACTAATAATTTATAGGCTCTAAATGCTAATAATTTTGAGAATATTCAATTAAAACTAACCATGCTTTTGGCTACTTCACGAATTTCGGGCAAAACCAATATCGAATAAAGTGTTCCATTTACATACGGCACAATATCCAAATTTTCGTTGCGTAACAAGTCAACGAGAACATTCAACAAGCGATCGACAATTGGCAAACAACTTTTCATACCTAATTTGACGCAAATAAACCGATATAATACTAAATGACATTGTATATATCTAATTAATAATATTTTCCATTCTAACCATGCCTGAAGCCTGTGTTGAGGAAACAAATGGTTGGATAGTATGTCAATAAAGCAATAGGCAGAAAGATTTACAAATGTGCACTTAGGTGCAAAACGAACTCTACATCAAAAATTGTACAAATTGGAAATTACATGTCTCATGTCTAATATTCCTCTTGGGACAAAATTGAATTATTGTATGGTTGTGGAATTATATAAATAAAGATTTCAGAAAAAGTGGTAACTTGTATGTACGTATTAAAAGACACTATTATTGGTTTTTATTGAAACCAATTTGGTTATTATTTTGATAAACAAAAGTGTAGGATGTTAATGATCCTGAGGATTTGATTAATGCTTATAAAGTCTCAATTTCCAATAATGGTGATATTCCTGACTGTTCCTCCTCCATATGGTGCATCCTGGACTAGGTGTCAATAGGCATCTAATCTAATAACAGCAGTATAACAGGGTTCCACTGGATTTCCCGTTCAGTGAATGGCTGCTAGCCTACACCCAAGATGCTTAAAAGGTATCTCAATGTAACTATTTACCATAAGTAGCAGGTTAGACTTATGGATCCGTCCACCGGCATCAACCTTAAACAAGATCGCCTAGTCAATTCCTGCAAGCACTGGTATCGTCGCAAGGAAGCAGTCTTTTAACTAAAAAATTCCTCCAAGTTCAATTCGTATCCATCAACTTTTTGGCGTAAGAATTTGAAAACCTATTCAAACTTGGAATTAATAAAGAGGTGGCTCTGTCACCAATTTATATTATGATATGTTAAATAAAAGTGTATACATATATTTGGGTCAAACATAATTCAATGGTCTACATTTTAATTTTCCGATTAGACGTGCTAAACACTACATTCCGTTTAAACTTGGACAATGTAACAATGGTGGTGTCTAGCTGTACAGCTCTCAATTCGAACCTGGGTGGATATCAATTCGATCACCACAACTACCGATACCAAATGCGGTTTTGCTCAAATTTCCACTGTTAAAAGATGTTTCTCTCGTAAAACGCTTAAAGTAGTAAAAATAAATTGTGTATTATATATATTATGCAAAACCCTTTTGCTTTAAAAATAAGCGTGGGGCAATAAGATAGCAATTACAGCAAAAACAACAACAAAGTCTCGTTGGCATAAAAGATTCTGCAAATCAAAGATTGAGCTTCCTTTCGGCTTTCACACAACCCTGTCATCTGTGTGTAACTCTATCATCCAGATACGTGCGATAACTTCTTGGCCGTTGTTTGCCGGAATGGCTTCCTCTTGATTGTTTGCGTAGCAGTATAATTTTTTTACACTAGGCCAGGTTGCTAACCTTGCGCGCTCAAACCCTCCTCCTTTATCCAGGCTTGGGACTGGCTAGAATGAATTCTTAAAAGGTGTTGACTCGACATGTTGTATTCACCTGACCGTTAGAAAAGTTGGGCAGTGATCATGGAGTCCATTGATGGAAATATTTCTAATTTTGTGAATGTCTATATGGTGCATCCTGGACTCAGACCAAGACAAATTAGGAACCGAGTGCACAGGGTTATAGCTAAGCTTTCTTCCTAATAGATAGGTGCAAACATACATCCAGAGTACGTGAAATGTATGTTAAAGGTGTGAAGCCATTTGGTTGAGGGAGACAACCCTGAAAAAGGATTAGGCAGTCTCGTTAATTTTTGTAAAAACGGTGTTAGCATTATAAGGAACTCTCTATTAGCCAAAAAACGTTATTCTCCTAAATTTATTGTACATATAGGTTTCCTTCGCATGTACAATAAATGGACAAAACTTTCAAGATATTCTGCAAATACTGGAGGGTAACCATCCTACCAATCAATAATCAAAAAGTAACCGAAACAAAATAGCAGTTGTCATTAAAAAATATTAAAACAGTACACCATATAAAAAAATTATATTGATAATAATGATAATGTACCTGAATTACGCAAACACAAATTCATGCACAAAGCTATGGCATATTCTAATGTATAATCCGATAATTGACTAATATTTTCCAATAATTTTGTAGTCCACAAAATCATATGTTGATTGATCATTACGGTTTGCATTGGACGTCTTTTTATGTCAAATTAGGAATTAAAAAATTGTTTTATTACTAAAAATCTTTAAATTAAAAGCGTTATTACACATGTGTTATGTAAACATATGTAGAAAGCATTCTACATTTCACAATTGTAATTTGTAATTTGTTTATTTTTAAAAATCTATTAAATAATCTGTTACCGCTGCTATTTATATCACAAAGTATAAAAATAATAAAGTTTCTTGGTTTAAAAACTGCATTTTTGTGATGATGCTAGTGTTTACAAAGATTGATCAAGTCATCTAACTTCCTATCAACATTAATTCCTTTAGCCAAATGACTACATAGAGTATTAGTACAGTTTTAAATACATTTTAACGTATTGAATAGATTGTAGCAACTACTAATAGGCAAAGTAGAAACACTCAGTCCTTAATCCTTATTAGTCTGACTCCAGGGTACACAACATGAAGGTACATAAAATTAGGAATATCTCCATGATCGTACATTGCAACTTCACATAAACACTACTCGGTAAATAACACAATAAAGTTGCTTCTACTTAGTCCATGTTTTTATCCTACATATTTTTATCAAGGAATACTTAATCCCCGTTCTCCTTCAGTTTTAGTACAAATGCATTGCGTCGAGATACGATTGTAGTGACATCAAGGAGTAATTTTAACATGGAACACTATTTTTATAAATAAAAATGAAAATGATCAATGCCCAAATGCCTTAATCATTAATTTATAAAAATCGATTTACTATTATTCCAATTTATAAAAATAAAACGCCCAATGACTTTCATTAACAAAAGTCAATATAGATTAATGTACAAATGTTTCAACCTATATATATATATATATATATATATATATATATATATCGTGATGTTGTCAGGGTAAATAAAATCAATAGTATTTGGGTAAATGTCCACTTGCTGGAAAACATTTCACGTAAAAATTTCAAGGACGAAACTATAACAAATTAGCTAATCCAAAATAGGAATAAACAAAATAATTAATTGCAAAATGACCTTCAAATAAAACATTATTGATAATCAAGCCAAAATAAAAAACTCAACAATTACTCTGCAATTGTACTAATCGTTATTTTTGCTACTAAATTTTAACCCAATGTTAGACTACATTTATTTATAAAACTTCGTAAAAATCACATTCCAAAAATGGCAATAATGCCAAATTCTAATCTGGAATAAATTTGAATTGGCATTACCAACAGTAAAAGTGACCAATTGTGTCTACGGCTTAATCAAAAGTCCAATTAATAAAGCATTGTTTCCACAAATATTTTAGAAAATAATCCAATTAGTAAAAACAAAATAGCAACGAAGGAAAAACGTCATTGTGAAGTTGTCTTTAAAAACTGGTAATACAACATTTACACTCTTGTCATCAAATGTACATTTGTTGTAACAACATGAAAACAAACCTCAAACTCATTTTTTGCAATGCTCCGACAAAATTTTCACGAGTGATCGATTCATCTGTTTCTTTTTTTAGCTGTTCGATGAGTAATTCCACAATCAATGAAGACTGCGACAAATAAGCACGTCCTAACAATAATTTAATATGTGTTAAACTTTTTAATATATATATAATGATGAATATATATATATATATATATATATATATGTTGGGTGGTCTAATGGTACAGCACTCGATTTAGACTTAGGTGGGCATAGGTTCAAATCTCACCACCGGCACTAAATGCGGGCCAACGTTCGGTTTCGGTAAAATGTCCACTGCTAAAAGATGTTTCTCGTAAAATATTTATGGCAGTAAAAATAAAAATTAATATTAGAAGTGGCTAGAGCGCTAAATTCGAAAGTGTGTAGGTTATAGTTTGAGTCTCATCACTAGTACCAAATGCCGGTCCTTATTTAACTTCGCTACATGTTCACTTTCTGAAAAAGGTTTTTCCCAAAACATTCAAGTATTACAGACCAAAAAAGTAATATAATAAATATTAAATGCAATCGGTTTCTTTGTAACCATTTGACTCAGGTACTGTGGTATGCTCTTGGCTAGATTGTTTTATTGAGTTTTATGTAATTTCGATTTTAACAACTAATTTCTAAATTTATAGATGATGTTTTTCATTATTCCAAAAACAAAATAAATCGTATCAATATTATTACTGTTAGGTGGCAACTATCAAAAATATAGATTTCTTGTATCGTAGTCCGTCTAATATTTAGATGTCAATTTGTATGTGAACAAAACAAATTTGGGTAAAATTGAAGTTAATCTTAAAAAATTGTAAAGTAAAATACTGGTTTTTTTAAATAGTGATAACTGTGAAATAAGTTACTTTCATTTTAGTTTAAACAAATATTCTTACACATGGAAATAATAATACCACTGCTTAAAATGTTTGGTTTAATTCACAATATAATGGCGATTTATTTTTTAAAAAATTTTAATTTATGGTTACTACGTTAAATGTTTAACGGGAAACATCTTTCAGCAGTGGACATATTTTAATCACTTGAAGTAAAGTTTGTACAGAGTTTCTTCTATACAGCAATAATACTAAATATTATGGAATGTATTCATTGTGCTGGGGTAATCTAACAGTGAAGCGCTTGACTCGAATCTAGATGTAAATAGACTTAATTTCCACCACAAGCACTAAATGCGGATCTCCGTTTGGCTTTGCTAAATTTGTCTACTGCTAAAAGATACTTGTTGTAAAACATTCAAAGTAGTAAACACATAAGAGTATTTGTATCATAATGTTCCAATAAATATTAATGATATCACTAAAAGTACTACTGATACCACTCAATAATAAATAATTTCGTCTACCTATAATGTGGTATATTACATTGTACAATAAAATTGAATTCTGTTTTCAAATTATGCTAGTTGCTAGAGTACTCTATCCACGTTTTGTGCAGTAACATTTTTAGGGTTTGTAATATAATTGGAGTTGTCAATTATTTAATAATAACCAACAGCTACAAATGCATGTTGTATATCCTACATACCTCGACATAGTGACGACAAAGCGTTAACAAATCGACCCATGTATTCACGAACACGATGATGCTTTGAACGAAGACAAATGAGAAGCGGACCTGTTTGTGTATCCAACTGTTGTATTGATTTAATTGTAGAAATGTTCAGCAAGTCGTATCGAACAAACGATGTAAGACATTGTTCGCGCTGATCTACTTTTGACTTTGTTAATCGCTAAAATCAAATAGTAATTTACAGCTACATAATTATATATATATATATATATATATATATATATATAATCAATTTAATCATTTAAAAAATACGTAAAATAATAATTTTGTCGTAACCAAGCAACGTTATAAATAAACATAATTATAATGAATATGATTAAATCTACGGTGCCTATGCATATATTTATTACTCAAAGAAACATCTATGTAATAATTATTATTTAACTGTATTGGCAAGCAAAATGCATACATAGGTAAAATTATAATATTAAGAAGTAGAGTTACAATCAATCATTATGCTATGTAAATTGTATGTAAACAAATAAGTACAAATGGATACATTTATTAAACCACCCACACTAAATATTACAATATAATTTTTATTATATATTTAAAATTGAAATAGTTTGGTTAAATCATTTGAAATATTTTTCCATCTTAATATAGTATACTAAATTTGACGAAATAATTATATCAACATGCAAATAATCTAAAAATACGTTTTTTGTACCATTTTGGTATGATCAAAGCCTCTTTTATTAATTTTAATGCTAAAATGTTTTGTGAAACATGTTTTTCAGCATCCCCAAACGACTATATGCGCAGTAGGACCTAAACATATGAATTAGAAAACTTGCAATTAACCTTTTTTGGTTGTTTTTTTATAAATTAAAGAGTTTAAGTGAAACACTTTTGAGCAAGTCGTCATTTAACAAAGCCAAAGGAGAACCAGACTTTATCTCGATAATAAAACTCAAATTCATGCCCACTCAGTTTGAAAACTAGCAGTTCAGCCATTTTTGTCATTCGGAATATATATATATGCACTAATAATCCTGAGAATTCGATTTTTAATAATAGTAATTGTTTTGGCGGTTACCTCCATATGCCACATCCTAGACTTGGTACACCTAAGCAATTAAAGTAACATGGGAAGGACCGACGACACAGAAATATAACCGGCATTTGGTTCCAGTATGAGTACAAACATACACTCAGGATATATATATATATATATATATATATATATATATATATATATATATATATATATATATATATATATATATACTTTTATTAATTACTTATATATAACAAGGTTATTAGATAAATACACATTCTTTATTTTTTAAACGATTACACTTACTTTTTAGAACTTTATAATTAAAAACTCTTTAAAACCCTAATTAAATAAATACTTTAAATATTCTTAATTTTACAAAACAGCATAAATAAATGGTAAATAAAAATGAACCACATACAAAATATATTTAAAAAATAGTAAGTATAAATAAAAGTTATAAAATTTAATAATTCAACTTTTTTTTAAAAATAGTAAAATATAATTTATAATTTACCCATCTCAATGCTTGTAACAAATAACATTTACATCGATCATCAAGTTTCTGAATGCTTTGTTTAACTTTTTCATAGTTTAATTCAATTAAAATTGATGAGTATTTTTTGTTTCTAAAATAATATTTTAAAACTTTTTATAATAAAATTATTAATACAAATTATGTCTTTTTTCTTATTTATTATTATAATGCTATAAAAATTAAATAAAATCTTTTTTATTTTGAATAAAGGTTAGTGTGTAATAAAAACACAACGTCTAGATTTAATTTACCTAACTGGGTTTTATTTATATTTAAAAATTAGTAACATTACAATTTTTAATATAATACAAAATTATCACTCATACAAAAAAAAAATTAAATAAATATGAATAAAAACATTTTGTTTTTTTATTTAAATGTTTCACTTTAGTTTATTAAGCAAATAACTCTTCCCCAGTTAGTCCTAAGTCTATATTAAAAAAAAGTTAAGGTATACGGTTGAAAAACTTATGTTTATAAAAAATAGACTATTAATAAAAAAACAACCAAAAACAATTTTAAGTAAAACAGACTATAAAAAACTGCAAAAATTAAAACCTTCTTAAACTACCTCTCTAATTCCTAGATAATCGTAGCAAATGTTGAAAAATAACTGTTTCTTGGATTATAAATGGCATTCTTGTGACAACGTTATTGTTAAAACAAAATTAACAAAACCGTCTAATTTTTTTCCGGTTTATCCCCCTTAGCCTAGCGGCTACATGCTGTATATGTATACTTTAAGAAACTTTTTAATATCTTGCGCAGATAGTGCGCAATATAAAAATAACAGTCAAGAATATCACCATCATTACTAAAATCTTCAAAATTATCAGCAGACTCGTGTAAAAATTTAGTTAGTTGAAACAAAATCTATGGTGTGTTTTAATTAATTAAATATATTATGTTTAAATATTTAAAAATAAAAACGTACTTTGTAGTTTCATAATTTGAATTAGATAAACTAAATGATTCCCTTAAATTTGCTCCAAAATCTTTGATTGGAATTTCATTATTTAAGTTTTTTTTTATCTGATTAGCATTTACACTGCCATTTACTGTTGTTTGTTGATTGCACACCAAACGAGAATAAATTTTTTGTATTACACATCTATCAAGTTTAATTCCTTTTAAACTACTTTCAAATGCATCAAGAATATCAGCAGTTACACAAATCATTGTTTGATAGTCTGTTTGAAGTCTTAAAAACCGTTTTTGAGATTGTGAAACTCTTTTTTCAGCATCTGAAAGTTGACTCTATAAAACATATTATAAAAACATAACTCACGCTCAATTGTCGCAACATTTGATCATGATTTCCAACAAAATTTTGCATTATTTTAATTAATTTAGGTAGTTCTTTTTGATTTTCTTGTTCAAAATTACTAATAAAATTAGATAATCTTGATACAACTGATTTTTGCCATGAATCTTTAAACAATTGTTGATAAATTGGATGTTCATTTGGTTTTGGTACGTAAGGAAGCGCATAATAAGCAAGAAATTCTGTACATTGACTGTGTATAGATCCTCTATTTTCTAGGTAGGTTCTAAATTCTTGCATAGCTAATTGTCTTTGTTCCTACAATACGTATATGTAATAAACTTTTATTACGTTGTTGCTATCACCCCAAAATGCAGTAGTAAAAAACAAATTTAAATCAAATTCCAAACGCAAATATTCATTAGAACTGAAAAGATGTTTTGGTAATTCGTTTTCTATTAAATTAAAAAATTCTTCTTTTTGGTTAGTTAACAATAAATTCAAAATAATTTTCTAAAACAAAATAAAAACAAAAATCTAACTTTTAAACCCAAATCATTAAACGGTCTCCATTCATTTATATCAAGATTAGAAAACTCCTTAGCCTCGTCTTTAAACGTCTTCAAACTTTCTTTAAAATCATAATGCTCAAAAAACTGAAATAACAGTAATTCAAAACCCACTTCAATAATTAAATTAGTAATGTTAATTTTTTCATCCATTATAAAAATGTGTTGAAAAACTTAAATTAAACATTAAACGTTTTTGCCAGAGCGCACAGAAATCGTTGCTATAACAAAAGATTAAAAACGATTTATAAAACTTTTAAACAATTTAATAATATACATAAATTTATGTAATGTTTTTTTTTTAAATAATAAGTAAAAAGTGTCACTATTATAATTACTAGAAAATAAAACATTTAGACTCTCCATTAATTTACATTCGCGAGGTGAGGCGCGCGTCACGCTACACGTCCATTGGAGCGTTATTCATCCTTTTCTCTTTTCTTTTTTTTTTTGATGATTATTGCAGTGTTTTTGCATTGTAATACGTAACTTGTTTTTATTATTATTTTGCATATTTATAATTTTTGCTCGTTTTCTATAATTGTTAACTTCCACTATCTACCTTGATTTTATCTTGATTTCAAATATTTTTTCTGTCACTAATCCCCATTTACCTCACCATCCATTTCATTTTTCCTCCTGAAAATTTGAGACAATTTGAGAACCAAGTACTAAAAGGCGTTTTGGCCTACTCAACTCGTGAAAAATCCTGAAATCCTGATAAATCAATAGTGAGTTAAACTTTAACTTCTTAGTTTTTAATTTGTCTTAAATTATTAAAGGAATATAAAATATAAAATATGATAAAAAGGGATTAGTCACAAAAAATGAAATTAAAATACTTTTGAATCACTGCGGTACGCTTGCTTGACGTGCTGATCAAAAGTTGCTTGTTGTTTTGCGCTTGTTCGTTTTTACACGTGTCATTGTTATCTGTTTTTGTATTGTTGTTAATGTTGATCGTTTTTGTGGACTTTTGTGTTAATTGTACAATTTGTGTTGCTCAGTTGTGTGAACCAGTACGATCTGCATAAATCGAGCTTAAAAATTTTTTAGTGTGCTTTGTGCTAATTGTGCAATTTGTGTTGCGCAATTGCTTGATTTTGTACAATTTGTATAAATCGTGCTTAATATTTTTCTTTAACTGATTATTACTTTGCATTTGTATTATGATATTTACTTTTTTATATATTTATTAATCATTTTAGATACTTTTGGCTAAAATGAAATCCTCCTTGTCTGCAACTTGTGGCAGACGAAGGTGTAATAAGTCTGTAAAAACCGGTATGTTTTGTTCTATGTGCAACACTTTATTTCACAAGAATTTTACCGGTTTTTCAGAAACTCACTACAGTAATTTAGCTAGAAGCAACGTAGACTTTAATTGCATTAACTAAGTGTGTCTTTCAACGGGAAGATTCAAAAACTGATCTTTTCCTTAATTTAGTCAACTAGTTTAAAAAAGAGTAACTCCGATCTGAAAAATTTGTTTGAGGTTTTGAAGGAATCTCAAATATTTTTTGCAGTCTCCTCCAACAAACAAACAGAAAAACTACGGGTGCTCAAAGACTCTGTAGCGAGTCTTTTCTTAATGGTTAAGAATCCTCCATCTCCGGAATTTAATGCCGTCCTCCAACTTTCCCAAACAAAATTTTATCAGCAGCTGATAAAAAGAAAATATATTATAATAGTCAAAGGGATCTCTGAAACAGCTACCAACTTTAAGGATATAGTTTCAGAAATTATTGTATTCTTGTTATTTACAGAAATCTAATCTTAAAGTCATCCGTATGACGTGTAAGCGCCCCCATATCTCCCCTCCCTAATAATTGTTAGCTGTCGTTTCTCTGATGTTGTAGCCAAAATTCTAGGTGTTTGGCTTTCGATCTGTAAGAAGTTTTATGGGATCTGTTTACACAAAAACCACCTTACTGCTCACAGGTAGGGAAAACCCCCTATTTTAGCATAAAATGCTTATCCTAGACTATCAGTTATTTCTTTAGTTAAACGTACCCCTCTTAAACTCAAGAATACTTTTACCTAAATCTCCAATTAACAGAATTTTCTCCCTGCACCCCGGAGTCACGTCTCATACCACTATAGTCTAAAAAACATAGGGTTGCTACTCCCCGTTCCAACTCTATCCCATTAAACATTTTTTATATCAATACACTTACTCTTTTAAATAAACTCCCTAAATTAACTAGTTTAGTCAAGGTCTCCAAGCCTTATCATCAGCATTACTAAAACCTGACTTTCGGATGGCATACATGATAACGAATTGCTAATCCAAGGTTACAATGTCGTCCGACTGGACTCTCGAAATACCAGATGTGGGGGATTTCTTCTACATTAAGAATGATATTAGTTACTCTCCCCTTTCGTTTTCTGATTTTTCTGGTCATGAGTATGACCTTCTTTATCGTAATTTGTCTCTCCTCAGAAGAACAAGCTTTCTTCTCAATCTTATACTGTCCTCCCTCACTCTCGGAGGTATTAAACCATTCTTTATTTACGAATTTACTCTATTTTTTCGTTATATTCTGATAAAAAAATTCAATGCTTCTTCCTTACATTTGTGGTCCATCTTCACTTATCTGCCTTAGTATTCAAGTATCATTCCGTGCCAATTCCTAACTTCCGTAATGCCGATTCTGTAAATCTCAGAAATTATCTTCGAAATGCCAACTGGGATTTTTCAAATAATAATGATATAGATAGCTTATACGATCATTTTTCCCATTTGATCCGATTAGACGTAAAGCGCTTTATCCCTTTCTTTGTCATATCCCATTTTAAGCCTAAAATTCCACGCCATTGCGTTTTACAAATAAAAGTTGTTAGGCCTCCCTTGTTTCCTCCGTACCTAGATTACCTAGATTTCCGTAGCAGATGTATGAAGGGAAAAACCCAAGGTAAGGCACGCGTCACGCTACACATCTATTGAAGTATTATTCATCCTTTTCTTTTTCCTTTTTTAGAGATTATTGCAGTGTTTTTGCGTTGTAATACGGAACTTGTTTTATTATTTTTTTTGTATGTTTATAATTTTTTCTCGTTTTCTATAATTGTTAACTTCCACTATCTACTTTGATTTTGTCTTAATTTCAAAAAAAATTTCTGTTATTAATCTCCCTTTATCTTACCATCCATTACATATTTCTCTTAACGTGTAGCGTGACACGCGGATCACCTTATAAGATAATAAAGCAAAATTTTGTATTAGTACAAAAACACTGTAATAATAGTAATAATAATAATAATAATAATAATAATAAAGTTTGAGATAACACCCCCCAGTTGATTTGCAGTGTAGTGCGTACTTACGAAAACAAAAATAATTAAAAAAACGTGAGTATTGTCACTTCCTGTTTTTCTCTTGGTATGTTAATTTGAATTATTTTGTAATAATAAATTACAGAACAAGATCACACAAGAACTTTTTTGATTGAAATTAGCTGGTAGTGTTGATATATATCCATATCAAATTAAATCAAGATTGAGATTTCAGTGAGATTTTGCACAATCATATATTGTGGCCCCTTTCTGTTATTAACACAAACCTAAAGTATTTTAAAACAAAAATTTTTAAATGCAAGCAGAAAACATAGTATAACAGATTTAAAAATTGTCATTTTAATTATAATTGACCTTTATTTAAGAACTTAATTAAAATATAGTTTTATTGTATTCAGCTGAAATGTTTTATAAAAAGTACATCATTATATTATATTATTATACAAAACCCTTTTGCTGTAAAAAATAAACATGGAGCAATAAAACAATAATTACAGCAAAAAACAACAACAACAAAGTCTCGTAATTTAAAAAGAATATGAGACAACAAAATGTTTCCATATATTTGAACATTCTACCAAATGGTTTGCTTAATTCCATAAAACATTAATTTTAATAATATCTTTCCAAATAGTTCTTAGCCAAGTTTCCTGTGGTCTATCAACCTTTCTTTTACCATTTTCGATTTTCCATTCCAAAACAGTCCTTGCTGGTCTATTAGGCGGTAAACGTAGAATTTGACTAAATATTTGTCTAATTGTAATAATGTCAAGTAGTAAATAAAAATCAGTTCTTCTCATGTTCTCATCATTTGAAATGTGATTACGCCAGGTAATCTTTAAAATACTTTTAAGACATCGGGGATAAAAAAACATCCACCATCTTATCAATCTTGTCTGTTTGTTTCTACTTTTTACTTCCATATATTGCCTTAGGAATGATTATTGATGCGTACAAACAAAGTTTTGTTTTCAGGCAAATAGAAGAACATGACCATATTAATTTGAGTCTGTGGAAAACTGACATTGCCTTTCCAGGTCTGGCTTTAACATCATTATAAAATATTTGTACACCTGTAAACTGTTATTTTTTTAAATAACAAAATATTGTTTAATAAATTGAGAAAAATAACTGGATAAGAGTATTAATTAATTTTAAAATATTAATGTAAAATAAGTATAATTTTATTATTAAAACAAAGATTTCTTCATATATATATATATATACAGATAAGAAAAGTTCCTGGTTCTTTTCTAAAACTTAATTTAGATAATTTTTATCGTGCTTTACTGTTACGTAACTAAACTCAAAAATATTTTAAAATTTTGATATTGCATAGTTATGTAAATTGTTTAAAAACTTTAACTGTTGTAACATTTATCACTTTACATTGAGTAAGGTTAAATTAAAATTAAAAAATTATAATTTTAGTACTTTTGTACTAGTTTAAAATTTTTGTTTTATGCTAACAAAATGCTGTTGCATAAAACCAAATTAAATAATGTTTAAAAAAAACTTTAAGTAAGTTTACAAAAAGCAGAAAAAGTGAATAATATGGCATCTTGAAGTACATTATTACCGTTGCCGTTTAGAAAAATGTTTTAATATCAAATTTTATGCATTTTTTAAAACTATTTAGTAATGTAACTAAATTAATTTAAATTAATTAAACATTTTACTAAATTGGTTCTTAAAATACTATTAAATACAAGCGTTGCTTTATGTGTGCTACGGGAAACATCTTTAAATAATGGATATTTTAACAAAGAATTGAACTCATGCCCATTAAGGTTAGAGTTGAATGATGTATCGTTAGACCACATTTATATAATTTTTTTAAAATTATTTTAGGATTGCTATTGAAAAAATGAAAAATTTTGCACATTTGTTTATATACTTTCTTTCAATTTGAAATAAAATTAATTATAGCTTTAAAATTATATATACTATGCAGTATAAACCGAAAACAATAAACTCATTCAAAAAATCAATTTATATGGCATTCTTGACCCACTACTTTCATGGTTAAAATCGTTTCTTACAAACAGAACCCAAGTAGTCAAAATTCGAAATCAAGTTTCAAAGCCTCAAAAAATTGATAGTGGGGTTATACAAGGTAGTGTATTAGGTCCTATCCTCTTTTTACTTTATATCAACGACATTGATAGAACAATAACACACGGTGAAATGTTTATTTTTGCGGATGACATTAAAATAGCTTACGATTACGACAGAAGCTCGGAATCAACGCGCCGCAATATACAAGAAAATTTATCAAACTTCTATCAATTATGCATTAACCACCAAATAGAAATAAACCTCGATAAATCTTTTTATTATTCATTTGGCAAACGTTTCGTACATCCAATCAGTTTGGGTAATTACACAATGAAAACTATACCAATGATTAAAGACTTGGGCACCTACTATTCAAAAAACTTACGATTTTCTGAGCATGTATCCCATATTATTAACAAATGCAAAAAATTATTAGGACGAGCAAATAATATATTTATTCTTAAAGAAAGCAAAATAGCTTTCTTCAAATATGCTATTCGGCCAATAATTGACTATTGCTGCTTTATTCACGATTTTACATCAAAAACAAATTTAATAAAAATTGAAAATGTTTAAAGATATTTTACAAAAATGATTATTGGTTTTTCATCAAATATGGACTACAAACAAAGAAATCAATTGCTCAATCTTGAGCCTCTATGGCTAAGAAGGATCCAAATGAATCTATTGTTATTCCATAAATCAATTTTCAATAATAATTTGAACTATTCAATAAAATTCGATGCAAACAAATTTAAACGTAAACTAAAAATAAAAAATATACAGTACGTAAATTGCATCATAAATCATCCCTAAAAAGCAAAATTTTTCTTAATTAAATACTTTAAATTATGGAATAATCTACCAATTAATTTAAGAAAAATAGAAAACTTTAAAGCTTTTAAAACTAATTTAAAAAAATACATCAACATTCATACTGTCCCCAATATCACTAATCATACAACGTTCGATTATTTTGTTGGTCCATGAGAAACCTCTTTTTCATTATATTGTTTACTTAAAAATTGCTATTCGCCCGTCTAAATAAAAAATAATACTATTTTATACACATTGTTTACCGTTTTCCAACTATTGTTTATAATTTTTATCCATTTCTCTTCATATAACCCCCAGTTTACGGTAGCTGTTATACATCTGGTATTTTTTAAAATGCTTGAAATATTGTAAATGAATGTGATAGGTTTATTTGGAGGTCACCTGTGATTGGTTGATCATGTTTTTATCATTTTATTGGTTTTGTAATATTTTCATTTCATATAAAACGTTGAATTTTTGTGCTGCGCGTCAATTTTTATTGTGTTTACGCCATTTGACTATGAGGTGGATGGATGTGCTGTACGCTCTTTGGAGTAAAGTGGTTTTATTAATCTTCAAATTTGAAGAAGATACTTTTTTTGATTTTTATCACTTCGAGTCGAGAACACGTCGCGGTGACCCTTTACATCCTTATAAATTCGTTCACTTTAAGTGTTCAAGATGTCAAATGCAACCATCAAAGAGTACTGGTGAACGTAAAACAAAGTTAGTCTTGTATTGTTTATATGTTGTTTATTTTTCTCCTTAGGTCGAAAGATTTAGGGTGTCCAGCCGAATTTAAAGTAAGGTTTATGAAGAAAACTGGTAAGTATTCATTTCGGCGTCGTCATCTTGAACACAATCATCCGCTTTCGAAGGAAGAAGCTTCGTTGTTTCCAAAACGGCGTCGGCTTAATTCTTCGCAACAGGAAAAAGTTAATGAAATCTTGACCCATTATTCAGTTACTGATGTACAAAAGTACATTAAAAACGAATTTGACAAAGAGTGCACGACCAAGGATGTGTACAATATGCGATCAAGATTTGGTCGAAGTAGGACTAGATTTATCATAATTTGCAGGAATTCCTTCTTTAGCAGAGATTATAGATCAGATAGGCAAGAAAGGCCTAATAACTTATGAACGGAATGGAAACGATTATTCCGTTATAAGTTTTTGCCATTACCAACAAAGGGAATTTTACATATAATCCAATTATGACCAAACATTTTTAAAATTATTTTTAGTTCAAGTTGTGCGGGTAAATATTACCAACAAAATAAAATTGTACATTTTTATTTTTTATTTATTTTAAAATGTATATAACATTACCAATATTTATTTAAATATATATTAATAATTATATATATATTAACATATTGAAAATTTTTATAGTTTGTGATTAGACCTGTAAATTGGTTTGTACCTCAAAAAAATGCAATATTGTAAAAGCTTTTTTTTGAGTAATAAATTATTATTATTATTATTATTATTAATTAGTTAAAGTGTAATTAAATATCATTTATTAAGCAATTTATATTTAAAGTTATTAATGTTTTTAATCTTTAAATAATAATTAATTTACATTTTTTTAATTAATAATAATTAATTAATTAATTATTTAAAAAAATAATTAACAATATTTGTTAATTTTTATTTAACTGCAGTTTAAAATTTTATCCCGTTTTTAGAAATTTTAGTGTAACCGCTTGGTTTGGATCCTTCAGCATGGTAGGTCGCAATGTCATGTTTTAATATTTCTTGCCGTAGACTAATAAACCGAAGAAGGTGATTAAAGCGAAAAAAATTAAAGAGATTATTCCTCAAATATCTGAAGCTCATGTTTCAAAAAAAGGTAAATCATCGAAAGTTGCACCCTTGCCTACAATCGCGAAACAATCTGCAGCCAAAAAGCAGCTTGTTAAGAATCCATTAATACAAAGTCGTCCTAAAAATTTTGGTATTGGACAAGACATTCAGCCAAAACGAGATTTGTATCGTTTTGTCAAATGGCCCAAATATGTACAACTACAACGTAAGAGAGCCATCCTTAAACGACGCATCAAGATACCTCCACCAATCCACCAATTTTCACAAACACTCGATCGTTCTTCTTCGTCACAAATATTTAATTTGTTCCAAAAATATCAGCCTTTAAGTAAGCGGGCTAAAAAAATGCTTCTTGTTCATCGGGCACAACAGCGTACGGAAGAAAAGGCTGTCGATCCTGTTTTGCGTAAACCAACTTTCCGTGCTGGTATCTGTGAGGTGACAGCTGCTATTCAGAGGAAAACTGCTCGTTTGGTGGTTATTGCACACGATGTAGAACCTATTGAAATTGTTTTATTTTTGCCAACACTTTGCCGCAAGATGGGGGTTCCTTATTGTATTGTTAAAGGTAAAGCAAAGTTAGGCGCTTTGGTTTATCGTAAAACTTGTTCGTGTGTTGCAATTACCAGCCTTAGAGAGTAATTTTATATTATTCATTAATCTTTTAGAGAAGACAAATCTCGTATGTCTAAAATTATCGAAATGGTGAAAAACAATTACAATGACAGATATGAAGAGGTAAGCTACTGTGCACTAAGTTATTTAATTTTTTAAAAACAGATTCGCAAGCACTGGGGTGGTGGGATTATGGGATCGAAATCTCAAGCGAAAATTGCTAAAGTTGAAAAAGCGAGACGGAAGGAATTGCAATTGAAGCTTAGTTAAATATTTTCAATATAATTGTTTTTTGGAGTTTTTAATTTTTTATAACTGGGTGTGTTGATATTCGAATTATTGTCAATTTGTTAGAAAATGCTCTATTTGTGATTTGTGGATAGCGTTGTATCAATCAAAAGCTAATTGATGTCATATTTAATTGAGTCAATGGATTAGCATTTCTAAGAACCAGTTTTATTTCTATTTGTGTTGACGATGGGGTAAGACGTTAGAGATTGGTTTTCAAACATACAGAATTTTTGTCGTTTTTCTTTAGCACTAACTTCTCTGTTTCCATAGTACTTAGTTCATTAAAGATGTCAGAGTTGCGTATATCTTATCGCTGAGGATTATTATCTCCAACCAGTTATTTAATTTAGATTTGTTCAAGATACCAAAAACTTCAGTGTGTCCTTAAACAGTTGACAATTTAGTTCAGGAACCGGTTTTGTAGTATTTTTTAAAAGTAATTGTACTAATAGTACGGGTGGGGTTGTGCGCAGTTGAACTTTGATCAGCTCCTTTTTTTAAACCGTATGATCTCACGAAATGTTAGGTATTACACGAGCACTAGGGCAGAACGCAATGTTTGCTGACATTAATGTTTCATTCGATTCAACTGCCTTTTTGTTACGTAAAATGGACGGTTGGTAGTACCAACTTCCGTTGATTATTAAATCTTTGTTGCAGTAGTACACAAACATAATAAGTGGAAGAATAATTTTTAAAACAATGATGGATAATTTGCTAAACAGATATATAGATATTTTAGAAACAATTTAGTATTTTTTACGTTAGACAATGAAAGGACGTCATCCACCCATTTATATTTTCATCGGATCCACTTTCAGACATATTCACTGAGAGCAATTAAGTAAGGAAATTGATTGCAATCTATTGAATAATATATACAAACGAAAAGGTATCTATAAATAGGCGAATATTATTCATTAACAGCCGTTGACGTAATCCTTTTATTACTTCAGCACATCACACGAGCATTCCTAATACTGTCAAAAGCAGGATAGACATGAGAAAATAATAAAGTTTCTCCGTTCATGGTCCAATTTCACACAAATTAACAAGGTCAAGACTATTTTTCATGGCCCCGTTGCAAAGTATGGTATATACTTAAATATCTTTTCAATGTAATGAATGTGTTTATGCACCTTTACGCTAAACTGGAAGGCCAATTATATCTGGTAGATTGTCCTTACATTTGTCTTGATTCTAAAATGCCGCTTAACATTGATGCGACACATGGAGGTGACAGTGAGGAATCGGACCCTTATTAAAAATTGAATTTAAGAATTACTTAAATCTTCAAGGTCATTAGCAAAGAGATAATACTGTTTCGGTTGTAAATAAAGGGTATTTAATTATTGTCAAGTTAGTTGATAACAAATGAAATTACCCATATTTTCTAGTTGACTAATTAAGCTCTGCTGCGACTTTCTAGTAGCAACTGGATTTCAATCGATATTCAACTTTTCAGATGGGCTGGACAAGTTACACAATTCGTAGAGTGTCGGTGACCTAATTACTATCGGGAAGTAAAAGAAAGTAAGCAACGCAAATTGGATGAACAAACATTGTTAAGTTAAATCTACATATTTAAGTCAATCGCTGAATTAATCTTTTATGGGGCTACCTTTTGCAATGGATAAGACCTGGTTGGAGATTTCTAGTTTGGGAGGAAATTTCACCAATTAATTAATATTTTGTGATGTCATTTCATTACACAAACCCAGACATAAATAATAGATGGGATAATCTTTATTAGGTGATCCGCAAAATTCCTAGTAGTAATTAATTTTCTAGGCCATTTAACTCGAATGTATCATTTAAGCAAAGGACTCTGAATTTTTATTACTTTTAATCATCTACTATTTTTGCTTCAGTTGAAATCTTGATCCAACTCAATATATGAAAAGAAAGATGTTTTCAAAATTTTAAGTTTCTGATATTTTGTATGTGCATGGTAGATAAAAACAATTATTTTTATTATGTCCTAAAATACGAAAAAAACTTGTGTAGTAGATAGAGAAATAATACTTTTTTCTAAGTGAAAACTCCTTCAGCTACACGTATACCTTTTAACGTATCATGGATATACGTTTGCACCCATCCGCCGAAGCAAAACAACTGAACAGCGTATACAATTAATTGAATTTTTTTATTCTATTCATACAAATAAGAATATACATACGTAATTAAAAATTCATTTAGTTCTTTGATTCCAGCATATGTTTTACCTTAGAAAATGCAGCAATCAATGCACTCAGCTGAATACGTTCAGATGAGCCAATAGACATACGTTGTTCAATATCAGACATTGTTATAAGCAACTCACAGCGCATGGGATCAGGTAAATCCACTAAAATAAAAAGGTAGAAAATAATATTCAGATAACGTGAAAAAATAGTTATTAGAAAAGTAAATTTTAATATTCTAATCGGTTAGCTTTATTCTTAGTAGTTGCACTACTGAAATATTTAACTATTATATATATATATATATATATATATATATATATATATATATATATATATATATATATATATATATATATATATATATATATATATATATATATATATATATATAGGGATGCTAATGATCCTGAGGATTTGAGTAATGCTTATAAAGTTTCAATTTCCAATGATGGTGATATTCCTGACTGTTCGTCCTCTACGTGGTGCATCCTGGACTAGGTGCCAATAGGCATGTAGACTAATAACAGCAAGGTCCGAGTGCACAGCGGTATAACTGGGCTTTTGCTACGATGGGTGGGTGCAAATATACAGCCAGGATACTCAAAAAGTATACGTATACTATATGTAGCCCTTGGGCTAAGGGAGATAACCCTGACAAAAAATCAGGCGGCCTCGTCAATCTTTGCGAACAGTGGCGAAGTCACAAGGATGCCGTCTACCAGTCAAGAAACTTTGTTATTCTTCCACGTTTGTTTACGCTTATCAAGCCATCGAAATCGATCGTTCTACATGTATAAATATGGGAAATAATGAACAGGTGACCACCGAGTCACCAACCAAAATGAATGTTATATGTATATATTAAACAACCAAATTTTAAAAACTAACTTCGGATAATAAGTAAATGTAACTCGGTTAAAATATCCTGTAAAGCAATTCCTTTCAAATTCTTCGTTTTCAAAATATCTAATATATATATATATATATACTGATTAATATTAAGGTAATTATAAAATTAATGTAAGACATATATACTTGAAAAATAGACTATCATTGAGGTAGTTTAAAAATGTACTCTATATTTTACAGTAAAGTACAATTTGATTCTCCCATACATCATATGTGAGCGTAAGCAAACTAACAGTATTACATTACGGTTCAAAAATTATGTACATATATATATATATATATATATATATATATGACTAGTTCCCTTGAGATCACATAGTTATTGCATTTTAGAGCCATGTGTGCTTTGATGATCCTGAGAATTATGTTGTCGAATTCCATTCATCTTGAAGAGTCATTCACGCTATGAAAAAGACAGAGACCAATCTAATAGTTGGTCATTTAATGCTTTGTGGTAAGACCTTTTAACCAAAAGCATTGAAAAAGTACTTAATTGTTCTTCATTTTAGAACAGGTAACTTGAGTAGTGTTGTCCACGTACATAACATAATATGTTACATAGCAGCTTCATAGTGTCATCGTTACTGCTGTTTATCACTGTGCATTAAACTACAATGACAGTTGGTGCCAAAACCACCTCTTCCAATCTGCAATTGGGCAAGCCAAAGTTACGATATGTAAGATTACATCACGGTTTCTACGAAGAATATGTCCAAACCAGTGGACTCTTCGTTGTCAAACCACAGATGGAAGATAATAAAATTAGAAATTATTTCGAATTTGGCAGTTGCTAATCTTTTCAATCTCTTGATACAGATGATGTAAAATGAATGTTGTGTAAAATGTACCTACGACATCTCGCTTTAAATTTATTAAACTTCGGGTTCTCTGAACCGGTAAAAGTCAATTTTGTAGCTGCATACAATAGTACTGTGCGAACCAATAAAGAGAAAATGTTTATCCTGGTGTTTGGACCGATGTATTCCTGTCTCCAAAGTGGGTTTTCAAAAATGTCGAACGCAGCAACAGCCAAACAAATTCAACAATTTATTTTGTTAAATAAACCATCGTCATACGTTATTAAAGAACTAAAATTTGTACATTCATTTATATTGAGAATCACAACATCATCTAACATGAACCTCATATTAAGGTTGAGACATATTCAAAGTCGATAATGGGCGTTGTGCCCGAATGCGAATATTGAATCCCTAGGGATATATCTTAGTAAATATAGCATCAATTGCATTAGGCTTCTTGAACTAAATTAGCACTCACCAAAATCTCAAAAAGTTTAGTGTCAATAAAAACTTACTTTGATAAGCTGTACTTATTGATTCGTTTAACAAGGAATCTAAAAACACACGAATTTCGCTAGGTGATGGATATGCAACACAAGCATAAACAGAAGCTTCATTAACAACGGAAGAAGACATTGATGCACTCTAAATATTCATGTGTATAAAATAAAAGTGTATTATTTACCAAACATTTTTCACATAAAGAGTTAACAAAATTAGTAAAACGGTGAGGTGAGGAATGAGCCATGCCCTACACTACTTAGGACGTTAACTTACTTCCGTTTTAATCTTTTAAAAACTATTACAGTGTTTTCCATTGTAATAAAAAGTTTGTTATACTTTCTATCACTTTTTCACTTACTGGTTCTAATTACTAATTAAATCCCCTTCCCACTGTAATTCTCGACGTTTTATCTTAGTACTCAAATCCTTTCCACTTTCGATTTCCCTAATTTACCTTACTTTCCACTCCCCTCCACGAATACTTAAGCAAGTGAGTACTAAACGGCATTTAACATACTCCAATCGTGCTAACCCGTTTATAAATTAGGCCTAAAATATATATAAACTTGAAAAACAACCCTACAGAATACAAAATCAAGATTACACATACCTGTAAAAGATTGATAGCTTTACGCATATCACCACAGACGAAACGATAAATCGCTTTTACACCATCTTCGGTTATAGAAACCCTTAAACATTCATGTTAATAAACAAACTAAACAAATAAATACCCTTCTTCGGCAGAAATTTCTTTTAAACGAGGACCCACATCATTTAAAGTTAATGGAGCAAACCGAAATTTTGTGCAACGCGATTGAACGGCCGGAATAATTTTTGATAAATAATTGCAAATAAAACAAAATCTAGTATTTTCAGTAAACTTTTCGATAACTTAAAAAAAATTAAAGAAAAACAAAAGTACTTCTTCGTAAGGCATTTTGTGCATCTTTTGTCATTGAATCTGCTTCATCCAAAATAACCAACTTAAAGTTGCCACTTAAAATTGAACAAAATTATTTTTATATAAACTTACGCAAATAACGTTTTCGTGCTAGCAAAACTCAAAATCTGATTACGAACCACATCAATACCCCGGTCATCGGATGCGTTTAACTAGCATACACGAAATACATTAAATATTAATTTTACTTCTAACACCATTGAATTGAACTCCCTGGGGGAATACAAACGTTTTGCAGCAGCAAGAATAGTTGTCGTTTTTCCGGTTCCAGGAGGTCCATAAAATAGTAAATGTGGTAAAGTAGTTTCATCAATAAACCTTTTGACTAAAAAAACAAATTAATATGTAAAAAAAACATACTGGTTTTTAAAATTTCTTGATGACTTATTAAATCATCTAGAGCTGAAGGTCTATATTTTTCAATCCTACCAATAATATTTTGGAATTTTAATTTACCAAGGTAAATCCATTAAACTACAAAAATTTAAATTTACACAAGATCCCAACTATTACACTTTTACACGGCTCACAAGGTCAATAGCTTTATGCCGTATAATATATTAAAATTTTTAAAATTTTGTACTATTCACAAAAATGTAAATGCTACATTTAAAATTTATTTATTTATTTTTAATTATTGCATAAAAATTTTAAGTTTTTTTATTATTTATTTAATTAAATAATGGTAGTAATTGGGTATACCGTTTAAATAAATTATTTGATTAACCATGTAAAAATCACGTTTTTCAAGTTTTTGCATCAAATGTTGGGACAAATAGACAGAAAAGTATTTAATGTTGCATTTACTTTTAATTAAACCGCTCTCATTGTTACTACGTTATTTGGAAGGATGTGAAAGTTACCTTTTAAACTTGCAGTAGTATTTTTAATTATTTTATTTGTAAATTTATTAATTTGTTTATAAGTAAATAAATAAATATATTAATTTCATTATGTTGTATCTTCTGATAATAACATAAGCTATTTGTGGCACAAGCGTTAGATACATTCCACATTTTAAAAGCAAAATTAGAACACATTAAAAAAATGTTTATTATTTTAGGAAATGCAACTTGTTTAATAATTTTAAATAACAATAAATTTAGACCATACACTCAAATAATATACTACGGAGATAATAAAACTATGTAATACCCAGAAAATAAACTGTTTCTAATAAGTGAGATATTAAAATCAGTAAGTCAACGTTTCTTCTATATTTATTTTGTAGTTGTGATGTTTTAATTGTTTTATTAACTTTCAGTTCCCATATGTAAAAAAGTATTTATTTTTGTTGCTTTTGGCATACGAATTAAGTTAGAAAAACTTTGTTTAATTGTTGGTTTAACTTAATGGAGGCTAGAAATGTGATATATATGTTTAGTAAGATAATAAAAAATAGGATTGAGACAAGCAACAATGATTAAATATAAATTTGGTGTGTATATTAATTGTAGGACAGTTTAAAGATATAAAGAAATGGTGTACTGACAGTGTATGTTTTTCCATAATTATAATGAAAATGGGGACGATGCAATTAATAATTAGCTCCGGGTTTTTTCGACTTTAAATAAAATGTTTTAAAACAGTTTTGAGCTTTCGTAAAGTAGGGAGAGTGACAATTCGAGTTAATAAACTGATATACTGGAATAAAATCTCTTCAAAAATTTCTAACACTAAGGAAACAACTTAAGTAATCTTAACCTGTAAGTATGCTTAATTATGAAAAATATTGGTTATTTAATCTTTACAATTACAATTACAATTACAGTTAAAATATACCGTCAAATAGATTAATGACAACAAAAGTTAGTGTTAGTGTTTCCTCTTCATTATTTTCTAGTTTGTATAGCATCCCGAATTTTTATACAAAGGGTTGTTTGAGAATTGAACTTAGAGGAATATATAAAGTTTATTGATTAGGAGGTCACTTCCCCGCGACGATACCATTGTTTACAGGGATTGACGAATCAATCTTTTTTAAGGGAATATCTTTTATCAAAGTATTTAAACTGACTGTAATTGTAATATATATATATATATATATATATATATATAACAAGGTGAAGCGGCGTCAAGCGCCACGTCAAGTGGGGCGTTTTATTATATTATCTCTTTTTCTCTTTTAAAGATTATAATACGAAACATAATACAAAACCTATTTTATTATTACTTTAATTTATTTACTATTTTTGCTCACTTTTTATAATTTATAATTTTTACATTACACTATATCCCTATTTTTTACCTTAATTTATAAAGCAGTGTTTTTACAAATTTTCCTTCATTTTACCCTACATTTCCTATCTTCTGATAACTGGAGAATCAAAAGAATTTTCTACTACTTAACACGGAATGAAACGTCAAATTTTTATATTTTTGTTAATATGTTTTTGTAAGTATTGTTAATCCATGTTACAGAGCACATAACTAACGTTAATGTAAGATATTTCTATATATTTGATGATGTTAAATGTACCTTAATTAAAATATTTAACTCAATTTATATTATTTGTATAATATAAATTCTATAAATATAATGCATTTTATTATTAAAAATTAAAATTACATTTTTATTTATAAAATATTTTTAATTTTTCCTGTTTTTTGCAAACGCTTGAAATATTGTATCACTCTGTTATATATATATATATATATATATATATATATATATATATATATATATATATATATATATATATATATATATATAAGGAAATGTATAGATTTTTTATTGCTTTTAATTTGTAATGGAAAAGTCTTATAATAAACATTTTATTGTAGCTACTATAAAAATATTGAACAGAAATAATTTTTATAAAATAATTTTTATACTTTTTACGTTTAAATATTTTTTAATATTAATAATTTAAACAATATTACGTTGTAAAATAATAATTTTTTTATAAAACATATAGCAAGTTTGATTTATCAAAATTTATGAAGATTAAAATAATTTTATTTGAGAATATTTACAGGATACAGGATATTTCACGAGTTGAGTAGGCCAAAACGCCTTTTAGTACTCGGTTCTCAAATGGTCTCAAATTTTCAGGGGGAAAAATAAAATGGATGGTGAGATAAAGGGGGATTAGTGACAGAAAAAATATTTGAAATCAAGATACAATCAAGGTAGATAGTGGAAGTTAACAATTATAGAAAACGAGCAAAAATTATAAATATGCAATAATAATAATAAAACAAGTTACGTATTACAATGCAAAAACACTGCGATAATCATCAAAAAAAAGAAAAGAGAAAAGGATGAATAACGCTCCAATGGACGTGTAGCGTGACGCGCGCCTCACCTCGCGTGATTGAATGTTTCTTTTTTAAACATTTGTAGGATAATATAATATGATATAATATCATACATATACTTCTTAAATATGTTTTATTTTTTTAATTTATTTTTAATTATTTAGTTAGTAATTTAAAAACCTCAGTTATTTAAAACAATCGCATTTTTATGTTTTTAAAAAAATTTGTTATCTTTAAATTAATTATTAATTTTATAAATGTTATATTATTTTTTCTGTTTATTTATGCAAAATTTTATTTTTAAAATTATTTTTAAAATAAATATCTGCATTGTTATTCTCCGGAAAAGTTTGTATCGTATGTAGCGTTTTTACGAATGTGGCGTTACGTTTATCTGTATTTTTAGTTGAATTATAATTAATTATATTATTTTGCTCACAAATTTAACTTAAAAATGAGTAGTTTTCCATCTCTAGAATATCGTTCTTTGAAGCGTAAGGAACATTGTCCTCCTGATGTATATTGTCAAAAATCGGATCAAAAAGAGGATTTTATGTCAGAAGATTTTGTAAAAGATGGTTTTAAATATATAAAACCTGTTAGAGATGAATACAATTCGTGCAAAGAAGAAAGTAGTTTTTTTAGTGTTGAATCTGTTTGGAGTTCTGTGTACAATGTTATGTCAACTAAGTATGAATGTGCAAATATCCAAGATGCCAAAAAGAAAAATGTTAGCAATATTCGTGATACCATATTTTCTGCAATTGATAAAAATCGTGATAAAATATCTGACTGGTTTAAAGAATTGGCAGGCAAGACTCTTATTCAGAATTTAACTCGTCGAATACCATTTTTCAAGGAAAAGGAAGAATGTTTGTATGAATTGTTGAGTAATAAAGTACCTATTTTAAGAGCTATTTGGTTTATTAAAATGAGTGTTATTCAATCAACAATTGTTTATGAAAATGCAAAAAAGAAACCAAGAGCGCCATTGGATCCAACTACTGAATGGACTTCAACATTGTGTCGTTTGTTATCCCACAAATTAACTTTAATTAATGCTGATATGAAATCATCTGATTTTGACAGCATTTACACTCACTGGGATTATTTTTTTAATCTTTTGATTGCGATGCATGATATAGATATGGCTGATCATTGGGAAGTTATTAACTGGTTAGTAAAAACTGTTGAGGATGTATATAAACAAACCCATTCTCAATTTTCACCTATTAGCAATACATATTCATCTCCAACTTTTACCCATTCTTGTAAAAATTCGTCAGATTTTATTTTTAAATTTATTCTAAATTATTTGATTGTTTTTGGGCATCGGTTTATTGAAAGTGAATTGCTAACACGTCGATTACTTTATTGGTGTAGTACATTATATTCTGAAACAATATTTTATTGCACTGGTTCTCAACCAACTTTTCAAGCGTCTACAATTCAAGGAATACTTTCTGAATATAAAGACGTTATGAAGTGCCCATTACATCGTAGTATCTTCATGTCGTTGAGCAGTTTAATTATCTTCCTTACAATGAGTAACCCATCCGCTGCTGTTTGGAATCCACTACCTTTGGAAACAGAACATGCATATCTTAAAGGTTCACCTTTGGATTTGATACCACACTCACTTGTTGCATTGCCGCTGCCTCCAGGTGAAGAATCTGAATCTATACGTTATGCTTTGTTTGATGTTGAGGAATTAATTATTAAACGCAGTGAAACCGCTGAATTAGGCTGGCGTCTTGATTCTGTATCAAGTAATGAAGGTCAAAATGTAAGTCAAGAATTGAAGTGTATTTTTATTTTAAAATTTTAATGATATTTAACTATTTATTTACTCAATTTTCGAATGTGCTGGAAGCATATCAATATTTTAAAAAATATATTACTTTAGATAGATGTTGCATGTAGTAAAAAAACAATTCTATTTATTTAGCAGAATGAAGGTGATAGCAATATTTTTTATAGATTTAATTAATTAACTTTTTTTTTATTTTGCTTTGAATAATATGAGGTAACAAATTTTTTTCTTGTGATTACACTTTACATTTTGACATCGAAGATTCTGCATATGAAAAATGAACTTTACTCAGTTTCTATTTAATTTTGTCGCCAAAATTGTGCTGTTTTTTAATTTATGCGGTAATTTAATTATTTTGGTATTTTGTTTCCTTAGCATTAGTTTTTTTGAAGAGGTCAGGTCGTTAACGTGCTTTGACCCTCATTTCTTAATCGAACTTGGGACTGGACACGATGAAGTTAGTGCATTTAAAAAATAATTAAAAACGTAAATTTAATTAATGGGTTGTAAAATCAGAATTGTAGTATATGTCGTTTATCTAATTTTACGAAATTGTGGCATTTTAAAATTCCAATAAAGATGTTTTAAGTTAGTTAATGAAAATGATGAGCTAAATTAATCTGTTTATATCCAAAACATTGAACAGCGATGTTTAAAAATTATATATATATATATAAATATATTAGCTAAGAAACTATTAATTTTCTGTTTATTGAGCATACATTTTTCTGCATATAAAGATGGCTTACACTTGTTCAGGACTTTTTGCAAATACAAAAATAATTAAATGTCATTGTCACTAACTTATTGATTTATTGATGCATATCATTTCTAATATTGTTTAGAATATTTTAATATTTCAACAGCGATTTGTTTTTAATGAAGTCGTTTTCACATAGCATTTTTCATAACGCGGTACCTGTGGTTATAAAGATTGATAAATTTTGTATAACCGAACTCTATCCATGGGGAAATGTCTTCAACTAGTAAGCATTTAGCGAAATCTTTGACGTGGTATTTTATTGTAATCTGGGATCCTAATGATTCTGAGGATTTGAATAATGCTTATAAAGTCTCAATTCCCAATGGTGATGATATTCCTGACTGTTCCTCCTCCACGTGGTACATTGTGGACTAGGTACATTAGGGACCAAGTGCACAGTTGTATAACTAGACTTCCGTTTTGGCGGATGCATGCAAACATACACTCTAACAAAAAATTTGGTGATCTTATCCATTTTTGCGAATAGTGGCATCTTTGCAAGGGTGTCATCTAGTAGTCAAGAAACTTCGTTATTCTTCTACGTTTGTTATCTTTATCAAGTTATCGAAATCGATTATTTTAATGTGCCGTACAAAAATAGAATGAAGAGGTTACTAAGTCACCAATCAAATGAAATAAATGAATGGATTTTGATCCGCAATGTAACTTTATTGAAATACCTTTTATTGAGTTTTTGATTTAAAGAATAATATAATATATTTTTTTATTATTGATACATTTTCACATTTTGTGTTGATAAAGGATTATATAGATAGAAAATTAAGTATATAACATTGTATTACTTATAAGTAGACTTTTTCAATTAATGAAAGTTTTTTTTGACATTTAAAAACGGACAAACATTTTATGGTTAAATATTGTATTGCTGTTTGTTATAATTAATAACGATGCATTGTTATTTAAATATTTTAAACAGAGTTTTATAATCGGGTATTTTGGTATGGTTCGAGTTGCATGGAGTTAACTATGTCATTAATTGTTAAATAAAAGAAACATTTAGCATGGGGACGCTAATGATTTTGAACATTTCAATAATGCTTATACAGTTTCAGTTTTTATTAGTGGCAATATTTCTATTTTACTTACGTCTATGTGATACATAGTGCACTAAAATAATACGGGTTCGAAACTGATTGTACACTCAGTACAGCAGTATAACATGACATCCTTGGCGGATGAGTGGAAGGATACACTCGGAGTACTTAAACGATATCCCAAGGTGTAGCCATATTAGGTAAAGCTATTTGGCTAAGAGAGACAATTTTGACAAATGAAACTGCTTTATTGATCTTCATGGACAGTGACGCTGTTACAAGGATATGATTTATTAGACGAGAATTTTGTCACCGCTATGTTTCTTGCTCATGATTCCTTTGCATATAAAACAGTTACTGTCAATTCTTTGAAACGTTTTGCGAATAAGGAAATAATAAACAAATGACTATTTAAAATTATATTATTATGTAATATAATTTAGTTTCCCTAGTGTTTACATTTTTGGAGAATTAAAATAATTGAACCGTCAAGTATTTATATTGTCAATTAATTGAAGATAGCTTACAATAACGAAAGAACGAAATTTGAAATTGCAGATGCACTCTAGTCATTTGTTATATGTGGGTATTTAATTTAATAGTTAATTAGGAAGTGTATGTTTCAATGTAAATAATATGAATATTCTGACCTTCACTTTATTTTGTTTAACAGTTCTATTTAATAAATAAACATTACATTTGTATGTAATTAAACGTTATAATTAGCTGACAATTGTATCATGGTTTACATTAATTATATTTTTTTATTTAAACTATTGTCTGTTTTTTGTAATAAACATAAATAATTAACTGGTTCCATTTATATCACTTGTTTTTTAAAAAAAATTATATTTTGATTATGTTTACATTATATTTGTATCTGCATTGTTATATGGTTTGCCAAGTCAATTCTGATTAACTGTAACGTTTTGATTTTTAAAAATTATTTAGACTTGACTAAACAGTATTTCTGCATTTGTATTCCAAATCTAGGTCGAGCGTCTTGTAAACCTTCTCGAAATTCTGGACCGTCACGAATACACTTATGTACGCGAACCCAACCCAATGGAAGCACTATTCAATCAAATTTTTAACAACGAATCAATTCAACTAGATACGGGCATACTTGTGATGACTTTGTGCCAGTGGGCTGTTTCGACGCACCGCATTGGGATTTATCGATCCATTGTTGTAGCCTACTTGCTCGAACATTTGAAACAAACTATGGACGATTCGAAATGCTCGCACGATTATCAAAAGCTGCAAGAAACGCTTATCGAATTTTTAGATTCACAATGTTCGCAATTGCCTGGCACATTTCAACCCGAACACAGTTTTGTCGATCACGAACTGATGCGTTCTTTGGTTTGTTTGTTTGCCGAATTGATTGACCGCGAAGTATTCAATCATGACAATTATGTCAGACACTTTATTGCTCGGGGTGTTTTCGACACCAGCTTTCATCCCTTACAATCGCACGACCCGTTTGCGTCGTTGTCTACATTGTCTCTAGCCAATCAAGGTCAACAAAACCAACTTTCGGCTTCCTCCACGTCGCTGGCGGCTGTTACAACAACAAGTTCCGTATTTGCCACGACACGTGTGCATACACCTACCAACATTCAGCGATCAGTCAATCAGTTGTCAATTAAATCCGAAATTTCTGAAGATTTGAGCACCGACAATCCCGATTCCGTGCGGTCGGATTCGGGATTTCAGCTAAAGACGTCGGCAGGTATTTCGGCGACAGGTGGTAAATTGAATTTGGGCAAGTCAGTAGGAATCCCTTGTGGTCGACAATATCAAATGAATCATTGGTATTTTTTGATCCAATTCCCTATTCCCCAAGACGACTCTTATCTGCACGAACAGAATCAACGATTCCAGTTACTCTACGGCTTGGTACGATTACGCGATAGATCACGCTATCGTTTGCGCAAACTCGTTCGTGACATTTGCAAATTGTTTACCAAAAAAATCTACCTTATCGATGTTGTTCATGGCGAAGTATGTAGGCGCAAAAAATCGAAAGATCGAGACAAGGAACTTGGCGTTGCTAATGCGGTAGCCAATACAACGACTGGTGGTGCTTCAGCAAACATTACCAATGTCAGTTTGGGCAGCGCCAACAATGCAAGTTGTAGCACAAGTGATGGACGATCGATAGAGGAATTGCATGAAGATATAATGCAACGCTTTACGTGTTTATCTTTCTACGATATGGAATATGTCATATCACAATGTTCGCCCATATTTGTCAAGATGCTTATGGGACAAAATGCAAGCAATACTACTGCCGCTGCTCATGCCAATAGCAACAATGCAACGCCCAATGACGAGTCAGTTGCAAGCACCAATATGAATTTAATGTCTATGGTAGCTGGAACGACATCGTGCGGTTTGATTGGAACATCCAACTCACCTTCGAACATTCCACCGTTGAATGCGGCATCGCAATCGCACATTTACATGCCCGTTCCCAGTTCTATATTTCTATTTTTTGATCTCATAGAAGTGTCACTCAATATTACGTGTCTTATTCATACGGTAATTGATACACTTGAACGTTTGCGTGTTTTGTTCGAACCCCATACGCATTTTATGACTTTGTACATGTCTTACGTATGTTTGCGTTCGGTGGGAATTTTGCAACGCTACCAAGCGGTTTTGTATGCTATGGGCGACATTTCCAGTCATTTATTTCCAACCTTAATTGAACAAGTACGACAAGTGAAAGACCCAAGTCAATGTGGTCCTTTTGAACGTTGTATTTTGATATATCTAAGCGATTTGTTTACGACAAATCAGGTAATTAAAACCGCATTTTCTACCGTCTACGTTCGAGCACATCACAAAATTTCCCTCCTATTTCGACTTGTCGAACCAGCCGAAGGCAAGGCCCAATTTGATCGCGATTATGCGGCCGATTTGTTGACCAGTTCGACAGACAATTGTGTCATATTTCGGGCCTATGCCGACGATTTGCGTTCGAAGCCCCACTCGCGCTACAGTTTTGTGTGTACGGCCATTTTGGCCATTTGTCAAGCGCGGACAATTGAACGTGTCAATTATTTGTGTGGATTGTGTGTCGAATTGACGTCGCAGTGCGCCGAACTTATTCCCGAATGGCTGGGATCGTTTTGCGCCATTCTAACGCCCAAACCCTACGTTCAAGGCTACATCCATTTGGTTAGCCAACTCGACTTGTCCAACACGAATTCGCCCATGTTCAACAATTTGAGTTCGCTCATTGCCACGTTGTTGTCGCGCTATTGTTTCACTATATCGGACTTTTGTCGTCTTGTTATATGTCCTTCGATGGCTCAGGATTTGGATAATAACAAGCCGCTTGATGCACATCTCGAGCCGATCATTTGCTTGGTATGTCACATCATTCATCGACTATTTACGGCCGAGTCGACGGTGAGTGTGTTGCAATCGAACGGGACAAATGGACTTACGACACCCGAAACGAGTTCCGCTACTCTTGTGTCTCAACAACAACAACAACAACAACAACAATTGACACAAGACAACTTACCGCCATTCCGTATATCCGAACCGTTGTTGCTTACAGGCGCATTGCAAAAAGTGACGCACGAATTTTTGGTCGATGTTTTGAAAATGCTCATTGTTCATAGCGACAAAGCATCGATCAAAATTGTGAGGAATTCGGCTGGAGCGATGGATCTGGACAATCGTGACGACTTGAATGATAATGATGACGATGACAGTGATGGTGATGACGATAACGATGACGATGATGACGATGAAAAAGAAAAACATGAAGAAGAAGAAGAAGAAGAAGACGATGATGATGATGACGATGACAACGAGGATGGTCGAGTCAAAAAGCGTAAGTCGAAAAATGGCAAAAAACGCGGTTTGAAAATTCATCCAGTTATCAGGTCGTTTATCAAAAACAACATTCTTCCATCGACTTCCGAACTGCGATTGCTTCCCCTGGGCTCGTTGGCCCAACTCGTGTTGCACGAAATTTGCACCGTGCCGTGGGTTCGCGAGCGTTTTCAAAAAATGTCGCCCAGCCAACTGATTCGCGAAAATGTCCTAATTGACAAAAACTTTTCGCAAAGTCAAGCTCGACGCTTGTTGCACATCATGTATTGGCCGTACGACCTCGGTTGGGTCGACATTGCTTTGGGCAACGAAGGCTTGGCTGGAGCCATGTGTCACAATTTGAACAATCTCAACATGTGGACTATGCGATCGACTCAGATGGAATTTCAGTTGTTGTATACACAAATTTCATTTTCACAACAATCTGACATTTTGGGCTATTTGGCTCAGTCAATTGTTCAAGGATTTCAGCAGCAAATTCAAATGCTGTTTGAACACAAATTTGGCATGAGTTGGGATCATTCCCACCACCATCATCATCACCATCATCACCATAGCACTCTGGGTGGTGGATCTGTCGTAGCTGGAACTGCAAGTCACGGCGACAGTTGGATTGGATTGATGATGATGTTGATGATGAACAATAGCAGTTTGTTCGACTTGAGTCCCCAAGATCCGGTTTGGTTGTTGCCAGCGTTAGTTGCCAAATTGCCGAAAACGCTGAAGGCCCAATTGATCAAGGTCACTTTTGAAGTAAGTCGGCTATTTTTCATTGTTGGCAGGATTTTGAATTTTATTTTTGATGTGAGATTTACAGAAATGGTTTAAAAGCCAATTGGGTTTATTGCATGGACCGTTGTGATGTTTTATTATTGTTTTGTTTTGGTAGGTGCAATACTAATCATCCTAAGGATTATAGTGATGATTATAAAGTTTTAATTTTTGATAATGATAATACTATGTCCATACTTTCACATAACATAGATTAAGAACTGAGTGCACAGCAACATAACGGGGCTTTCGTTATAGTGGATAGATTCAAGTATACACCCAAGGTACCTAAAAGGTAACTTAGGGCATAGGTATATAATATGTAACCACTAAGCTAAAGAAGAAAATTTTGACAAAAATTGGACAGTCTTATTAATTTCTGCGAACCATGGCACCGTCACAAGTATGCCGTTTATCAACCAAGAAACGTCCTTATTCTCATTTACGTTTGTTACGTTTATTTTCCCTATAAAATTAGCAAACTCTAAAATATATACTGTTAACATTGTCAAATTTTAGACACTCAAAGGCATTCGTCACTTTTGGAAGCACAAAAATGACGAGGATAAGAGTAGCGTACTGCTCCAAAATTCCATTCTACTCGCTCATCCGGCTTTCAACGTTCTAATGCAAATCTGCTTGCACGAATACGATCCCATCGATGCTCTTTACGAGCAAATCGACTATTTCGTCCAAAATGCACGCGAGACCGAAGACCGCGTTCCCGACAACTTGCGTACACGCCAAATAGTCCAACACTGTCTTCAACTGCGTCTCGCACTCGTAGGTCAAAAATTTCGCCTTATTCAAATGGACGCCGAAGTGTGTACTCGGTGGGCCCTCCTACTCAATCAGCTAATTGTCCACGGCGTATGCGAACCAGAATCGAACCAACCGCTGTTCTACACTGTATTCGACATGCTCCAGTCGCTGGTCCATACACTTGCTGCGCGGTCGGGACTGGACGGCAAACATTATCAAAATGTGGCCAAGAAAATTCGTCGCGAGTTGTCCGACCGACCGCCCAATTCGGGCATCGAATTGATCAAGCCGTTGTTGGTTTTGACGAAAACCGCCTATACAATTTTCGGGGTTGGTCAGCTTCGTCAAAAACCCAATTCGAACAAATGCGTGTCATCATTTTCTTATCGCAAACAGGGCTACGTGATTTTGGGCAAAGAGCGACTATCTCCGTGGGATGTGCAAGATCCAGGCAAACAGTCGTTATTGATGTCGCTTTACGGTGTAATGCGTACGGAATCGGCCCTATTGCGCGTTGAAGAACAAGCCAACAGACTTATTACGCACGAACATTGGGAAAATATGCGTCGATCTGCATACTTTTATACGAAACCTGTTTACACCAATGGTGATGTAGACGAGGAATGCGAAGCACAGTCATCCAATTTGGTTTCTGACAATGCGACAAAATGTACCACTTCAACACCACCGTCGTCTCGAGGAGATGATTGTGCCATTAAAATGTCGCCATCTAAACAAATGCGATTCCACCAGCATCAACAGCAAACTGATCAGTCCTGTACTAATCAGACAAAATATTTTAAAAGTGACCTGATAAGCAAATCGGAAGATTTGATGCTAACACAATGCAAAGTCGACTTGAATTGCTTTTCGAACAGCAATCCGTCAACTTCTATTCAGATCAACGTTTCATCGCCCATTTCCACTGCTATGATCAGTCACAATCGAAGCACAATAGAGCACATGAGTCAACAATATGGACAACAGCATCAAGTCTATGGAAATGCGAACATGGCAAAAATGTCCAATACCAAAGGCGTCAGTTCGATGAATTCCATTACATCGGCGAACAAATATTCTAAATATATTGATCCATCCGTCACTACGGATTTATCCACCCGTTTGATGATGTCCAATGAAATGAATCGTACTGTCAATGCCCTGCCTGCATCCTCCATGATGACGTTAAATCAGCCTCCAACCACATCACTTCCACCCAAACGCAAACGCGGTTCGGGTCGTCGTGGAGGTTCAGCTGGCGGGTCAGGTCACCGAGGACGTCAGTCGTCGTCAAACATAACGTCGTCACATGCCTTGACTGCTACATCGACCGCTTATTCCAACTTGCAACAACAGAATATGTACAATTTACCTTGCTCCGAATCTGCACCTTCTCGAGGCGGTTCTTCGCATTTGGCCAATTTGAGTGGATTTTTACGCAATCGAGCTCAACAGCATCAGTTGCAAAAACAACAACAGCAACAACAACAGCACCAGCAACAACAACAACAACAACAGCAGCAACAACAACATGTACACAACATGCCAAGCAATGCTCCCGCTGGATTGCCTCACCAGCATCAGCACTACCACTTCCATCCACAACAACAACAACAACAACAGCAATTTGATCCTACAGATTCGATGGCAGACAATTCCAAACGGTCGATGATGATATCCAATGAAATGATGATGATGAATCATTCTGCAGCATCTTCGACTGTTCAACATCATCACCCTCAGCAGGTTCAACATCACAACAATGCTTCTATGTACATGCATCAGCCTGCCGGTTTGTCTTCAACATCCAATCTGCCTCCAAATCCTCCGCCTTATCCGACAATTTTGTCGGGCGGATCAATACGTGTGTCTGGCGATTTTGCATATATGCACATGGATGAATCGTTCAAAGGACGGCCCGTTCCAACGTCTCAAATGATGAATTTTGCAATGAACGATCCAGGAACCGGACGCATGCCTCCCAATCGTACAAATACCACGTCGGCTGGAAATTATCCAGTTCAACAATCATATTCAAGATATTCCAATTTTTGAATGCATTTAATTTTGTCTTGATTTGACTTTAGTCCTTAAGCATTCTTAATTAAAAAAACAATAACAAACTTTTCAATGTACAGGACATGGTTTTCGTTTTTGTAATTAATTTAATACTTTTTTTACTTTTGCATGAATTGGATACAATGTGTTATTTTGTTCGTGATTATTGTGTACGATATGTTATATGACATATCACTTTAGAATATAAACAATTGAATATTGTTACTTATTGTTTACATTCGTTGTTATTGCGTGGGGGGTGGGAAGGTATGCTTATAAGACAAAACAGATAAACACTGGCGATAAATGTACTTTGACAAACTTTATTTTAAGGGTTAAATGTTCAAGTATGTCTAGGAGACAATACAAAGTTCTTGTGGCAAGATTGAACATGTACTATTGCTAGAAGTGTTGAAATCGTGTTCGATCTCGTGTGCTGTGAACGTCTGTCATATTAATAACAGGACCTACATATTATTGCAACACAATATGAATTGACATGTTTAAAAAATTACATGTGTAATTGACTTATCTACACCATACATTGAAAAATATGTCCATAATTTGAAATTTTATTTTAGAAAAAAGTAATGCGTGTAGTATAAATATTGTTTGGTTTATGTTTATAAATTATTTAAAGTTGTATAGTTTATATTTCAATACGTTTATTATAAATAAAGTAGTATTGGCGAAATTTAAGTAAAAGGGTATTCTTGAAAGTGTACGATTTTATTTTTACTATCTGTTTGGTTTAAATTATTACTATTCCTATCATTCTATTTGCTGGTCAAACATAGTAATGATTATATTATTGATTATTATATTAGTGCCGGGGTGGTCTAGCGGTACAGCGCTCGAATTTGGACCTCGGTAGGCATCTGGGTTCGAATCCCACTACCGGCACTAAAATGCGGGTCCACGTTCGGCTTCGCTAAAATGTTCACTGCTGAAAGATGTTTCTCGTAAAATATTCAAAGTAGCAAACATAAAATAAAATAATAATGATTATATATAAATTTCATAGAGAATGAAGGAGTGATACAATGGATAAAATAGCTAGATTGATACACCAATGATAAAGTTAAATCGAATTATATATATACCTGTGGGATTATGTAAACAGAACGCTCAATCACTAAAAAAATATTTATTGTAAAGCATACAAACAATAGAACGGACCAAAATTGAAGGAAATCCAATTTATAATTATTATAATAAAGATTGTTTTCAAGTACAAAATAATAAATCCAGAAAATCAGTTTTTAAAAAGTATTTTGTTAAAAGCAAAAAAATCGTACAATTTTTTGATTAAATTTTTTTAAACACAATTGGTGTGTTATAAGGGGTTGCAAGTATACATTGAAAATATTGGAGAATTAAAACATAAAGTCTTTATTCTTGCCGTTTTTTTAAAAGTAGATGTTAATGCTGTAGAAATAATTGAACAAATACATTAAAAATGTATAAAGAGATGAACAGATTTGCACTAAATTCAATTAAAATTGTAATATTTTCATATTTTGAGAGTGTGTAGTGTAGAAAAAGTATTTCACGTTTTATTAAACATAATTAAGTCCAAATAAAAATAATGGAAGACATAAACTGTGAGATGAATTCACTTCATGTATTCTCTTCAGTCACAAATATATATATATATATATATATATATATATATTATTATTATTATTTATGGTTATTGGCTTGGATACATATATATATATATATATATATATATATATATATATATATATATATAATATATATACATATAGAAAAAACATAATGTAATATGATGTAATTAAGTTAACATTAAGTAATGATAAAGCAATAACAAATGCTTTAAGCTGATTACTACTGCTACTACTACTACTGCTATAATAATAATAATAATAATAATAATAACAACAACAATAATAATAATAAATTTGGTTTTGTTTACGCGGGCACATGCGCTTAATTTTATTCGGCATTTTTGCTGTTGTTGAATATTTTATTTGGACTTTAGAATCGTGAATAAAAGCAACAAACAACCAAATGCCAAATACACGCTATTGAATCGAAAAAAAACAAGTATTGTAAATAATGAAAACAATTTTTACTGCACCAACAAAAATGTCAAAATCTTATTGTACCCAGTTAGTTTTGTACTTTGTACAAAAATATTGATACTATTCAATATTGCTGCAATTATTCTAAAAAGTGAATTAGTGCCATAAAATAATAATAATTAGTGATTATTTAAACAACGCCTCATATGTGGAAATATTGGCGTTGATTCACTGTACTTTCATTAAAATTGGGAAAAAATTATAGGTGTGAACTCTTTTGGAAAAACATGTAATTTGTAATCAATGAAATTATTACTTTTTGTTTAGCCACTGGAAAAAAAATTATAATTGTAGTAGACGATGAGAAAAATATAGAATGCCACATGCCATTTTTAAAAACACAAAAAATTGGTTAGTGTGCGGTTTAAATAAATAAAAAGCACATATGTATAGCAATCGGCTAAAGTCGAAAAAAAACTTACTCGTCAAAAGTAAAAAAGAACTTTTATGTATTTTTTGTAAACTGTGATAAATTAATTTGTCTGTTCTTTTTATTTTAAAAATTGAAATGTTGAAACTTCCTAATTTGTTGGTAACAAAAATTGCGAAATAATTTTTTGCCAAATAAACTGTATTAGCCTAGGCAAACTTTTTATTCTTATTTAACGGCATTCGTATTGGATAATTGGTCATTACCAAATTTGGCATAGCGTCAGTGACGTAACAGCAAAAATTGTATTTATTTAAACAGTTTATTTTTACTCTTATGCCCCATTATTATTATTATCGTTTTTATATCAAGTAGGGGTTTAGAAAAATCTGGTGACGGTGTTCCGTAATCACTGAATTTGATCCAACTTTTGTTCTTATAATCCATCGTTAATGATGACATATGAGTAAAAATTGCACCGGTTTAGATGTATTATCTGTAAAATTCCCCATACAATTTGACCTATCGTAATGCTTGCTTGCTAAGGCGCTTAGTGGAAGAAAAGAAGGTAATCTTAAAGTTATTTTAACTAGATCATTATTACAAAAACAGTGGCTAAGTCAATGAACTACACTATTTTAGTCACCTTCAAAATTGTGAAGAATTGAAAAGAATTATTGGAGATACTATTCAAGCAAGTGTTGTTGTTGTTGATAATGATGATCTTGCAATAGTAGTAGTAGGATTTAAATTGGTTTTTATTTGGTTTCAAGTCTAATAGCTAAGTTACAACTATACAACCAATACACGAAGATATAGTACACATTGTAAAGTGGAGTTGGACTGTTATATTTATCGTTTCATTTATTCTTAATATAATAATAAAAAAGAATTGTATTCATGTTCAACTATCATTTTTAAATTAGCTATTTTTATAAATTGTATTTGACACTGTTACGAAATATGCTATTTAAAATTCAAAATTAATTAGTCAATGTTGGAGGTTTTTTAAAACAATTCAGTTTAAATGTTAAACAATTAATTTCCATATTGCATTACAATGTAATAAATTTATTGGAATAACGCACATAGCTAATTTGTTAGATGTGAAATCAGGGGTACAGAGGTATGATTTTGTTACTACTTTTCCAATTTCTGAAAAATATTTTCTGTGCAGACATTCAGATAAAGAAAAACGACTTAGAAACTACTATTAATTATAAAAATTTTCTACTTAATAAAACAGACGAAGTTAGTTATATTAAAAATAAAATTTTTAAATGTAAGTTATTTAATTAATTTAATAAATGATATGCTGTTCTTTTAAATCCAACTTGCTGCTATAAATAAAATGTAGATTGCAGCTAATAATTATCAACCGTGTTTTTATTAAAAGGCTCTTATTGTGAAGTATTAGGCAAAAAATCGCACATCCCAATGCACTTAAAGTTGTGCACACAGCACCAAAAGAAACATTGACTAAGCCATCCAAAGTGCACGTGTTTTATGTTTAATACAAAAAAAACATTGCTTTTCCAATTTGTTGATTAGACTATGCAATTTTGAAGCAATATACGATTTGAATTACAGCAATGATTAAAATTGTCTTTTATTTATAGTTTCCAGCTGTTTTAAAATTGTTTTATATAAACAAAGAAATTCAATTAAACAATTATGTACTTTTACCAAAACAAATGTTGGTTAGGACGCAAATCAGAAAGGACATTTTGATCAAAACAATTTAAAAAACAAGTTTCATTTATTATCAATAAAAAATTAAATTACAGCATTTAAATTATTGTACTTTGAAATTATTTGGAAATTACAAAAAAAAACTTCATCTCATTTTATTTTCTTTTAAATTATTGTACGATTTGAGCAAATGGAGAAACGAAATAGACAAACATACGAAGAATAAAATGAGAATAATTAAAGTTATCAGAGTTGTATAGAATAGAGGTTTGTACCAATAATAATTTTGTATCCAATTAATGTCTCTTATGTGTTCATTATTTGTATTTACAAAGTTATGCTGTTGATTATTGACATATTCTATACAATACGCGTGAATGTACTTTTGTAAAGAATGAAATGGCAATGAACGCTGACCTAAATCATTGCTACTATTAGTATCATTATTGTTAATAATATTATTTTTGCGGTGTATTTTATTAATTGGAAAATGCCGCTTGTGGCGCAACAAACTTTTGAACGTTGTCTGTTTTTGATGTTGACTTTCTTGAAATAATCTATATTGGGGCTGTTTGTTTTTCAAATTATTTGAATAATTGGACAACACAGGCTTGAATCCGCATTCCTGTAGATGCGTCGAATAGTCAGCCAACAGGGAAATTTTGTCCAATTGGGGACATTTGAATTGGCGCAAAACGAGGCACATTTTAGTACGATCTGCGTTGAAATAAATGGCATTTGTCATACGAGCATCGGGCAAGGACATTCGTAACATGGTTGAACTGTTGGTAAATATTTGTTTGGAAACGGCATGACAATTTTGCAGTATGAAATAGTCGATTGACAAGTTGAATAGCAACATTGAATCGACAAAACGCAATTCGCGGCCTTCAATAAGAATGTATTTTAGCCACTTTTTCAAAGGCATCAAATCAAAATCATCCAAACGTACAATGGGTACATTCATAGTTAAATATAAGACTTTTATTGAACTAAACATTTCGTTGATAAACGACCGCAGTGTTTGACTAAATTGTGTCGACAGAAAAATTAAGCGATTAGCCAGTGTCAAATTCTTTAATGCCAAGTTAGAATTGTCAACTATAATGTGAAGCAGTCGTGAAGTAAGATGAACAACACATTGAACATTGACAGTTTGATTCCATTTAAATTGAACGCCCAATTGGCTTGGCTTTTTTGAATCCGGAAGGCAGTCCAAAAATCCGACTTTTTCCCCAGTCAAACCCAGAATGGTTTGGGAAAATTTGGCCATTTCGCTTGTGCCTTGGAAAGGTCGAATAAAACAATGTAAATTGCAATTTACCGTTACATAACCCGAGTTTGGCAAATTGTTTTTTTCATCGATCGATCGTATATGCCGACGTGTGGTGTACTTGCGTTCGTCTGGTGTATATTGTTTGATTGTCAAATTTTGAACAGCTTCAAGTGTTTCGATAATGTGCCGAATACCGTTTGATGTAGAAGTGTCATTATTAACAAGTTTTATGGAGTTGGACAAGGCAAAAATTTGAATACAAATCGTAAGGATTAAATGGAAATGATTAAACTGCGCAAAAAACATGCTTATCTAACAAATATTTAGGCAATTCAATCGCGAAAAACATACTGCTTGCATGCATCAAGTAGCGTGCTTTACTAACAACTACTGCATCAATAACTAAAAATTATAAACATATATATAAAAATTATATATATATATATATATACATATATATATATATATATAACCTTGACAAGAACCAACGTAAGAAAGGAGTTTGTATCTTGTTTTTGATTGGCTTAGAGGAATAATTGAAAATTAATGTGTTAACAAGGCTTTATCATCGGTCACATATATATCAATATAAGCAGACAAAAGTCAACAATATAATTTGACTAATAATCCCAAATGTAAATCATTTTTAATTTAAAATAATAATAAACATGACAACAAAATTATGATCTAAATACAATTAATAAAAATATACATACTGATAAAAAATCGATATAAACTTATTAATATTTTCAGTTGTTCATTTCTTTATTCATTTTCTGGTAATCATTGTACACTGAAGTACTAATAGTTTGGTCAATGTTTTTTAACGGTAACATTTTTACAAATATACCGTTATTAGATCTACAATTCGAGTTTGGTTTTGAACGTAGAGATTAAAATAAAAGTAAACATAAAAAAACACAATATGACATACTCAAAAATTGTCGTTGTAATTATAAATAGCCTTCATTTAAAAACTATTAGTTAAATTAATTTTAAAAAATCTAGTTTTATTACAATAAGCTGAAATACTTCAATACATTATAGAATACATAAAACAGTTTTCACTCCATTGGCATAAGTAAAACATATCAGAAAGATAATTGATATAAAATTGTACAATTGCAAAATTCAAAAAACGTTTTGATAATATAGTTATGGAAAAGTTTTACAAAACCCTCAAACCTTAAAGCATCATATTGAAATTGGAAAGTAGCAATAGTAATAATATAAACTGTTGGTATAGTTGAAAAGAGAACAGTAAAATAATTAGGTTACATAGAACAAATTAATTTTTATAGTAAAATTATTAAAGAAACACTGATTAATATTCGAAGACATAAAAAATTATCTTTAGTACTTTATGGGTTAATTAAAAATCTCACTAAACGCGCAATACACGAATCATAGTAGATATTTGTTCTACACTAAATGCCAGCTTTTTTCGGTAATACCTACTGTGATCGCATAATTGAAATGAGAACGAAGTGGGTAATTGTTATCCTGTATTATTGTTTCGATTAATAGACGACAGTTTTTAGAATATTATTTAATGAATTTGTTAGTAATTTTTAAATATATGATGTTTACTAACTTCCATTAAAAAATAATTAGAGAGCGGTATTAAACCATTGGAAAAAGGTTGATTTAAAAAATTATATGATGAGATGCTACTGCATAAGGCCGTGTTATTAAAATATCTACATAAAGTTAAAAGAAACAAAATTTAAGTGGGTTTATATTAAATAAAAAATTGGAAGGGAATACTAGAACCTTTTGCAATACACCATCATTATTATTATTATTATCCTTTACGGTAAATATTTTAGAACCTCATTGTGTACTGTTTTCAATCGGTAACGGTAACAAGGAGTTTTATTTTTTGTTATTGACAAACGATTAAAGATTATTACATATATTTTAATACAAATTCTTTTAATTTGAATAACCAGATTGCTTCGTGTGATGTTAGCCAAAATGTAGATGTAAAGCATTAAAAATTGAACTTCCGTTCGACTTTTACTTATTCCTACCATAAAAATGATGTTTTAAGTTTATTTCTATTATTTGTCCAAATAAAAACCTCTTCTTGTTACTCTACTAGTATTTAATTTTTATAAAAGCTAACCTTGTATTTTGACCCTCCTTCCTTCTCAACCAATCTTGGAACCAGCTATTGTGTAGCTAATCTTAAATACAATAAAACACAGCTTTAAAAATACACTGGTTAAAAAAATTAATCAAGTCTAGAAAAAAAAACAATAATTTACATTTTTAATTGTTAACATTTTAAATTTATTAAACATTTAAAAATATATAATGCTGTTTTTAGTTTAACTAACTTGACATTACCGTAAGGTTTCAAATGATATTAAAAAATTCGAACTTGGTTTTCATAAAAATGTTTCGTCAGAAACATCTCACACATGTTCATCGTAAATAAAAAATAATCAATATAGCTTAACTCCAGTGATGTATAAATTTGGTAATTTAGTTATTGTAATATTTAGAATCCAATTTATATTATTAATATGTTAGTAATGTGTTTTAACAGTTTTTACATAAACCGTTCATTGATCTACATTTAAAAGTAGATCTAAACGTTATTATTTAAAATGGAAAGACATTATATATATATATATATATATATATATATATATATATATGCTTATTACTTTGAATGGTTAACGAAAACATCTTTCAGCAGTGGACATTTTAGCGAAGCCGAACGTGGGCCCGCATTTTAGTGCCGGTGGTAGGATACGAACCCCCATCAGAACCCAGGATCCAAATTAAACGTTGTACCGCTAGACCACACCGGCACTTTAAAAGAGCCAATCCTCGAGGTAATGCAATACGAGGCCGACCCATGGACGGGGTTGAGCAAGCTCACAGCACCCGTCCGACTGGGGACAATACGGGTAATTTCGATGGTGTCAATTTGGAGACCGTTGCAGAAATTACACTGCAAAGAACAGATACTACACATGATCTTGGCTTAGAGAACCGAGAATTGGATGAGTTGAACAAAACACCTATTGACTCTAGTGTTGCAATTGCATTCAGTGGTGAAACATTTTCAGCAAGCAATCTACATTTCCATATATTTATGAAACTTGTAAATAAAATATTTTGATTACAGTTAATTTGTAAGTAGAAAAATCCGTTTTTGAAACTACTGTAATCTTATCGGATTGTTCATTTCTAAAACATGTCAATTGCTTGTGTCTTATTTGTAATACGGTTACCTATTAATTATTTATAAATACGTAAGTTAATTTTTTAAACTTACGTTACAAAAATAAATATTCTATTTTTGTCAGAGTTGTTTTCTTTTACGTACACCGTAAGAGAAATTTTAAGTACGTTGCATGAATGCTCGCAAGACCAGTTAAAACAATGTACACTTGGTCCTTGATTTATGTTAGTCTGAATCCAGAATGTACCACAGAAACAGAACCATTATTATTATTGCTGTTAAAAATTCACTTTATAAAAATTAATCTAATCCCCAGGATTATTAGTAGCCTCTTTAAAATATTAATAATCCTAAAGCATAAAATAACGCTTACATTTTTTGTAGTTCCAACCCTGATGATATTTTTGAGTCCGTACTTTTTCATGATAGATCTATTCATTTTCACTCATTTTGGTTGACGTAATCACCTCTTCATTATTTTCCATATTTATACGGCATAACAAAAGATCAACTTCGATGGCTTAATAAGCGTAACAAACGTAAAAGATCAACGAAGTTTCTTGGCTGGTAGACGGCATCCTTGTGACGTCACCACTGTCAAGAACGATTGATGAGGCCGCCTAATTTTTGTCAGGGTTATCTCCCTTAGCCTATGGGTTACATACGGTATACGTAGAGCCCAGTTACACCGCTGTGCACTCGGTCCCTGTTGTTATTAGTCTAGCGCTCGAATTTGGACCTCGGTGAGCATGGGTTCGAATCCCACCACCGGCACTAAAATGCGGGCCCACGTTCGGCATCGCTAAAATGCCCACTGCTGAAAGATGTTTCTAGTAAAAACATTCGAAGTAGCAAACATAATAATAATAATATATGCCTTTCAGCACCTAGTCCAGGATGCACCACGTGGAGGTAGAACAGTTAGGAATATCACCATCACTGGAAATTGAGACTTTACAAGTATTACTCAAATCCTTAGGATCATTGGCATCCTGTAATACATCTATGACTTAAAGTAAAGTAATAAGTATCAAGTACTTTTAATCTGATAAATGTCATTGTTACCGTATTTGCAAGGCTTTTCAAACGATAACCTGTATAAAGTCTCAATGTCCAATGATGGTGATATTCCTGACTGTTAATCCTCCACGTGGTGCATCCTGGACTAGGTGCCTCTAGGCATCTAGACTAATAACAGCAGGGTCCGAGTGCACAGCGGTATAACTGGGCTTCCGCTACGGTGGGTGAATGCGAACATACACCCAGGATATTTAAAAGGTATCTAAATGTATACGTATATTATATGTAGCCCTTGGGCTAAGAGAGATAACCCTGACAACATTTCAGGCGGTCTCGTCAATCTTTGCGAACAGTGGCGACGTCACAAGGATGCCGTCTACCAGCCAAGAAACTTTGTTATTCTTTCACGTTTGTCTACGCTTGTCAAGCCATCGAAATCGATCGTTCTACATGTCGTATAAATATGGGAAATAATGAAGAGGTGATCACGTCGCCAACCAAAATAAATGAATGAAATTATAGATAAAAATTGAAGTTCACAGTGGTATATATAGACTGCTTTGTTGGAAAGATGTAAGCATCTTCATAATACATATAGCTAGTAAAATGGATTATCATCAATAGTGCCATAAAAAGCACCTTATCAATTAGCACAAAAACACTTGTCGAATTTACAATACATTTCCGGTATACAAAAGGAGATATGCTAAGAGATTTTACAAACAAAAATAATAGAGATAACTTTGTCATCACACTAGTATATCTGATAGAACTTTTTTAAAAGACAATTTTTAAAGCTTTTAATTGAAATGATAATAATAATAATAATAATAATAATAATAATAATAATAATAATAATAATAATATATAAAATTGCATATTATACCAAAAAAATGCGTCAGATCTTAATCAAAATAAAAAATAGATGGGGTACAATTCGTTTAAAATCAATCAATCAATCATCCAACATTCCACCGCAAAGCAGTTGGCTGTTCATTTGACCGTTCGTCGAGCTGTCGCGCTTTTTCCTGCTTCGCTCGGACAGATTCGGGATTGGCAATACCGCGAGTGGCATCAGCATTGAGTCGACGTTCAGCTGCCTGGGCTTGCAACTCGCGTCTTTTTTCTAAATCCACTTCAACCTTGCTGTTGTCCTGATAATTGCCAGTTGACGTATCATCCAAGCAACAAGAACAGAATAATCCCATCTAGACAATAACTAGAGATACATATAATACGTTTGAATTAAATATCATGTTATGCGTAAAAAAAGAATAGCGGATCATATACATAATAAATTCGTGAACTTTTAGTAAATGGCACCAAAAAAGACAGAAATAACCACAACGATAACAACACTACAAACTTGTCAATGAGGCTATTCCAAATGTCACATAGTCTCCCATGTACAATTTCCGCATAATCTACAGTTCGATACGAATAGTAACCACTTTGACACAAAATTTGACGCCTGTGTTATCTGCAACCAAACACATAGAACAAACCATACGAAATATCACAGTTTAATCCCCTATGCAACACTGATACAACACACTACATATTTCAAAATTAAATGTAGGTAACAACTGTACATATGAATATCAACGTTTAAAAATGCAAATCAGACCTTTGGATTGTTACATAAACATTGTGTATAATCAATTGTATATTATAAATTGATAATAAAAAGGAAAAATGGTATGTTTAAATTCGTAACACGAATAAAACTAGTACAATAAACATCGAAATGTTGAATAGATTCTGCAACTAGGACAAACATTGCTACGTACTAACAAGTAATTACAAAATTGAATAATATAAAATAAAACTGTCATTGACTTTAAATGTGAAACGATTTATTTGCACATAAAAATACACCAATTCACCTCAGGGTGGAGAACCTACAAAACTTATGGAATGGTAATTATCCTGTGGACTTAATTAACACTTATAAAATCTCCATTTTCAATTATGATATTCTTGACTGTTCCTCTTCCACGTGGTGCATCTTGGACTGTGTTCATAAGCATCTGAACTAATAACAACAGGATCGAGTGCTTTGGCCAGTGGGTGCAAACAAACACCCCCAGTACTTAAAAGGTACACGTATTCCTTATGTAACCGTTAGGCTGAGATGACCCTGACAAAAATCAGGTGACCTTGTAAATCTTTGCAAACAGTGACGCTATGGCAAGGCCAATAGACTTCGTTATTCTTCTACGTTTGTTATGCTTATCGAGTCATCGAAGTTGATCGTTTAATATGCTATACAAACATAGAAATAATCAAGAGGTGACTAAGTCACTAAACCGAATGAATGAAAATGAAATACACCAAATCATAATTATCAGTTCAAAACTATATAAAATTGCCCACCAATCTTGCCAAATAATACAATATAAACAAAATAGAAATTAAAATAAAAAGCATAAATATTAAACAACGATCAGAGCTAAAAATAAACTGTACATTTGTTAAAAATGCCAACTAGTAAATAAAAGAAAACATTTTCACTAGTGCAGGCAATTTTAAGCCATGTCAATGGGGAAAAAATAAGCGAACAGTAATCCGCTGATTGGTAGTCAGTTGTTTACGACAAAAGCTTTTATTAATTATCCCAATAATTCTCTAGTTTCATATTTTAAAATGTGACAATATGGAATGCGCGTAGAACAAGCATTCATTTAGTTGGTAACGCAGTTACCTCTTCATTATTTCCATATTAGTACGGCATATTAAACGATCAACTTCATTGACTTGATTGGTTAAACAGACGTAAAAGAATAATGACGTTTCTTGGCTAACTAATGACATTCTTGTGATTGTGCCACTGTTCGCATAAATTGACGAGGCCGCCTGAGTTTTTGTCACGGTTATGTCCTTAGCCGAACGGCTACATGTGGTATACGTATACCTTTTAAGCATCCTGAGTGTATGCTTACACCCATCCACTAAAATGTTATTCCAGCTATATAGCTATGCACTCAGTCCCTGTTGCTATTAGTCCAGATGCCTATGAGCACCTAGTCCAGAATGCACCACGTATAGGAGGAACAGTCAAGAATATTATCAGAAGTTGAGACTTTATAAATATTAATTATATCCCCAGGATCATTAGCATACAATATGGCGATATGAAGTGCGTATAGAACACACACACACACACATATATATATATATATATATATATATATATATATATACATATATATGTACAAATACGCTAATAACTCATTGTCATTTAATAATGGTGAAATCTATTGCATTAACCCCTAATGGCATGCTGAAATATTGACTATTATCATCATCGGAGATAAAGATCTCCTATTGATTATTACGTCTGAGACATCAATCGTAAAATAATGATTCTATAAAACAGCATAAGTTTAATTGCCCAGTAATGACAATCTAAAAATAAAATTCATTGTAGATTGAAATCTGCGCTTAATAACTAGTTAAAATTATTAAAAAATAATACAATTAGCTACAAGTTAATTGATTCATGAAGAGAATACACATATCTCTCATACAATCCACATTGCAAATAAAAACTTGTAGCATTCAATCAAAATTTATATTAAACCAAAACTAACTAAAAATCTGTACATAATACACTTCATATAATCTGATCACAGTAGCAATAAATAAATAACTTTTTTATGTACATCATAGAATAATTATTCTCGCAAGTTACAAACAAATGCAACACAAAATGTTGGCTACAGCATTAATTTAGTATAATTTGTTAGCCATTTTCAATCTTCTTCCATTGCTTCAACATCAGTATCACTTTCATCCTCATCAGAAGTTTCACTCAAAGCTCCGTCCAATTTATCTTGAATACATAGTCGACATTCGCACCAAAATAAATAATGAGCAGCCAAATGTTGACGTCTGCTGTGACGACTGCGACTTTGTATACAAGGATCTAAATAGGAAATAGTTATTTCTTCGTTTTCCCCAATGTATTCTAGGGCTTCAATCGTCAGAGTAGCATTTAAACCACTAAATTTGACAACGGCGTTCGGTGAACAGCTATGATTAATCAAACCTACAATATTTAGAAAAAATTACATTTTGTTAAAGTACTAATAAGTAGTCTATATTATAAATTAAAATGTTTTTTTCCTAATTAACAATGTTTATTTTGTAAAGCGTATTTGATAATAGAAACGAGTAAAAATTATAGAAATTATAACAAAAAATTGTCAAATCATTTAAAATATTTAAAAAGTAAACACTTTGTATAAATCTTGATGCAATCTCACGTATCGTAACCCTGGCTTATCCAAATGCCAATTGGAAGAGAGAAAAGATGGTTAGAAACATACTTGGAAGGATGCTGTTCGGGACTTTATCTCAAAAACAATGGCTAAATTGATGGACTGACATACCCCTACATACCTCCAAATCCGAGATCAATGAAAAAAGATTATTCGAGATGCTATTCGAAATTGGAATTAATGATGTGGTTTTTAAACAACGGTTGTCATTTTATTAAAATAAAAATATTAAAACTGACTATACATACACTGAAATGTAACCAAAAAGATAAATGCCTTTAGACTATCATAAATTCGTATATAACAAGCAAACTTAAATATCATGGTAGTGATTATTTTCTGTTATCAAACAAATTAATTCTAAAATAAACAAATTTTATCAGCACACACAATCTACCCTTATAAGACTTCTAAAAATGTGGGATGCTAAGTATCCTGAGGATTTAAGTAATGCTTATATAAAGTCTGAAATTCCAATAATAGTGATATCCTTAACTGTTCCTCCTCCACGTAAAATATCCTAGACTAGGTGTTCATAGGCATCTGGACTAATAACAGCAGGGACAAATGTACAGTGGTGTAACTGGGCTTTTACTGAATCCCCACTCAGCGAATAGATGCTAGTGTACACCCAAAATGCTTAAAAGGCATCTTAAAGTTCTATTTACTATATGTAGCCGGTTATGCTTGTAGATCCATCAACCAATGTCAACTCCCAACACTAACAGTGGCGACGTCACAAGGATGCCGTCTACCAGCCAAGAAACTTTGTTATTCTTCCACGTTTGTCTACGCTTGTCAAGCCATCGAAATCGATCGTTCTACATGTCGTATAAATATGGAAAATAATAAAGAGGTAATCACGTTACCAACCAAAATGAATGAAAAATATCCTACACGACAATTACGTTAACAATAAACAATATAATTGTACATAATTTAAACGTAATCTCAAATTTTGTCATATTTTCTATAAAATATTTTTTTAAAATTAATCATGCAAATGCAAACAACTAACATTTAAAAAACATTTATCCAATTTAAAAAATGTGATAAAAAGCAATAATTTACTTTGATATTTATACAATCCAACACCTTCGTTATCAAGAAACGAGCAGGAAACATGAGCATCCATCGCATCATACAATTTATCACTCAACACGCCGAACTCATCCTCCTTACCACAATCTTTGGCAATCATCTGCGCTTTGTCCAACCATAATTTAAATGAACTGGTAGCAATTCCCTGACCATTTCTTCCAATCAAACACAATAAATTCAAAAACACTTCTTTTTCTAATAAACCTTGTAAAACAGGTTGTTGATTGAAAATTTGTTGCTTTTCGTCCACTGCACTATTCATTTTATTAGTTGTTAGTTTTCCAAATAGATAATGTACAACATCAATAAATGCTTTGTGTATTTCATCAAGTTGTGAAACAAATTGTTCACCCAATAAATTATGACACAACTTCTCATTTTCTACATATTCGGCAGTATTAGATAAAAAGGTATTTAATGAATTGACAATAGTCATAGATTCCGGTTCATCCAAAATATAAGCTGAAAGATACACACTCACCAAGCGAACCAATAAAAAAATAGTACAAGTTTCAGGGGGGAAATGAAAATTGCGCCAAATCTCGTCTAGTCTGACCAATGGATTATCGCCTTCCCCAACAATTTTGTCATTTAAACACATGACAGCATGATATTGCCTGGAGGCTGTATGATAACATTTTTCAGAACAATATCGGGTTGTTGAGCAAGTTGGACAATTATAAATACTTGGGCATACGTATGAAGCTTCGGGATAAGATAACAACAAATTTGGTTGATTGCTTAAACGGCTTACGTTAGTTTGAGTATCTTCAAGCGGTTTAAGACAATGGTCGCACGCTAGATAGCCATATAATTTGTTCCATGCAAATTGACAACTTAATAAAGGAATTTCTTCAAAAAGAATTTCACCAGCTTCTATTCGTCTAGTGGCAACAAGACCCCGACCTCTCAGTGGACCAAAATTAAATTCTTTAGTTAAATTCATAAAAATTCTGAAACATTAGAAATTTAAACAAAGATAATTCTCGTAAAATATTCAAAGCAATAAACATAAAAATAAATAAATATTACAAAAATGTAATCAATAAAAAATAATTTTGTTATTTAACAATTATTATTCAAAAATGTTTAAATATCGTAAAAACCAAACATAATAATATTAATAACCATTAGGTATTAACGTCTTCAGAAATCATTATCCCTCAAGTACTCAAAAGCCCGCAAAGTAAATTATAATTTATGTACAATTTTTGAATATTGTAAAAATGAACAAAATAAAAATATTAATAAAATCAAATTTCTACTATTTGCTATAAAATTATCCTAGTTCAATAATGCATAATAAAAATAAACAAGAATAGGCAATAAAAACGTGGATAAAGAACTTACAGGCATATACGATTTTGGCGCTACTACTAAAAGGTAACCTCATGCTTGCTTAAAGTAAAAGTAATTTAAAAAAAAAATTATTGTTTTAATTTAAAACAAATTTAATTATTATAATTGTTTAATTAACATTAATATATAATAATAATTATTATTATTAATTTATGTTTGCTACTTTGAATGTTTTACAGGAAACATCTTTTACAGGTTACAGGTTGGTTCACGAGTTGAGTAGGAGACAATCTCTTTTTAATCTTCGGTTCAGATGTATTAACAATATTATGTTAAAAAACAGTAGACATTTTAGCGAAGCCGAAAGTAGACCTGTATTTTAATGCAGATGGTGGGATTTGAACCCATGCTCAACCAGGTTCAAATCGAGAGCTGTATCGCTAGAGTACCCCACTAATAATGTAATTTTAAAACGTTACAGGTTACAATTTGGTTCATTAGTTGAGGAAAAGACAATTTCTTTTTTATCCTTAGTTCAGATGTATCGACATTACCATGTTAAGAGAATAATAAAAACTAAACAAAGTTAAAAATAAATAAAACATTAAAAAACTAGAGGATAATGAGTTACATTTATATAAAATTTGATAGGACATAGCAATATATGCAGCCTTAAATGACGAAACAGATTTGGCATTGACTAAATTTTTAGGTAGAATGTTTTAGGTGTTGATAATTCTCTGAGTAAAGTGAGTGCTTCTCAACTTGGAATGCACTCTAGATTTATTCAATTTAAGATTATGACCTCTACAAGAGTTCACAGTAAGCGAAAAAAAGGTTGGAAGGATCCAGATATTAAAAATTGATATACCAAAATAAGATCACCCCAAAGCCTCCTATCGCATAAAAGAAACAGTTTTAGACAGAGGAGCCTATCTTGATACGTTAAAGACCTAGGTAATTTAGAGATAGCCTTTTGTACGTTTTGGAAAATGCATAAGTTTGATTTTAGATTAAGAATAGTAACCTGGGCACAGTATTCCAAGTGCCGCCTGATATATCCCGGGAAGAGGTTACCTAAATTCCTTTTGAAGAATTTAATTAGTAGGTAGAAAATTTGAGTTGCTCTTGAATGATGACCTGTGAACTTAAGCGCAGAGTCCATTATTACTGCCGGATTCTTTATAGACTTAACCAATTCTATCAGTTGGGGGTCGTGATTGGGCATTGTTAAGATGATCTCGAATGGTTTACCGAAGGACATATGTTTACATTTAGCTAAATTTAGTGAAAGAGAGTTTTTGACAGCCAAGTTATAGATATTAATGATATCGACCTTTAATAGATTAGTGTTAGAGCTCCAAATCTTAAAATCATCTACATACAGCAAAATGTTGGACTAAACTATTCCTGGTAAATCATTAATAAATATGATGAACAATAAGGGTTTTAGTACCGACCCTTGAGGTACGCTTGAACTAATTTGGCAAGAAAGAGATAGATTTGTGCCTATTCAGACACAAAAGGAATGATTGGTAAGAAAATCTGAGATTCAGACAAGGATTGGCCTAGTGATGCCAATTGATCTTAACTTATTTAAAAGTAGATCGTAAGGTACTTTGTCAAACGCTTTTACTAAATCAAAATAAATAGCATCTACTGAGAGCATTGAATCTAATAAGTTAGTGATACTGTCTGTGTAAGTTATTAAATTAATAAGACAGGACCTGTGAGGCAAAAATCATTGATGGGCAGAGTTAATTATTTTGTGCTTAGTGATAAAATCTAGTACATGAATCCTAATTAACCTCTCCATTGCTTTACTTAGGGTAAAAGAATACTAATTGGTCTATAGCTATTAGGAGTAAATTTAGATTTAAATATCGGCCTAATAAATGCTGACTTCCAATAAGTGGAAGACGGCCAGAGATTGCGGAGAGGTTAATGATATAGGTTAAGTAAGGTGCCAATATTCTAGCAAATTCTTTTAGAACTATGGGGTATACCCCATTAGCACCACAGGAGGAAGATTTGAGTCTTACAAGCTATCTGAGAACTGCTTAAACATTCGGAATAAAAGGACAAAAATAATACAAAAAAAACTAAAAAACAACAAATTTGTTTAAACACATATTATTAAATTTAGCAAATATATTATTTGTAATACCTTAAAAAAATTCATAAAAATTAACAGTTTACATATATATTATTTACAATACTGAAAACAAAAATGTAATTTAAAATTATTTTAAAAAAATATCAATAATATTTGTTAAATAAGTAAAAAAACGTTTTATTTGTGTTAAAACATGACATATTATTAAATAATAATTTATAAAAGTTTATTAAATAAAGTTTAATATTTAATTTATATTTCAGTTTTTAGTATTTTGTAAGTGGTTTGAATATAAATTATCCATTTTTATTTACATATAATTTTTTTACTATATATATATATATATATATATATATAAAGCAGATTTTATTAATATAAATTTTAATATTTAACTTTCAAATACATTAAGAACCGTAGATTAAAAGGGTTAATTTCTACGCAGATTGTGTACCATTCTGATTTCTGATTTTGATATAAATAAACTGACAATATAACAGTATTTAAAACAATAGATGGTATTTATGTTAATTGTAAATATAAAATATGCTTAATATATGGTAACTCATATGCAGGTTGCAAGTTACAGGTTCCATGTTGGCTTACAAGTTGATCTTCGGTTTAAATGTATTAATATATTGAAATCCAAAAAAAATTTGAGGTAGTAAATAATATAATAAAATTTAAATAGAAAAATAATAAAATTTAAAGGTATGCTTTTGTGATTGAACAATTTTAAAGTTTGCAAAATCGGTAAGGTGACTACTAAGTAAAAAGTTTAGTAAAAGTTAAAATATCTCTGTTTGTGAAATTATGCTGCTTGTGTTGTACAAATGATCTAAAAATTTTAACATATACAGATGCTCCGTAAAAAAGTTTAAGAAGTATAAAGAACCTTAACATAAATTAATTAGGTAATTAACTACTATAAAGTTGATTGAGAGTCTCTTATCACAAAAAGGCAACGTTTAAGTGACTTTAAATAACTCATTAATTCTCCAATTAAAAATGTTTTAGAAAATATTGATGCTTCTTTAAGTCTTATGTTCACATTGAAGATGGCTGCAGTGACTTTGGTACAGCATTTTATATATGGCCTAATGCATAGCATATGTATGTAAATGCGGACAAATTTGAACGGTACTGCCAAGTTTACACTTAAAATATTTTACAAATTTAAAGCTGGTTTGATGTGCGTTTGTGGATTAGAATAAAAAGTTAGGTAAAAGGAGAAAAAATATCTATATGTTTACTATAAAAAAATTAATTAAAATGCATTTTATGAATTGATTATAAATGTTATTAATATCCTGTATTCAGAGTTAATACCCCATAAATATTATTAACAGCGTCAAGCAAGATGTTAAAATAAACCAACTATCTAAGGATAATGTTAATTTTCTGCTATCAAAGAAAGGGTTTGTAAGAAAAATGTTTACACTATTATTATAAAGCACAAATGGCAATTAGTAGAATACTTAAGACTCATAACCACTTGGACAATATTTACAGTTAATTTATAAATAAACGTTAGTTAAATTAATTACAAAATAAGATACAATTTACAAAACGCTTTATTATTTTCTTAAATAAAACATGTATATTGAGATTATTATAATTTTTACTTAATTGTATTTAAGATATTTTTAATATGTTATTACATTATTGTAAACAATAGTTGAGTTAAATAATTAATGCTAACGTTAAGAAATTTTTAAAAAAACGACGTCAATAACTCAATTTAAAGTAAACAATTTTTTTAATAAAAATATAATAAAAAAATTTATTTACATATTGTATTTCAAAACAAAAACGTTTAATAAGTTACATTTATTTGTTAAATTACATACAACAACAATAGATTGTAAATAAAAAAAACTAATTAAGAATACATTGATACAGTAAATATTAAAACAATTATATATATGGACAATTAGATGAAAATGCGTAATAAAGTTGTTTATCTAAAATAAAAGTTATTGGGTTTGTTAGAATTCTAAAACAATTTGTTCTATTTTTTCACATAGTTTTTCAACGTTGTCGGAGGAATTATAAGTTATCTGAATAAAAATTGCAAAAAATATGCTAATAATAACTTTTGTTTATTTAATAAATGTTTATTTTGTATTTCTACAAGTGTATGGCAGTTTCTAACTAATAAAAATATCTTCAATTTTAAATCTGTTACCAAAAGGTTACTTTGTAAAATGTTAATATTATAATATTAATTTTTAAAATATTTTTTTGATTATTAAAAATTTAATTAAAAATTAACGTGCATTTTGTAAATAATTATAAATGTTGTTATAGTAACTATATATAAATAAAAACACACGTGTCATTAAACATTTCACTTTAAAGATTTATAAGTAAGCAAACTATTTAGAATTTATTCTGTTGCCAAAGCAACATTTTTATTAAAATAATAAAATAATAAAATAATATTTTGCATCTGTATACAATGTCTGTTGTAGATATAATTTTTTAAATGCATCTTTTATTAAAAGTTATAATCCAATAGCTCCTATTTTAAAAATGAATACACTTTCAACTAATTGTAAAACATTATTAAATAATAAGCACATTTTGAACGTTTGTGCGGACAATAACTTACCTCTAAATTATTTATTTTTGGATAAATTTAATAAATCTGTATCTGTTTATAATATATATATATTAAAATAGAGATTTAATAAAACTAAACAATGTTCCGCTTGCAGTATTTGCAATATACCGTATGCTATCCAAACCGCAATTATGCATCTTTTCTGTATTTTAAGTGTGCTTTTAGACAAAATGCTATAATAAAAGCACAGAACATCTCTGCTATTTGGTCTTAAGAAACAATAAAACAAAAAACAATATTTTTAAAAATACCCGTTTTTCATCTCATTTATAAACAAAAAAAGTAAATTTATAAAAATTCAATTAGAAACAAAACGATACAATAATTTTATAAATAATCACGATAACAGTGATTTATTATTATTATTATTATTATTATTATTATTATTATTATTATTATTATTATTATTATTTAATTATTATTATTTTATTTATTTTATGTTTGCTATTTTGAATGTTTTTTGTGAGAAACATCTTTCAGCAGTGGACAATTAGCGAAGCCAAACGTGGGCCCGTATTTTAGTGCCGATGATGGGATTCAAACCCATGTCCACCGAGGTCCGAATTCGAGCGCTGTACCGCTTTAAAAATAAGCGCTGGACAATAAAAAGAGCTACAACAAAAAACAAAAACAAACTCCATATAATTCAAAGCGAACATGGGGGAACAAAATTATTCCATGTTTTTGAACATTTTGCCTAAAGTTTTGTTTAATTTCATGAGTTATTTATTTTAATTAGATCTTCCCGAGTGGTTCTTAATTGGTTAAGAACAAACCTTTTTTATTATTCTCATTTGTCTATTCTAAAACCGTTCTTGCTGGTCTTTCTGGCAATAAACGTAGAATTCAACCCAGTAATTTACTTTGTTTAATTGTAATGAGATCATGTAGTGAACAAGAGTCAGTTATTTTCATAATCTCATTATTTGCAATGTGATTGCACCAGGTAATCTTTAAAATACTTCTAAAACATTAGCGATAAAAAACATCTACCATCTATTTAATCTTGTCTGTTCACTTCCATATATTGCAGTAGGAATGATTATTAGTGCGTACAAACGAAGTTTTGTATTCAGGCGGATGGAAGAACATGACCATATTGATTTGAGACTGTGAAAGACTGATATTGCCTTTCCAAGCCTGGCTTTAACATTAATTTTGGTTTTCCGTTTTTACCAATGATGATTCCCAGATACGTAAAAGAATCAACCGTATCAATTTTTTATCTACTAATTTGGATAGGTTAACAATCGTTTGACATTGTGCACAACACTTTTGTTTTTGAACAGTTAATCCGTAAACTCACATGAGAACTAATATGACTGAAACATGTAGTTATATTTCGCATCATTTCTCAAGTTTCACTGAGTAGAACAAATCTGTTAATTTGTCATGGTTCCATTTGATGCCATAAGACAAATTATTCATGGAGCAAGTAGTAAAGAAATTAATTACCAGAAGAAACAAAAACGATGACAAAATACATCCTTAACATACTCCTGTGACAATATGTTCAAACACAACTTGAATTTTAGTATAACGAGCAAAATTGTGATCAGAACCATTATATACACCGCGATATGCACGTATATCTTATTATTATTATTATTATTATTATTATTATTATTATTATTATTATTATTATTATTATTATTATTATTATTATTATTATTATATTATTATTATTATTATTAAGCTTTAATATCTCACTAGAGATACATTCAGCATAAAATACATTTTTACCATCAATATAAAAAAAGTAGTAGTACAAATAATGGGATCAAAATTAAATAGAATGTCATATGTTAATGTATATAAATATAGAAGATTGCCATTTATTGTTAATACAAATGCAGTCCATCTCATTTGCTGTTTTTCCGTCGAGAGAAACCCACGTTGCTTTGTGTATATTTTTGTAATCGAAAAATGTGTTGTCAACACTCATTCCATTCATACCACTGACTGCTTAGCGTCAACAACGTAGAACCGTTATCATTCATGCTATCAGCATAGCCATTTGAGAAGTATTCAGATTTGTCTTTGTTTAATCTCGCATTGAAATCACTGATCAATATATTAATGTCTCTTTTTGGAACATCATCCAACAAAGTTTGCAATGATTGTAGATGAAATCTTTATGGTTCTCCTCAGTAGACTCAATAGGGGTATAAACTTGCATAATTGTTACTTTTGTAAATCGGGTGGTGAATTTGGCTGAAATAATACGGTCACTCACGGGCTTCCATCCAATCATAGCTTTAGCAGCATTTTTACTCAATATAATACCAACTTCATAAATATTGTGGTCTTCATGTCCAGAATATAAAATTGGTGCACCTCCACTCTTAAAATGTCCTTGACCTTTCCATCGCATTTCGATAATATCTAAGTTGTATCTTTTTATTTCACAAAGGACTTGTTCTAACTGTCCACTACAAAAAAGTGTGCACACATTCCATGTTCTAATATTAGTTAAGTTTTTGGCATTGAAAATTCTGTAAATCGAAGATTAAGCTTCCTTTAGGCTTTTACTTATCGCTTTCATCTGGGTACGTGAGATTACTTTTTTGCCGTTGTTTGTCGGAATAGCGTTCTCTTATTGTTTCGGCAGCAATACAAGTTTGTTTACAAAAGACAAGTTGTTAACCTTGCTCTCAAACACTCTTTATTTATCTAGGCTTGGGACTGGCCAGATTGAATTATTTCTGATCCAAACTAGGCGGAGTTGAATAAAAGCAATAATTATATATATATATATATATATATATATATATATATATATAAACACGCAAAATATTATTTTTATTGCCAAATTTACTTTAATTAATATATTTTCAGTTTCAAGGTGTGTCAACAAATTTTGAAAAAGTTCATTATTATTTGAATTAGTTGAATTGTTTTCCACATCTCCCATTGTTGCACTAGCGGACTGACCTTCTAAATAAATTGCTTTAGCATGCTTCATTTCTAAACAAAATGGTAGCAATTAAATTATATATATAAATATATTATATATATATATATATATATATATATATATATATATGTACATAAACACCAAACAAATATTTAAAATGCACAAAATCTTGAGAATGTTATAATATAAAGTAGCTTAAACACTCAATTTTCTGATCCAATTGCCGGTAATAATTTAGACTAGAAATTTTTAAAAAAAATGGTACTTTTTTTAATAATAATAGAATTAACTTTTTAAATGTAAACAATAGGCGTCAGATATATTTAATTTATGGAAAGTTGTTTTTGTTTTATAATTAATAAAAATATGAATACTTAGTTATTATTTTTTACAAATGTAAAAAGCATTTTCTTTTTCACGTTTTTAAAATTTCCTTGCATTAGTATTTTTTTAAAAAGCCAATCATGTATCTAACTATAAATATATTCAAAATTTTCTTAGTTTTTCAATATTAATAAAGCTTACACGTTTCAATTCGATAAATACGTCAATGGTGGTTGGAAAGTTATTCAAAATATAATATATATCTTTGACATTATTAGACAAGAACTTATTTTTAATTATTTCAATAAAATCTTGGTTTTCAATCAGTTCGTCAGTTTCAATCACATGCATATTTGACTTTTCTCTTAAAATTTGGCAACATTCATTAGAGAGTTCTGTTGAGTCATCTGCAATGTAACATACATTTGTGGTTTATATATATATATATATATATATATATATATTTATACATATACATAGTTATAAAACATACTCAAGATGGAAAAGATTTTAAGGTCCTCAAAATTACTGTTTTCATTAATCTGTTCAATTGCATTTTCTTCAGTTTGATCTAAATAAAAAATGTATAAATATAGACAAAATGTCCAATAAACAGATATTAAAATAAATTGGTATATATATATATATATATATATATATAATATTTGTGTCAAAACCAATTGGACTATACGTTTATCTTTACAATGCCTACGTTCATAAAGCTGAAATGCAAAAGTATTATAATCTTCATAATTGCAAAAGCGTTGTCCGGTTGGTACAGTAATTAGAATCTTGGCTAAGTGATCACAAATTAAATCACACCACTGGCATTAAATATGAACTCGAATAGCACTACAAACACTTAATTGTAGGCTGTCATTAAATTATAATAAATAACTACTTTTTGAAAATTATTTGCATAAAAAGTACAAATAATAGAGTGAACAATTAAACAATGAATAGTAATTATTTTTAAAAAGATTATTGACCCGCATTAAATATAAAAACATATAAAGCTTAATGACTAAGCAAAAAATACACTTTATAAAAATGAATATATTAATTGAAATGTTAAATTTTACCATATACCTAACTGAAAAACAAATTACTAAATTACATTTTTTAATAACTGTAAACACTAAAAACTTATTATGACATATTTTTTGCTTTAAAGCTTTACAGGAAACGGATTCTTTTGTTAATAAGCACTTAGCAAAGTCAACCAAGAGAACGCATTTCGCGCCACTGGTAAAATTCAAACCTTCTTTAATCATTTTTATTCATTTCGGTTGGTGACGTGGTCACCTCTTCATTATTTTCCATATTTATACGGCATATAAACAATCGATTTTGATAACTTTATAAACATAACAAACGTAGAAGAATAAGAAGCGTTTCTTGGCTAGTAGATTGTATCTTTGTGACGGCGCCAGTGTTCGCAAAAAATAACGAGATTTCCTGATTTTTGTCAGGATTATCTCCATTCCCTCAACGGCTATGTATGTATGGACACGTTAAGATGCCTTTTAAGTATCCTGGATGTATGTTCACACCAATCCGTCGTAGCGGAAGCTCAGTTATACCGCCGTGCACTCGGTCCCTGCTGTTATTAGTTTAGATGCCTATGGGCGTCCAGTCCAGAATGCTTCAACTACTTATGTAACATCATGAAATACAAAAATTACACTATAGACACAAACGACAAATGTTCGAGACAAATAAAAAATTAAGGTTATACAATAATTTTAAAGTAAAAATTAAAAAAAAAACAGTTTTAGTAACATCGTTGAGGAAAACTATTCATAAATCCATCAAAGAACATAGCGTCATATCAAAATTATTTGGAAATAGTCATAACAATAATATAAGCTGTTGGGTACGTTAAAAACAAAATAGGAAAAAAAATTGGATCAGCTATGCAATACCTAAAATGAAATCGTGAAAACATATTTAATGGACACAAAAACAGTCTATTCTTTATATGTTCTGGTTAGTTAAAATAAATAAATAAATAATAGTAATAGTTATTGAATTAGATACTTTATTAGAAGTAACTTTCAGTACACAAAATTAATAGCATTTATAAAATACATAATTAGCAACAATTAAACAACAGTCAAAAGAAAAAAAGTCATATATCTAAAAAATGTATATACATTGTAAACATTTTATATAAAAGGTATATTATTTAGTTGATGTAAAATATTATGAATGTTATAAATTACGAATGTTTTCCTCAAATAGTAATAACATTATCGTAGTTCAACCATTTACAATTGACGTATATACATATTGGCTGGAGCTCAGCATTTAACGTATACAACGTTAATGTGTATTCAGAATTGAAAAATGGTTACAATAGCTAAATTCCCATTAAAAATAATAAAAATTGTACTTACTATTTTCTGGCAATTTCTAAAATGAAACAAAATAAGGCAATTTAATCGTTTATTTAATTTAACTAGATCAATAATGCTATAAAGCTGTAAAAATTAATACAAAATCACTAGATAACAAATATTTGGCTAATACCAAACAAAAATAATAGAAGACGTAAACTGTAAGATGAATTTATTTCGTATATTCTCTTCAGTCACAAACATAAAGAATCAGTATATATATATATGCATAAAAAAATATGATGTAATTAACTTGAAATTAATAACTACACATACATACACATACGCAACATGCCTACGTTAAGTTGAAGCTAAATAGTTTAAACCTACATCATCCAAGTTTTAAATCAAAGTTATGTGTGGTTACCGCTAAACTTGTAAAATTATTATTTACAGTAAATCTAATCAATTCTCATTTTCTAATAAATCCATTTGTTATGCATTAATAATGAGTAGTAAATAACCATTTTATCAGCTTGTTTAAAATAGGTAAATTAATTATAGTTAAGTTTTTGAAGTTATTATATATATATATATATATATATATATATATATATATATTAAATGCGGTTTTTCTGACTTACTTCTTCAATTTGCTTAGTTATTGTAGTTGAAGTCAAGTCACTAGTACTAATGAACTTTGTTGATTTAACGTCACTATCAGTGTGAATTAATTCGTTTTCATTATTTAAAGCTTGCTTTAAAAATTAATCAAAAACAGGATGTAATTAGCTATAGACCAAATATTTTGTGTATTGTACGCATAAACATAAACATAAAATTTAGTTAGTGGTTGTGTTCAAGAAATAACAATTTATTTTTTAAACAAAATCTATACACAAAAAATAGTTTACTGTTTTGAGAAAAAATTCGACAATTGTAATAAAATCGTTCAAAACCAGATTCGGATCTCGGTCGCCTGGAACCTTTAGATAAAAAATAAAAAATAATGTAATATAATTGATTTGTTTTTTTAGTGTAATTTTTTATTTTATGTTTGTGTTTTACAAGAAATATCTTTCAGCAGTGGACATTTCAACGAAGCCGAACGTGGGCCTGCATTTTAGTGCCGGTGATGGGATTCGAACCCCGATGTCCACTGAGGTCCAAATTCGAGCGTTGTACCGCAGTTTTTTTTACTTAAAGTTCTTTTAATAGAACTTTTTAACACGTGAACGTATAGCACAAAGGATTTGTAATTTTTTGTAATATTTACTACTTTGAATGTTTTACGGAAAACATTCTTCAGCAGTTTACATTTTAGCAAAGCCGAAAGTGCCGGCAGTAGAATTTAAACCTACGTCCACCCAGGTGCAAATTGAGCGTTGTACTGCTAGACCAGGCCAGCATTTGCATTGGTAGAAATATTTAAAGCCCTCTAACACACACACACACATATATATATATATATATATATATTGTGCAGGTGTAATTAATTAAAATATTAAAAAAGCGCATTCCTTTTCTAACTGTAAAATTTACAACTAAAATATCAAAATATAATTAGAAAAAATACTTACAATGACTAATTTACTCAAATCATCATAATATTTAATTAATGGAAGAGTTGAATTTTTGAAAAACGCCAGACGTTGATTAACAATAGATAGGTTATCAGATGGACGTTTCAAGCGTTCATACCGTATAGAAATTCGTTTTCTTAATTCGTCTTCGGTACAATCCAACAAAACGACTAAAGTTGCACCTCCAATCTACAAAAAAACATTTGATTATAGCCAAAAATATTATTCAATTAATACATCATTTCCGAACCCAAACCACATTTTGATAAAATAGGAAGCTTAAGACCTAAAAGTCAGCAATCGTATCCTAAAAAGGGGTTTTTAACAAAAAAACAGGGAAAAAATGCTTTCAAGATTAAAAAATGTTTACTTGTTTCCGAGATAAATTAAACTCATTTTAATTGTAGCACTGCATTGTTTTTTTAAAGTTTTTTATTGCATACTGTAAATTGTTAAACTGAAAGGAATGATTAAATTATTGAACTTAGCCTATTTGGGTATACATTTGAGTTCCACTGCTGGCATCAAATACAGATTTTTTGTATTTGTCCACTTGCTTTAAAAATGCATTTTGCTTAAAACATTCAAACAATGAGAGCTTACCAAAAACACATTTTTTTAAATATTCGTTAAGTAAAAGTTGTTTAATAATATTTGACGTATAATTAATGAACAAAACTTAATTATTTTTGAAAAAGCAAAACTTACATGCTGATTAAATAAATTCAATTGTTCTTCATTATTTGGATATCCTTCAATCAAAATGGCATCATAATCCTTGGCCACGTTGTTGAATTCTTGACACAGAACATCGATGTAAATATTCTATTACGTTGTATACAAAAAGTCAAAAACGTTTTGTGTTTTTTATATTTATTGATGTTAGTAGCATATTTTAGTGTAAATTGATAATAACCTAAGGAAAAATAATTTCATTGTACATTTTTTAATTTAATTTTTATTTTATGTTTATTACTTTGAATGTTTTACTAAAAACATCTTTCAGCAGTGGACATTTTAACCAAACCGAACGAGGGCCCGCATTTTATTGCAGATAATGGGATTCGAATCCATGCCCCACCCAGGTCCAAATCGAACGCTGTATCGCTAGACCACCCCGGATATATTTCAACACCTCAAATTTAAATTGTTTTCAATAGCACAATTGTTTGTATTTTTAACTCATTTAATTTTATTTTGTTTGTTATTTATATAATACTATTAATTATTTAATTAATCTTTTTGTATTACTGTTTTTTGCAAAAAGACGATTACATGTGAAAGTAAAATTACGTCAACTCTTTGATCTAACAAAATTAATAATAGTCATTAGTTTACTAAGTGAATAAATTTATGGATTACGTAGCACAAATGTTTTTTAATTATTTTTATTTTTTATAAAATTTGTTAGTGTTTACATTGTTAGTTTGATGCGCTATTATTTTTTACTTATTCATAACAAATATAATTTTAAAAACAAAATTTTATACATGGTTCAATGTTTTAAAATATATTCATATTTATACAATATATAAACAATCGACTTCAATAACTTGATAAGCGTAACAGTCGTACAAGAATAACAAAGTTTTTTGGCTGGTAGATGGCATCCTTGTGACGTCGCCACTGTTCGCAAAAATTGACAAAACCACTGATATTTTGTCGAAGTTATTTCCTTTAGCCCAACGGCTACATATGACATACACATAACTTAAGATACTTTTTAAGTCTCCTGGGTGTATGCTTGCACCCATCCGCCCATTTATACCGCAGTGCACTTGAACTCTGCTGTTATTAGTCTAGATTCCTGTAAATATCTAGCCCAGTATGCACCACGCAGTGGATAAACAAAAACCATAAATGGTATAAGGGAATACTGTGCGAATTTGAAACTGCTAAAGTGGTAATTTTTCTACCAGCTAGCATCATTGTTGTTGTTACATTTAGGAGATTTCAATTCTACTATTGACACCAGAAACAAATATTTGTATTGCAGATTTTAATGCTTACTTCTATAAACAATATGTCTAATTATATAAAACCGTTAAAATGTAGAAAATTGAGTTTACATTGAATGTATTATTTTGTTTTTCTGAATTAAACCTTGTGTTTTTTTTTTAAAAACAGTAAGTTTAATTGAGATCATTAACCTAACCTATATATATATATATATATATATATATATATATATATATATATATATATATATATTAGTTAAAGTTAAAAATATTTAATGATTATTGTTAAAATAGAAAATGGGAAAAAACAATAATTAACTTACCCAATATTCGGGAACTTTCTCCTTAGTCTAATAAAAACAATCAACAATTAATAATAAAAAAGTATATATATATATATATATATATATATATATATATATATATTAATATAGACATTTTTATAACAAATTGTTTCCAAAAATTATTAAATTATTTTTAATAATTTAAGCACAAGGTCGATTTTTATTTTCTGTTTCAAAATTTGTAATTTTGATAAAAAAGGCTTCTAATTTCCGCAAACTTAATACTTATGGCTAAAGCAGCCCACCTTCATTATTTGTCTTCCCATGATTATGAATTAGTTCAAAGGTTTTACTGTATAGAAATGCATACAACATTTTGAACAATAGAACAAGCCCCAGATTACTCATAGTTGGAAGAAAACGTTCAACAAGCAAACAAGATGATCAGTTTATAATTATGCATCTTAAGAAACACGGAACAATGAATGCAAAACAAATAAAACAATAAATACTTAGAAGATTTTTCTTATTCTTTTGTAAGAAGGAGGATGAAATCTAAAGGCTTCATTTTTAAAGCGGTTGTTAACATACCTCCACTCAGTCGTGCCCATAGTACAAACACTATCCATCGTCATTTTGGAGATCAATATACTTCACAAATGAGTGCACAATATCCTATGAGTCATAGACTGAACATTCGAAGGTTTTTATAGTTCAAAGTACTAACTCAACCACACTTGTACTGCTATAAATGTTGCACATCCTTCAAGTGTCAAAGGATATTTTGCAATTAAGTACAATCAGTCTCCAAAATGGATGCGTACTAGTGGCAATTTAAACAGCGTTGAATTTGTACAAATATTCAGAGAATTGTTTCATAGTGAGCTGTCCAGAAATGCTGCAGAACACTTAACAATCATCCAAAATAATGCTCATGTGCATACTTCAAAAGTTGTAATGTGTATTTTAACATGACTTACAATTTACTATACGTTTTCTTTATTTAGACCACAAAAGCTTTGAAAAGCAAAGAGCTTACTTTTATTCAACTTCGTCCATACAGTCCAGACCTTAATGTAATTGAAAACTTTTTCAGTATTTTAAAACGTGAGGTGAACCGCATAAAAACTGACGTATCATTAGAGGCAAAAATCAATCGTGTAAAAAATTGTATTTTGAAGGATTATATGGGTACATTGATAGATTCCTACCCAAAACGACTGGTAGAAGTTGAACAAAAGCGTGGATATTATTTAAATTACTAACATTATTAGGTTTTTTAATCTTTATTTCGTATATTTATATATTTTAGTAGATAAAACTATTTTTTTAAACCAATAATCTGTGTTTGTTTTTAAGTTTTCATAATGGTGGTATTGTGCTTTATTGCTAAAACGAATGTTATTGTGTATTACATTAAGACTTGTTTTGCGAATAATATTAAATGTATATATATTACTAAAGTATTATCCAAGGTATTTATTTATAAGTGTTCGATATGTCTAAGATAAATAACAAGTGCTTCATGTATTTTAATATCATAGTAGGTCAACAATGGAGTCAGTCATATCACTATATATATATATATATATATATATTAGTAACATTAAATAACAGTTGTTTTTATTACTGTTATTATTTGATTAAATATTTTAGGTAAATTTAAAATTGATAAATTAAAAAAAAACGTAAATTTGTTTAAAAAATGTTACATTTTAAAAATAATAATAGTTAAAAATTATTTATTATTATAAATTAAATAAAAAAATTTACGTAATTATTTTTTTAATAATAATAATAATTATTATTATGCTGCAATACCGCTGAGTACGCTTATTCTAATCAAACTTCGATAATTTTATTTAAATCTTCTAACAGATTAACTTTATCAACACAACTGAGACAGTCATCAAAAAGAACATAAGTTGGAATTAATTTATCAACACCAATCTTGTCGAACTTACTAAATCGCCATCTTTATAGTGAAACTTTTGCACAAATTCAGAAGTCTTTTCAGTTTCGTTATCTAAAACGTGTTTGCGTACTAAATCGGTAACGTTGATGTGATAAATGTTGGGGATTCGTAAGCACAATGTCGAAGCATGTTCCGTTCGGCCAGATCCAGGACCGCCTATTACAAATAAGCACAACTAGTAGTAATACCTGATTGCATTTATCAACAGTATGCAATACTATTAGTATTACTATCATTGTCATTGTTATCATAATTATCGTTTAGAATAGATATTTCCCACTAGTTACTTTCATTTAGGTTAGTCCAAATTACCAAAAGCCCGTAAACCATCCAATTTCAAAGTGTGTATTTAATAGACGACACTAACAATACGATTGTTTATTATAGTATTACATTTTAGAATTAGTCGAATAAACAACCGTTTGTTGTACTCAACTCAGATCATCGATAAATGCACTTTAATAATTTACTACATTTGTGACTGAAAATGCAATTGAACTACACGACAATAATTGGGGTTGATTAGTTTAACTATTTCGGATTAGGCAGAAAACGATACTCAAAAAACTAAATTTATACTTTTTAATCGGAGAGCCAGAATTTGAATTACAGGGTCATGTACATTTTGGATCCTTTTGCTCTAAATGGCATGAAGTTAATAAGAGTGTTCTATATAATTGTGCTTTACGATTTTGCTATTGAAGATTGTACATATTTAAATATGACCTTTCTTTTGCTCCTTACACTTAACTCTATTATGGGAATTGTGCGGCATACAATTCTTTGTCGTAGTTGATTTAAATAGTATCCTCTTGTTGTTCTATAACATAATTTTTTAAACACGTCATTTTGTTAATCGCATTAGAGACCGGTTACAATTGAGCTGTCATCTACAACATATTTAAAGTTAATCTGAATCAGTTATAATTTAAATAAAATTAATTTAGTGTTATAAAGGATTTGCACTTTGTGTAATCTTAAAGCGCATTTTCCTTACGGGGTGTGTATAATTTGATATTTATTTAATTTCTGCAAATAAAGCAATGTATATGTTTCTTTCATTGTATAATATATTTTGATTAACTTAATCTAAAAAAATATCGATTTTAATTGCAAACATATTTTGACTTTTCAATAAATAGTATTTATGTCAAATAGAAATGAATTTCATGAAAGTTCACTTATTTTACAATAAAAAAATTATGAAACAAATTTACAGATTGAAATCGGTAACATACAAATATATTTTTTAAAACCGTAATGCTATGCCTGTTATCTTTTAAACGTTAATATATCTTATTGTAGAGTTAAGATGTTAATAATTATAATAATTTGATTAGTACCTCTAAACTCTCAATTTTGAATAATGGTAATAATTATTAACTTTATGTAATGTATCCTGAAAACAGACTAAATTGAATTAGGAATCGAATGCACAGTGTTACAACTGATCTTTCGACTTGGCAGAAAGTTGCAAGTATATTCATTAGTGCTGAACGGGTATCTTATGATATATTCATTATGGTATATTCATTAGTGCTGAACGGGTATCTTATGATATACCATGTGGATGTGAGATTAAGGATACAAACATAACAACAGTCAAGCGGGTTTGTTAATTTTTGTAAACAGAGGTAGCCTTACAAAAATGTCGTTTATAAACAAAGATTAATTATTAATTTTCTACGTTTGCTGTGAGTTTTATGCTTCATTAACACGTACAACAGTGGTGGATAATCGTTCGATATATATATAGTTTTTTCTTATCGTGAACTTAAAACAGTCTAGAGTAAATTACAAAGAAAAAATGCAGTACTTGCAAAATTATAATAGTTAATAAACATACCAAATAATAATATAATGGGCGTTTGTTTTAAACCTGGCAATCTGCCTTTGTCTTCAAATAATGGAGTAAATTTTGCAAAATTAAATTCGTTATTGACAGCTCTTAAATTGAAAATATCTTGATCTGTACATTGCATTATATTTTTATTTGCCAATTCATCTACAACAGGTTTTTAAAAAAATTTCATTTAATTAAATTAAAATCAAATACAAAATGTAAACAAAATTTAATTGAAAAACAGACAAAAGAAAAAAATAGTTTAAATTAAAACTGTTAGTCTACAGCAGTATTCAATTTAAAAAAATTAATTAAATCAGGTAAATTTTAAAATATTTTGTTAATCGTTTACTAAATTTTTAAAATAATAATTTGTTTATTTAAAAAAATATGCATGTTTATTTATTTTTTTCTACAAAATTTATTGTTATACCATGGTAGCACAAGAACCTAAGGTGTTATAAATTGATTCTGGCGGGTATTATCTACAAGCCCTTTTTTATATACTATTTACTTTTATATTTATTTACATTATTATTTATATATTTCAAAAAACAAAAATCAATTAAAATGTTCTATGTAACTGTAATTTAAATGTTTACCATTAAATTTACTGTATATTGAAAATTGAGCTTTTATTAGGATTTAGCTCAATTCTATTATCATATTCACAGTTTCACAGTTAGCAGTAGTTTATAAAAGAAGTTTGACAAAATGTTTTATAAAGGCTAGGTTGCTAATTTGACGTTTTAACCTTCTCTCGTTTTAAAACGCAATTGGGATCATTTACACCAAACCGTTATTTCGCTGGGCTAAATATCCATTTGGAAAAACTGTTGTTTTAATTAAAATAGTGACGTAGTCAACCAAAAAAAACCAATTTTTTATTAATTAAAATATGAGCTAAATACTCAGTTTATTGGACTAACCGTTTGATACATTAGATACTAAAGTTTCACATAAAGTTTGAAGTGTTTTTTGTACTATATCCGTCGTTTCTTGACCGTTAATCTAAAATAAAATAACGTTTAAAATTTTAATTCATTTTTCTATAAAATTGCAATCAAATGTGATTGCAAAAAATTATATGTTTACTATGTACTTACTGTTTTTAATTTTTTTTCTTTATCAATAAGTTGACACAAAGGTAATGTTTCCGTTTTAAACAAATTGACACGTTTCTCAATAACAGCTTCATCTTTATCGGTCCAAACATCACTAATAGTTGTATCGTTTACTAATTCGTTTTTGCAAAATTCTTCATTCGCATCGATTAAAATTACGCATAACAAATTATCGACTTAAACTATATATATATATATATATATATATATATATCATATATATATATATATATATATATATATATATATATTGCACAAAGCATACGCAAATAATTAGTTTTCTATAATAAATTAAAAGACAATTTTTTCAGATAGAACCTTTTATAGCCCACTGCATAAAGAAGGAAATTTAAAAGTACAACCGAGAATTGAATTCATGGTAAAATATACATTAATGCTGACAATACAACAAAAATATCAGTTTGTAATAAAAAACACTCGATACTGTGAAGCTACAAAAGATATAATAGTGTGATATTATTTATTTATTTATTTAATGCTAATAATGATAATAGAGCTGTACAGTGTTTCTGGTTGTCTCACAGTAAATATGTTTATTATTTCTCTGTAAATTCAAAAAATCTAATGTCACCTTTAAACAATTCAGTTACGAACAATCAATTATTCAATAAAAAAATATATTGATTATTAAAAAGTATGTTTATGTAGTCAAGTTATGTTTAAAAATAACCTATATTTTTAAAATATTACTAATAACATCCTTTTAATATTTTAACAAAACATTGCTTTTTATTAAAATATTCTAGTTGTAATTAACTGTTCCTATAGAAGGATTAGAAAATGACTAATCTAGTCAGGGTTAAGCTCAGAAAGAGAATTTGGCAGTAAAAATCGCCACGCCAAAACGTTTTAATAATTATAATTCTGGTTATAATTATTTTTATTACAAATTATTTAGATAAATTACAATACTATAAATTTTTTATTGATGTTGAAAATATATTTTACGTTGAATGTATCTGTAGTGAGATATTAAAGTTTAATACAATAATAGTAATAATAACAATAATATAAGCAAATATATTTACAATTAAATGTATTTAAAATTTACAAAACATACATATTTTTTTAAATCATTAAACTGCTCTTTTGTTCGTGGATATCCAGATAAAATAAACCCTTCGGCATCAGGAAACGTATTTAATTCTTCAATTAAACATTCTAATGCTAAATTCTAAACAAATAAATTTGTAATTTGCAAAAGGTAATTACTGCCGATAAAAATTCTCCTTTATTAATTAAATCAAAAGCATTAGACCAACAAGAATCCAAATTATGTTTTGTTTCCACTGCTTTATTCCGCAAACAATTACCTACATCAATAAGTTGAAAATTAGAATAAAAATTCATAATTGTTTTTAAATAGTTTTTTTTGCTAACACCTGGTCCAGCTAAAATACAAATATATTTTGCTTTTTTGTGACTATCCAATATTTTGAACTCAAAATTATGTTGAATTGAATTATTTACACTATCTTGTGTTTGTAATATTTCTAATTATAAACAATAAAAACATTTTACTTTTGTTGGTTAATGCATTAGGTTTGTTAAAACAGTTAGACTCCAAAAATAAATCCCATCGAACGGAAGAAACACCTTGATTTTGAATAATTTCAATACATCCATGTATAAAAACTAAAGGATCCGGTGGACGATGATACATTAGTCCAGTCATTAAACACTTAAAATAAAAAAGATTTAATTCTGTAATATTATTATTTATATAAAATATAAATTGCATTTTAATTTAATTACTTTTTATTTAATTTTATTAAATTAATCAATAAATTATACAACAATAAATATAACTGTGTTATTTTTGTTTAAGTAAAAACTAATAAAATGCTTTAAAACCGACAAATAAAAAGTTTATTTATTTATTTATTTTAAGTTTTGTTTAAAAATGTAATATAACAACATTTTTAAATTTAAATTAATACTTTGGACATTATTTAACAAGTATGTGGATGTTATATAATGATCAAATCTTTTATTTATTAATTATCAATACTTAGTGTTTAGTTATTTGCCAACATAAATTACAATAATAAAAAACAAACAAACTAAGATCAGCGTTAATTTAGTCACGTTGAACATTAGTAACTCATTATAATTATACAGACTACAATATTTAAACAAACAAGTAAATACAACTCACCATTACAAAAACATGTTTGTTTATTTAGAATAAAATTAATTACTATAATAATTAGTAATGTTTAATTAAGTGATAATGACTAGAAAATATTAAAAAGTCAATATTTAAGTCGTTTTTAATAAATTTTCTTAAAACAGACGTGTCCTAATTAGTATATAACGACTAAAAATTATTAACAGTTATTATATTAAAAATTATTTTTAATATTAAATCAAAAACAATAAAAAATAATTATTATTAATATTTTAATAATAATTTTCTTTATTAACAATATTAAAACATTAAACTTCTTTGTTGTAATTAAAACACTTTTTTAATTAAAAATACATTGTTATTATTTTACAAATAAAATATAATAAAAAATGTTTTTTAAAATAAAGTGTTAAACTGTTTTAACATTATGTAAATAAAATGTTAGTAAATTTTTTAATTTATGAAAATAAATAAACAATATATTTTTTATTAATACATATATAATTGTTATAAAATATAATAAAAGGAATTTACTAATTTATAAATATGAAAAATAACATTTACTTAATTTAATTGTTACACACTTATTATTTTAAAAAAATAATTACATAGTTAAAATTAAAATGCACAATTTTACATTAACATTAAGGCACAAATTATTATCAGCAATTAATTTAAAAATATAAAAATTGCGATAAGTTAGCCACATAAAAATGTAAAAAACATAAGCATTAAAAAAATTAAACCCGTCCTAAAGTTAATTAAAAAAAAGAAAGATTAAGAAAGTAAGTTAGTTGTTTTGTTTTTATAAAAATTTAATAATACTAAAAAACAACAAAACAATACTATTATTGAAAAAACTACATCAAATAGTAAAAAAAATAAATGTTATAGTTTTGAATCAAATCAAAAAAACTTATTTTTAAAATGTAAACTGTTTAAAGTTAAAAATTTAGTTAATACAAACACAGAATATGCGCACATTTTTGTAAAATAAGTCAATAATATTTGCAAATAAGGGTACATTAATTTTATATTTTAAAAATCTAACACATAATGTATATAAATCTGGAAGCATATTAAATACAAATGCTGTTTGCGTCTCCATCATTTTATATTTCTGTGTAAAATAATTTATTGACAAATTTTGTTACAGCGTCATTTTTTTAAAATTTTAACTTAGCCTATAATAATTTTTATTTCCGTAATTTTATTAAATTTGTTTTTAATATTTTTTCCTTTTATTCTCTTTTACCCCCCTTTACTTTTATCTTTAATTACTGACATCATTAAACAAAAAACCAAAAAAGTATCCTTTTATTTAACTTGTGCACAAACTAAAAACATTAAAAAAATTTTAAAGTTTATTAAATAAAGATAATAAATAATAAATAAAGACCCGTAAATGACAAAATAATTAAAGTTATATATAATAATAGATTTGCAAAAGTAATAGTTATATAAATATATTACACCAATAATACAACAAAATTTTTTTATTACAAACTGTAAGCTAAAATATAACCGCATTAATAAACGGTTACAATAAATATTTATAATGCAAAATAAATACTAAACACTAAGCAGCTATTAACGCTTATTATATATTTATTATTATCACATAATTAATTAATTACAAAATTGTTTTAAATAAACATAAAATACAAAAATTTCAAAAATAAAAAATTGGTTTTATATATATATACTGATGTTCTTGTAAAATTTTCTATTATTTATGCACTTTCTTTTCAATAACAATTAAAAATAAATTTTTTAATAATACATTTAAAAATTAATTATAACATACTTCAAACAATTGAGGTATTGCATTACTTGTTAAATAAGCCTTTGCTTCAATGTGACCAATTTGTAATTTTTCAGTTTCCATTAGCAACCTGTTTTTAAATTTATGCGTTTATAATTACCGATGTATATTTAAATCACTAAAACAAAAAATTAATTATTAGTTTTAATGTTATTGTTAATAATATTTATTTAAATGTTTTTAAATATTTATTTTTAATGCATGCTACTAAATTAAATTTTACTGTATTTAGTCAAAGTATGGTTGATAAATAATAAGGGCAAGATTACCAACATGGCTTATGTAAACTATTTTTTAATGTGAAAATGGAATTATGTAAAACATATCAAATACCCAAAAAATTTTAAAACAAAAAATGTTTACAATAAATATTTATGAAGTAAGATGAGGTATCAGGTACGCTATTTCAAACAAGCATTTGCTTTATAACACCACGTTTGTATTTATATTTTAGACATGAGTCTTTCAAGTTGCAGTTCTAAGTCAGCTACTTACCAGGTTTACATTAGAATTATTTGATAAAATAGACTTGTTACAAATACAATTCCTACAAATAAATTCCTGAGAGGAATGAGCATGACAACATTATTAGCACCTGAATGTCCAGTGCAACCGTTATGGAACCAATCATTACATCCAGAACAAAACATTCTAACTTTCACTGTTTTTCCACAGATTCTTTTACTACATACGTTGAGCATAGTTTTAATTTTTATAAAAATTAGACTGTAAAATTGTATATAAATATAATTGCGTAAGAATATTATATATATATATATATATATAAACATATAAACGTTCAATACATAATAAGCTTATTATAGTAGAAACATTCCTTAAACCAGTTTAGAACTCCGCGGATAAATTACCAAAATTAAAAACTTTTATAGGCAACCCAGTTACGCAAAATAATTTAGTGGGAAGAGTAATTCGACTTTCTCAAGAAAAATTTTTGAAGTAAAACCTTTAATCTGAGGTTAGGAAATACAATTATATTATTATTTGGGGGAAGTTCCTTAATATCCTCAAAATATCAGTAATATGGTCAATTCCTTTATGTGTTTTGGACCTAATTAAATCATATCTCAACTTTTAATCTACTATGTACCTCTTCCTTATTTTAAATTTCAAATTGCTTCATATAAATCTCCCCTTCATACTATTTTTAATTATTGACTTATAAAAGGTATACGGCTTATTTAACATATAAACAAGTCTGCGTAAAATGACTGAAAATAAGAATTAACCCAAAAATGCAATAAATAAGCTAATGTTAAAATGTTTGAATCGCCTCAAATTTTTTGTTATTCCGCTAGGTGATGGGTCTAATATTAGTTTATCAATTGTTAAAGTTGAAATTTTAACATTTTTCTAATAGCGCACAAATGTTTAAGGTATCCAAAGCCATGATCTGTTTTAGACATTATTTAACTCAGGACTGTATCTACCTGCAACAAAGTTCTGACACATTCTCACAGCACCAAAGCTATAACTGTCATACTTTTATTTCGTTTTCTTATTTTAATTACTTACAGTAGGCAGTGTATGTCATTCCAATTCCATGAAATATATTAATATTTTCAGATAAATTAAGAACCGAGGATTGGTCTTCTATTTTTATGCCTCGTGAACTGTACTGTAACACACTCATCCCCCCACATAAACCTTGGAGTGTTATTAGGTTTTATATAAAAAGTTGGGTCATGTAGGGTTTGACCAGTCTTTATAATCGCAAAATTAGGAAACGTAACTTAATTGTAGTAAACAAGAATTAAATCTGAAATGCCCTTACACGTGCGTATACCTATAGGAGATACTACTACTTATATATAATAATAATAATAATAACAATTAAGTATAATTATACAGAAAAATTAATTGAATAATTCATTCTTTATTTAAAATAATGAAAACATTTCAAGGTAAAAAACAGAGCATTTGCACCCAAATTTCACTAGGTTAAATTGTTCAGCTGCTGGACCACTTGCATTACCGTTGGACCAATATCACCGGACCAAGGAATTTTGGTATAACGTATGTCTCTAACAAATTAAAATAATTATCAAAAAATAATTAGTTAAATTAAAAAAGGAATTGCATTTTATGCTGTCAATTAAGCGTTCTTGTTTTTCAATTATTTAAAATAAATGTGATCTTACAAAAATTAATTAATTATTCTTGAGTTTTGTAATAAGAATATTCCAGCTAATTTTGCTCTTGTATATTTATTAAAAACTAGATAATCGAAGTAGTTATTTTAAACATGCTTTTATGTTAATATTAAAATTGAACTTGACAATTATTAATTTATTTATGAGTTTTTAAGGGATTATTTGTTTTAGAATTGTTTGATTCACTTGAATCATAAATTCACTAGGTTTTTAAATCAATCAGAAGAACTATACAATTGTTTCATCCTTATTTGGAATAATCAGCAGCGCATACCTTTCAAGTTTTATACACACATCTACATTAACTTGAACCCATGTTCTATCTCGTATCAGGGCAGCGCCTGTATAAATTCGTCAATTCTTTTGATTCAAATCCTTTGATGATACAATATTAATTTTCGGTAAGATGAGAACATTTTTATTACTATTGTCCATTTCACAAACAACACAACCAGAAGGGAAAATAAGCGGAATCTCAAGATTAAACGTAAATAATAAATTATTCGATTGGTTTTCAAATTTGTATGTAAAATTTTTTTAGAGTTATTTTTATTTATATGGAGTAAAATGTTCACGTTTATTGTGATAAATATTATGATAGGCCAAATCGGTCAAAGTTGAATGTGCATTTAACATAAATTTTAAAAATGAGCAAATAACATTGATAATATTATATATAATTTAAATATTTTATAAATCATTTTTATTTAGATAGATTAAAATAATTAAATGATTATTTTGATAATTACTATGACATTAAAATCAGGGCAGATTTGAATGTGCGTTTAACAACAATTTTAAGGATTCGTTATTGTTCATTTTTAATGAAATAAAGCACACAAAATAATAGTAGGCTAATTACTATAAAAATTATGTAACTTCAACTTATTATCCACGTTTATATAGAAGTAGCTTTTAAATATTTTGCCCGACTCAGCCATTTTAGATAAATATTTCTAAGTATACATAAAGGAACTATTAAACACTTTACATTATTTTTAATTCTCAATATTAATTTTTACGAAACAACAGTCGGGCAAAACAAATTAATTTAGATTTGATACTCTTAAAAATGTTTGTGTTAATTTTTGAAATGGCTGTATATATATATATATATATATATAATGTATATAGAAAATACGTACTTAAAGTGAAGAAAAACATTTTCTGGAACTTTAAATGTCGACTCATTTGTATAACGATTAGAATAATAATAATTTCCAGTGCTTCGACTGAGTACTTCAATCCAAGGATCTGTGTTCAACATAACATAAAACTTTCATAATTACATAAATTCTTTAAAAGTTTAACGATAGAAACGTACTACATCAAACGCGACATAAAAAACTTACAAAAACCACTTTATTAATTGTTCAAAATGTGGTCTAAAAACACGGGCTAATCAAAAGAACGTATTAATAGGTTAGTGACGTGGTTCCCTTTTCATTGTATCTGTATTCACAAAGCATCCCTAACAGTTGCCACACATTTATGTAGAAAGAAAACACCACATATACAACAAATGTATGTAAGTTATAAAACTTCTCTGATTATGTAAAACATAATTGTAACGCATTCAGTGTTTATAAAAATTAACTAAATCGTCTAATTTTTTGTCAGGATTATTTCTATCAACTTAATGGCAATATATAGTATATGTATAACTTTAGAGACCTTTTAAGTACTTGGGTGTACACTTGCACCTACTCAACAAGAGGGAAATCTAATTATTGCGATGTACATTTGATCTCTCATAAATATATAGAAACAGAATTACTACCATCATTAAAAATAGTGACTTTATAAATATTACTCATTAGTATTCTTTAAATTAAAAACCAAATTAACTTTTTTTAGTTTTTACAGTATCAATACTAATATTAAATAGTAACTGTAAATACAATGTATATATATACATGGCCTAAACACAGTAGAATAAGATTATATCCTCCTTTCATCATTGGGATGCTAATAATCCTGAAGATTTGAGTAATGCTTATAAGTCTCAATTTCCAATAATGGTGATAATCCTGACTGTTAGTCCTCCACGTGGTGCATCCTGGACTAGGTGCCCCTAGGCATCTAGACTAATAACAGCAGGGTCCGAGTGCACAGCGGTATAACTGGGCTTCCGCTACGGCGGGTGGGTGCGAACATACACCCAGGATACTTAAAAGGTATCTAAATGTATACGTATATTATATGTAGCCCTTGGGCTAAGGGAGATAACCCTGACAAAAAATCAGGCGGCCTCGTCAATCTTTGCAAACAGTGGCGACGTCACAAGGATTCCGTCTACCAGCCAAGAAACTTTGTTATTCTTCCACATTTGTCTACGCTTGTCAAGCCATCGAAATCGATCGTTCTACATGTCGTATAAATATGGAAAATAATGAAAAGGTGATCACGTCACCAACCAAAATGAAATGAATGAATTTCATCATTCCCCTGAAAAACGTGTATACAATTGGTCAATACCTTCCAAATATTGTACTAGTAACAATGAACAAGGTTGAAATATGCGACCATCAGGGTGAACATGCACAGGCACTGATGTGTGTGAATCCTTGTGCTTACGACTGGGTAATCTGCATATATATATATATATATATATATATATATATAATTCATAATTATCAACATTATAGAGGTATAAACAGTTTCTTTTTATGATCATAAAAAATACATGCGCAAATGACTTAATAACAGAATCAAAATTCTTTTATCACCTCCATATTGAAATTATTTGTGCCGGAGTGGTCTAATGGTACAACGCTCGAATTCGGACCTCGATGGGCATGGGTTCGAATCCCATCACCGGCCCACGTTTGGCTTCGCTAAAATGTTCACTGCTAAAAGATGTTTTTCGTAAAACATTCAAATCCTGAGGATTTGAGTAAATAGTACCCATTTCTAATGATGGTAATATTCCTGACTGTTCGTCCTTCACGTGGTACGTCCTGGACTAGGTACTCCTACGATCTAGACTAATAACAGCAGGGGCCGAGTGCGCAGCGGTATAACTAGACTTTCGCTGCAACGGATGGGTGTGTGTATACACCCAGGATACCTAAAGGGTATATTAAGGTATACGTATGTTATATGTAGCTGTTGGGTTAAGATAAATAACTCTGACAAAAAATCAGATAGCCTCATCAATCTTTACGAACAGTGACGACGTCATAAAGATGCCATCTACCAACCAAGAAACGTTATTCTTTTACGTTTGTTACGCTTATCAAACTATCGAAGTCGATTGTTTATAAATGTGGTAAATAATGAAGAGGTGACCACATCACCAATCAAAATGAATGAAATGAATCAAACTATTAGATAGCTATAACCCTTGTAGACAACGTACCGAATTCTACTGCTAGCACTTAGTGTGAACCCTCATTTAGTTGTAATTATTGTCGACTGGTTAAAAATGTTTCTTGGAAATTGGTAAATTATTCAATTTTATATTTAATCCTTGACCTTAATGTGATACTCTAGAACACTAAACACTTAACAAAAACAATGTTCTAGTCCATATATAAAAAAAGATAACTTTTATTATACTTTTGAAATTAATGTATTTTTGGTTATATAAATTACAAAATCTTTAATTAAAATAAGCGTTACATTTATGTAATTGCCTCCAGACAACACAATCCTTAATATAATTGAAGATTTTATGGACACTATATATATATATATACAAAAACACTTTTTAGTCTTCAACAATCGATAATTGACAGTATTTTGCCGTCACAATAACTCGCAATTTAAAATCCCTACTGCCCATTCCTATTCTTTGGCGAGCTTTAAAAGACAGCCATTAAGACAAATAGACGAAAAAAATAACACACAAAAATACTTTACTCATCAATGTAATTCTTCAATTCGGTCAGAGGTACCACAGGAGGTACTCTAATGTGCGTCGAACTCATACCCACGAAATTTACTACTGATTCGAGTTGTTTCATCAGTTGAAGTCTGCAAAGTAAAAAAAATTATCCCTTTAGACATAAGACAGCGTGATATATAATATTGCTAATCATGTAATAATCAAATATTGTTGTTGGATTGCTAATGAACCTGAGGATTTGAGTAATGCTAATAAAGTCTCATTTTCCAATAGTGATGATATTCCTGACTATCGTCACCACGTGGTGCATACTGGAATAAGTGCACACATGCACCTAGACTAACACAAGAGGGACAGAGTGCACAGTGATATAACTGGGCTGCCGCCTTAGTAAATAAATGCAAATATACATCCAGAGTGATTTAAGCCATTTGCGACACACAATCACATCTTCATTAGTCAAACATTTGTAGAGAATCCTGTGGTTTCATACAGGCAACAAACGTAAGTAAGCAACGATGTTCGTATTAGCCTGAGTCCACAATGCACCGCATAAATATACGCGACATCAGTCATATTGCCATTGTTGAAAATTTGCAACTACGTGAGGCATTATTTCAATCCCAAAAATCGCTCATGTTAATAGTACAAAATGTATAAATGGTTAATAAAAAATTGTTACATTCGTTAGATATTTAAATAGAAACACAATAATTAAGACATGACGGTTTTGTATACATGTGTCAATCATTTGCAATCATCACATTGAAACAACTAACCTTTGCCTATATGGAAAATGGCCACAATCCTTGCCATACATACATAAAACGTCACAAATAAACAAACACGGTTTGCGCAGTAAATTCTACCAAATGTAGATAAAACAATAGAAAACGTATTTAACCAAATATAAAATATATAAAGTATATATATATATATATATAAAGTATATATATATATATATATATATATGTATATCTAGCCAGTCCCAAGCCTGGATAAAGGAGGAGGGTTTGAGCGCAAGGTTGGCAACCTGGCCTCTGTAAAAATTTATATCTAGCCAGTCCCAAGCCTGGATAAAGGAGGAGGGTTTGAGCGCAAGGTTGGCAACCTGGCCTCTGTAAAAATTTATACTGCTGCGGAAACAATGAAAGATGACGTCATTCCGGCAAACAACAACGTTTCTGGATGGCAAAGTTACCAGATGACAAGGTTGAGTGAAAGCCGAAAGAAAGCGCAATTTTCGATTTGCAGAATATTTAACGCCAACAAGACTTTGTTATTGTTTTGCTGTAATTGTTGTCTTATTGCCCGATGCTTATTCTTAAAGCAAAAGGGTTTTGTAATAATATATATATATATATATATAACAAATATACCGTATATTCGTAAATGACTTGACCAAACACCAAAGTTCCAGGAGGTAATCTAACTTCCAAATTTGGAAAATCTTCCTTCAATAAAGACCATCGATTTTTTTCATGCATGCAGAAAGTATCCTGTATAAAAAGGAAAGAAAACCAGACAAAACTATTACAAAGTGATAATAAAAATAAAATTATGTTAAAAGTAAATATATTTATTTAGATGTAAGAGTTGATCGTATTGGAAAAGCATTCAAGTATTGTCACCAGTCGACACATGGTCATCTCTTCACTAATTACAAAATGATAATGATTTTAAAGTGAAGTGTAGATGGGCCTGAAAATTTCAGTAATGCTTAAAAAATTTTAATTCTGCATTGTGAACTCAAACTGACCGACTGCACACAAGTTCAATTGACCCACCACCTTGATGTAAAAATATACTTAGGGTAGTTGCAATAATGTATTCAGCTGTTCAAACACTAAATACAAACCCTCGGTTAGCTTTGGTAAAATATCCACATGCTAAAAAATGTTTCTTGTTAAATATTGAAGCAATAATAATAATAATAATAATAATAATAATAAAAGAGTACCATTTTTCAAATTAGTTCTAGTAATCCTACGTTCGCTAACGAAACAATAGAAAAATAATTTACAAAAATGCACTCGGGGTGTAAAGAGAACTGTCAGAAACTGTACACGTTAAATAAAATTACTTCTACTCAAACATCGAAATAAAAATAAACATAATGATATATTATTATCATATAATAATAAAAATAATAATTTTTTTTTGTTTGCTACTTTGAATGTTTCACTAGAAACATCTTTCAGCAGTGGGCATTTTAGCGAAGCCGAACGTGGGCCTCCATTTTAGTACCGGTGGTGGGATTCGAACTACCGAGGTCCAAATTCAAGCGCTATATTGCTAGACCACCCCGGCATTTTATTTATTTATTTTTGGACTGGTGTTACATACTGCTAATTGTATTGTATTTCTATAATTGAACATATTTTTTGTGTGTTGAAAGCTACTTCTACTGAAGTATCTAAGCCAATAACTATAAATAATAATAATAATAAACCTTTTGATGGTTGCTTGTAGAATAGACAAGCATCAAAGATGACAATTCGCCTTTAAAACTGGAAGGTCGACCAAATACCAGAGCAATACGATTGTGGACATAAGTCTGTAACCGATCCAACTGTTCTTTGGAAAATACATCTAATCGTAGTTGACAACAGTATTCATCAAATGAAGTAGAAATGGATTCGGATAAACCTTTTAAAGTCTGCATGAAAACATCAAACAAAACGTAATTGAATAAACAATAAAGAGTAAACAATTAACTTCAATATAATATTTTTATAATTTACAATTTTAGGGATGCTAATGATCCTGAGGATTTGAGTAATGCTTATAAGTCTCAATTTCCAATGATGGTGATATTCCTGACTGTTAGTCCTCCACGTGGTGCATCCTGGACTAGGTGCCCCTAGGCATCTAGACTAATAACAGCAGGGTCCGAGTGCACAGCGGTATAACTGGGCTTCCGCTACGGCGGGTGGGTGCAAACATACACCCAGGATACTTAAAAGGTATCTAAAGGTATACGTATATTATATGTAGCCCTTGGGCTAAGGGAGAAAACCCTGACAAAAAAATCAAGCGGCCTCGTCAATCTTTGCGAACAGTGGCGACGTCACAAGGATGCCGTCTACCAGCCAAAAAACTTTGTTATTTTTCCACGTTTGTCTACGCTTGTCAAGCCATTGAAATCGATCGTTCTACATGTCGTATAAATATGGTAAATAATGAAGAGGTGACCACGTCACCAACCAAATGAATGAATGAATGAAAATTTACAATTTTAAATAGTACACTTGTAAGCATCAAATTTTAAAATCGACTATAAACCAAAATAACTTGGTATGAAACATTAATGGGAAGAATGAAACAATGCGTATTCCTCACTTTAGCTTTGGTTGTAAACGTTTTGGTCTCCCAACCAATGGGTCTACATTGACATCCTGTAATCTTGGCTACAATACTGATACTGTTTTCGGTCCCTCAATCAAAAGTTTCTTGAAACGTTTCAAGTTAGTCGCTCGCACCTACTGATTTTGCACCACAAATACACGCTTTCATTTGTAAACAAGTTTGTAAATTTATGGCTACACTATTAAGCTACCCGTTTGTCTAGCATGTAGTTCCACGAAAAAAAAGAGTTGGCTAAAATTAGGCTTTTTCTTCTAGATGGTCAGTTAAACGTCTGTTGCAGACGTGACAGAATCAACAGAAATGTTTAGAAAGAGTTTCATTCCCTCATTCTCCACTGCTTAGCTATTTAGAAATGTTGCAATGTTTAATCAGAAATTTTATTTTGATGACAATGCCAAAATGTTCTTAAACGTCTGTTTTTAAAATGGTCCCATTTCAGCATATTCACATATTGTGACGTTCCCCTATTCTAATAGCTCAATAAAGGAAAATTTGGATAACTTTAGGGTTGCTAATAATCCTGAAAAATTGAGCAATGATTACAATCCCAATTTTCAATAATCATAATATTCCTGACTTCGTACCTCGATGTTATTTTTTGTACACAATACATGATTTTAACAATAACGTTTAAAAAGCTTACTCCTGAAATTGTGCGTATAACAGAAGAACGATTGCAATTTAATAAAGGCCAGGGAAGGGTTTGTCGTTCAACCAATGGAACCTAAATACATAAAAAATAGAGGAAAGAAGTGAGGTAAAGCAGCACAAACCATTAATAAATCAATTGAAATGTACATTAAAATGTATGTTTATGCACAAATAATAAAAATAATAATAATAATAATTCATTCCATTATTATAACTCAAGAAATATTGGGTGAAAAAAATTATAAATATACATTCAAAAGAATCAACATAAATTATACCAATCAAAAATGTTTAAAACAACAGTCTTATTTCCTAAACACTTTGGTCTAACCAAGACAGGTAGTTGAGAGATTATGTGATAAAAAACATTGGTTAAATTGATCACAAAATATAACTTGCTTGCCATTGCTTAAAACATTCCAAACCCACGTCCTTTTGTTTTGATTCCAATTTAGAATTACGGATAAAGTGCAACAATTTAGAAAGGGCTTTGCACTGGAATTGAACAAATCTTTAAATAAGAAATGAAGAAAAAGCATGCAATTGGTTAATTAAACGCTCGAATAAATATATATATATACCAAGTCAATAACACAAAATGTCCGCTAAACATTATTATTTGAACAGTTGAATGCAATTCAATTGGCGTTCTTTCAACACTCCCCTCCAAGGAAGTAACAAGTAAAAACGTTTCCAAACTGCATATAATTGCTAGTAATTTCTATTATACCAAAATTCTTAAAAAGTATTTGAAGGCAAATGTATACTCTGGGTACATGCTTGCACTCCAGGGTGAAGGCCCGGTTACTCAGTCCCCGACTGGTGTCAGTCTGGATTCAGAATGCACCACGTAATTAGGAATATTATCATTATCCAAAATTGCAATTTCATTATTTCCGTATTATTTAAATCACCATAATCAGTAACATTCCATAACAACTGTGACAACAAAAATGGAACTATTTATAAATCAAAACCTCACCATATGTACATCATAATCAAATTATCACAGAAAAGTCCTTGTATCAATACACAACAAAAAACGTCTTACTCTTCATTCATCGTTTTAATGAAATTCATAAATTCCATATCATTTTCTGTCAGGCCACGAGGACATAATTTTACAACATCCTGATTCTCTTCAATCTCCTCGTTCTCACCACACAAACGCACTTTTTCATTGACCTTAAAAAAATAAACAATTAATTGACCCAAAACGGTATCATAAGAAGCTTCCTCCATTACACCAAAAACCTTTCGGGTATCGTTTTTATTGGAAACAGTTCCATTTGAAATACGACTAAAGGCGCCACTTCGAGGACATTTATTTGTTAGTTCTTCACAATTAGATATCGAGCTATTAGGCGCTTTGTCATTTGGCACTGGTGGACATCCTGCCATTTTTCCCAATAACGACTGGAAGTTTTTGCAAACGAAATACCTAGTCAAATGTACACGATAAAGTTAAAATGTTCAAATAAAATTATGCTTAATTACAATTGAAAATTAGTCACAATACCTCACCTATTGGCAGGTATCATAAGCAAAATGATAGAGCTGTGTACAATCAGTTGCGCGACTAATATGTCCTAATTCAATTCAGATGCCAGATGTGACTGGAGCGCTAGCATCAATACTGGACAGACTAATTACGTATCCTCGTTTCGCTTTTCCAAACCTCTCTACTTGCCAAAAAACATTGAAACAGCAACAATCAAATAAAATAGTGTTAAGCTGTCCAAGTCTGTACATGAAACAACCTTAGTCGTGGCCGGTTCCAAGTCTGATCAAGGATGGAGGACGGTTTTAGTGCAAAGTTAGCAGCTGGGTACTATTAAAAAGTAGATATAGGTAAAGAAATAACATAAGAATGTTATTGCAAAAGAATAGGCACTAAAAAAGTGAAAGTATGATTCAATAATACAATTGAATGTAAAATCCGAAAGAAAGCTCAATCTTTCGAATTTGCAACATCTTTGTAGCCCAAAAATGGAACACTTGCCAACAATCTACTCTGTTACGGTAATACTTTAACAAGTTCAACTATTCCCAAACAGTTTTGACATATTTTACTAAGAAATAAACTCTTTACCAGTCATTGATAAATATCGCAAAACACATATTTATATTTCATTCCCCGACGTGCAAGCCTATGGAACTCTATAAATTGTTAAATACACAATTTTAAAAAATAGACATCAATATACCGTTCCGAATTAGCTGGACGACTGGTAACCGGCTTGACAATCATAACAGATTCAAAAAATTGGCCCATTAAATAAATCAAGTCGACCGTAAATTCTGTAAATACGTCAAACAATTTGCACACAAAATGTCCACCTACAAAACAAAAGTCATTTTTAATGTTCATTTATTTTATGGCCAAACCGTATTCTTCATTGAAAGCATGGAGCAAAAAGATTGGTCCATGTGATTGAACTTTTTGTCAATATTTTGACACGATATCCATAGCAATTAGATGTTGCCAAATTGTAGTTTTTAGTCAACCTTTTCGTAGTCTGTAAGAGTGACTCTTCCATCAACTACTGTTGCTGTTGTCTAGACCAACAGACAAGGAACACGTTGGTGGTAGAGCCACCTCTTCATTAGTTACAACTTCGCATAGCACCCCGAATTCCTATGCGAAGAGGTTGTCGGATGAGTTAAATTTGGGGACTATAAATAAAGTTTCTCAGATAGAAGACTGCTTTCTTGCAGCGACGCCAGTGTTCACAGGAATTGACAAAGAAATCTTTAGATGAATTGGAGGTTGACAGATTCAGAAGCCTAACAGGCTATATATTGTAATTGAATACCTTGAAATACCTTTTAGGCATCTTCGGTTTATGCTAACACCCATTCACTGAACTGAAGTCTAGTGAAATCCCAGTTATACCGCTCTGCCCTCGATTCGTGCTGTTATTAGCCTAGACACCTGTGAGTACCTAGTCTAGGATGCACCATGTAGAAGAGGGACAGCCAGGAATATCACCATCATTGGAATTTGAGACTTTATAAGCATTATTCAAATCGTCAGGATCATTACCATGCTAACCTTTCTTTTACTATCTTCGAAATACCATTCAAAAACCGTTGTTGGTAAAATTCAACTAGATAAATTCTCTACCTTTAATTATGATAAGGTCATGTAGTAAATGAGAGTCAGTGCATCTCATTATTTGAAATGCAATTGCCGTAACCCATCATCAGAATGCATCAAATTAAAAACGTCCATCACTTTCACATTTAACTTTCAGAATTGCAGTACTGATAATTGATAAGCATAAACAAAGTTTTATCTTCAGAGAAATGAAAGAACATGACCATATTGGTTTCAGCTTGTAAGACTGAATTAAACCTAAAAACCCTCAGTCAGATAACTATGTTTCTTATAATACATAATCAATTTATTGACAAAAATGCAGCCAATAAATAATCGTCTACATAAATTTAGCTAAAATATACTCTGTATTGTTCAATTGATCTAAAAAGATCGACGTTTAAAAAATACCGTTCCCCACAACCACAATACAGTCATGGAATAAAACAAAAAAATGTATAAAGCAATAAATATACCAAATATAGTTTACCAGGTCGAAGAGTAGTAAGAGCGCATATTGACTGGCATAAGTAGATTTTCTTGGAAAGTACTTCTTGCAAATTGTAATTTTTGGAAACATCAAAACCCTGTACAATATATAACGTTTACATATTAAAAAACAAAAAACTGATTGAAATCTCTTATATTTATTCCTATCCATGATTAATCTGGTCAATTTTATTTCACAATTATTTATTTATTCGCAAAGAAACGTTACATGCGTAACAGAATTACCGCGCTACTTGTCTGATGTAATACGGATACTAAAACGTTAAATGAACCAAAGAATGGTACAAAAAATGATTCCTCAATTATGAGTACTAATCATCCTAAGGAATTGAGTAATGCTTATAGAATCAATTTTCAATAATTGTGATATTTCTGAGTTCACCAAAGTATAAATAGACTTTGGTAAATGGCTGCAAGAATACACCTAAGATACCCAAAATGTATCCTAACTTATACGTCTAAATTATAACTTTCTTTTATATTGTCAGCAAGCCAGCAGTTGACTCGTATCCAGTCTGACAAAGTTGAAGGCAACACTCACTCCGTCGGCCATAAACAAGTGTACACCTTGTTCGGCAGTTTGTTTGGCTACAAACGCCGCAAATGAAGATAGATTGGTCCATTTGGTAATGTCACCATCCTTGTCACTTCCGTAATGAGCCGTAAAGGCCTGAGGCGGTCCAGCAAGAAAGTCAGTCTCACGAAAATCGCACTTGCCACTGAGCGTCATCCCGAAGCCCTTGGCTCCCAATCGAACAACAGACTGACAATTATCTCGATCAAATTCACTGTCAAAAGGTTGATTGAAACGACGCCACAAAACGTATTCGGAAAAACCGCCAGGACCAGCACAGACGTCGGCAAAGTAGAGAATATCCTTTTAATAGGGAAAATAAATGAGGACAGTTTTAAAATAAAACTAGATCCAATGTTTTTGAAATTGTAACTAAGAAATAACAAATCAAAGTTTGGTTTTTATCAAAGTCAGTCTAGAATCATCTTAATTGGATGGCTAACATGGTGGAGTTGCTTAAAACTAACTATGTTATTAATTGGTCGTTGATTATTATTATTAATAATAATACGATTCTCATTATTGCGCCGCAGTAATTTTGTGGTACAGCGTTGAAATTGAACTGGAGTAAATATGGATTCGAGTACCACATTGTAAAGCATTTAAGCAATGATAGCATTATTATTATTATTATTATTATTATTATTATTACTATTATTACATTGCAATGTATCTGCGGATAAACTAGAGGACTGTAATACTTCAGTTCATGGAAGTGAAGCTTTGATGGACAAAGAAAAATATGCAATCCAGTAAAGGTTGTTAAACTTATATAACGCCGCCTTCTATACTGTAAACAAAAGTTATTAGAGAAATGGATTATACGATTTCAGTCACACGTGCTCAAAACAAAACACAATGTAGACCTCTTGTTTGTAAAGTTTAAAAATATACTCGTGTAAAACTTTCGAAAGTTGTAACCAAAATATTATTTTGACATTTTTGTCGTTCAAGCTCTTATTAAATGAGACATTCTGTTTCTCAGCGCCTATCCAATTCAAAGCAGTTTCTATCTAATCCTAATCTGCTTAATAATAATAAATTCTTACAAATAATAAAAGCGGTTAAAAATATTTACAATGCGGTTGGATCAACATTGGCGCCACATTTTGAGTGTACTTATGCTAAGCTATTTAAACAAATAATAATAAAACTAATAATTCATAAATCAATAATATTTTTTTATGATAAACTAAACAGATTCATAAACTGTAGGATATTTTTGCATACATAAAACGCCTCAGAATAAATTGCCAGTTGTGAAGTAGTTCAGTGGCGCAGTCGACACTACTAGTCCAGCATTTAATTTCTCACGCCTTTGTTAATAAATAGTCATGTTCAGCTAAACTGCAAAACTGGACATTTGTTTGCACAACAGTGATAACTGTTTCGTAAGTATTTAATATACAAATCCGTCATCGAAAAATAGAATAATGCTTTTGTTATATAATCTTGCATCTGTCAAATCAATAAATTGACTTAGTGCAATTCTAACATATTTAATATAGCCAATTGAACGGTTTTGTTTAAATATATATTAATTTTTTATGGTGTTTGGAAACGTAGTAACAACTTCATTATTTCTAGATTTGTACAACAGATCAAACGATCAATCTCAACGGTTTCACAAGCGTAACAAATGTAACAGAATAACAAAATTTCCTAACTGACAGACGTTATCCCTATCATGGCGACACTGTTTGGAAAAAATGACGAGATTAGCTGACTTCTTGTCAGAGTTATCTTTTTTAACCGAATTGCTAAATACAATATACGTCAACCTTAAGATGTCTTTTAAATAGCCTGGATGTTTGTTTGCATTCATTGTAGTTAAGCGTAAAATGATGAATAATTAACTTACTTCCCTTGACACCGAATTGGTAAATAAGCCATTCAATAAAGCATCCATATTAGCCATTTTCATAGCAGCCCTTAAAACACAAAATTGTTAATATAGTGAAGATAATAAGTTACATTTTTATACAAACGAGTTTCACTATTTCCTTATTTACCTAGCATGTCAAACAGTCACTCCCATATTTTAAATTCAATGGAAATCTTGTGCAATCAATAAACAGATAATAATAATAATAATAATAAAGGTTCTCGGATAACAGAAGGCATCCTTATGAAAAAGCAACTTCGTAAAAAATAAAGAACCCTCCAAACTTTTTTGTCAGAAATTCTCTTAGCTTAACGATTACATATAGTATATGTATACATTAAGAAACTTTTTAAATATCCTATATGTACGATTACACCCATGTGCCGAAATGAAGGCTCAGTTATATTACCGTACAGCTGGATCTATGTTAGTCCACGTGGTGCCACGTAAAAGTACAAAATGAACGATATCACCATTACAAGAAATCAATACTTCATAAGCATTTCTCAAATCCTTAAGATCATTAGCATCAAGAAAATAATTAACTGTCCAAACAAATATATTTTTTTAAACTAGGATTAAAAGTAACAGTATAACTACTACATACTTACAAATGAGTCGCATCAAATTTATCTCAGTTCTCTGTCTATTTTAAGTTTAGACAATAAATAAACTTACATAAAAAAACATTACGCAGTAACCAGCTAACAGTCGATATGCAATAATATTATACTAATAACAGGGATCAAGAAAAAAACCACATTAATTATTAACCACTTGAAACTATATAATAGGGACAAATCATAGACTTAATAACCGGTGCACTAGTGCGAGTGATATTCATAGAACAGACAGTAGCGTTTCGAGTCACGTTCTGCTTTGTTTAAGCTCTGAGAATAGTGTTATTGTATTTAACCATCAGAATATGCCCTATTGGTCAAGGCATTATATTGATTTTTGTAAAAGTTTCGACCTTGAGTATACAGAACAGTTAGCCTCGGCTAGTCACCCTGGAGAAGGCGAGTAATTTTTAAATTACCTTTTCTAGGGCCTCCTCTGAGTGCAACGAGCAATGCTGCCCCTGAATAACGCTGCTTGGTGATAATACTCAGAGTGACACCGATAATCGTTGTCGCCGTCTTGGCAACGTATTAACGACCTTAACGCCTGAGTATCTGTTTGGTCTTCGACCGCTTATTTCATACAGCCTTAGTCACAGCTAACATTCATTGCTAAAGATAGTTTCATTTTCCGTCACATGTGGACGCACTAAGTAGTGGTCGATATCCCCACGCGAACTCAGTCCTTTTATTTGTGCCAAGCCCCCTCTCATCCAAATGAATTACTTAATTGGGCGTCTGATTGCTTATCGTTTGAAGGTAATAGAGATCATTAGAATGGTATAATTCGAGATGCAATTAACATACCTCAAGCATACCTCAAGTGTCGTACATTAAGTTTACGTTGTAAAAGTTGATGTATTTTGATAATTTGGACTACACTGGTGGAGGATCTTTATCCTCAATAATGACAAACCATATATCGCTGAAGACAACTCGGTAACACTAAAGAAATCCCATTTACTTTGTACCTTATGAAGTTATATTTTATGTTGACATTTAATTGATATTTTTATTCATTATATATATTTAATTATATATATATATATACTCACCGATTCATAAAGATACCTTTCTTAATCGACTCATAAGGATTCGATCGCATATGACCTGTACTAACATCAGCTTTTTCAACACCATTCAATTGATTCTAAAATTATATAAAAACGCGACGCTGTGACAATAGCAACACATTACGATAGATCAATCATAACACACGTCATTTAAAATTAAACTAAACAATAAATTAATTCCCAAAATCAAGTGGTAATTAATCGATTTTAAATATACTTTTCAAACTACGACTTCACATAAATGTCAAAAGTGCAACTTGGATTCGGTCGGAAGAGAAAAAACCACATTTTACAATCAATGGGTTTTGGAGCGGATTACCACTAACAACAAAAGTTGGTAGCAAAACCACCTCTTCGTTTATTCCAAGTTCGCATAACATCCCCAACAATTTCTTGCCACTGTTCACGGTTTTCGAAGACTTGTAAAGACGGCTTAGCCATTATTTCCAAGTTCCAGTTAAAAGAAAGTGTAGATTATCCTGAACAGCATCCATTCAAGTACATTTCTGACCACCTTTCCTTTTCTTCCAATCGGCATTTGGGCAAACCAAAATTACGATACAAAGGATTGCATCAGGATTTATACGATAAACGTGACCAAACCAGCGCAATTTTCGTTGTTTTGATACCAACGATAAAAGATCGTGAAATTGTAAATCATCTCAAATTCAGAGATCATGAAATTTGAAGGAATATGCCTGAAATATATACGGCACAGCACACCATTCACATCCTTTGTATCAGACGATTGGATAAAGAAAATCCAACATCCATTTCCGTGTTCTTCCGTTATTCATAAGATAACAAAGATTGTACTTGTTTAGACACATTTACAGTAGAATGTCTAATGCATTCATACTTTTCGTTACCCTTGCTTAACCAAACGCCGATTAATAGAGAAGGAAAGGTAGTTTGTAATACACTTATAAGGTTGCAGTTCAGGACGTTATTTTAGTAAGAGAATTATCATGAAAACAAATAGCTATGTTGATCAACTGTACTATTATTAACTACCGAAAATTGTAAACAATGGAAGGGAATTGTTCAAAATGCTATGCAAAGTTAGAACTAATAGAGATAAAATATTACCACTAATGTTTGTCGTTGTTGCACTTAGCAATAATAATAATAATTAGTAAATGTAATCGCTGTATATATATATATTCGCTCACTAGTAATCCCGCCTAGTTTGGATTAGAAATGATTCAATCCAGCCAGTCCCAAGCGTGGATAAAAGAGGAGGGTTTGAGCGCAAGGTTAACAACCTGGCCTCTGTAAAAAAATTATACTGCTACGGAAACAATACAAGAGGACGCCATTCCGGCAAACAACGCCAAAGAAGTGATCGCACGTATCTAGATGACAGAGTTACACGGATGACAAAGTTGAGTAAAAGCCGAAAAAAAGCTCAATCTTCGATTTGCAGAATCTTCAATGCCAACTAGACTTTGTTATTGTCGTTGTGTTTGCAGCAATTGTTGTCTTATTGCCCCATGCTTATTTTTAAATCATATATATATATATATATATATATATATATAATAATAATCCCGAGGATTAAAGTGTAACGTATTTAGTCTCAATTTTCAACAATTGTAATATTCTTCACTGTTATCTCCGCGTAGTGCATTCTGGATAGGTGCACCCAAGCACCTAAACTAACACAGCAGGGACCAAGTGCATAGCAGCATAACTAGACTTCTGTTTCGATATATGAATGCAAGCGTACGACCAAGGCACTTTAAAAGTATTTTAAGCTATACACATGTCACACTTACTAGTTGGACTAAGGAAGATAACCACAAAATAATAAGACGGACTCGTCAATCTTGACAAACCATATCACCATCACAAATATGCCATATATCGCCCAAAAATGTTTTCATTTTCCTACGCTTATAAAATCGTTGAACGATTGTTTGACATGCTATAGAAATATAGAAATAATGAACAGATGATATCGTAACCAACCAATTATATATAAACATTAGCATATCGCTACCGTTAATTCCAATTCTTAAGTCATAATATCTAACTATCGTGATATACTAGATTTATAGTCCAAAACCAGTATCCCTACCATTCCAATAATAAGTTGAAGCAAAACTGTTCAAGGGAAAATAGATAAAAAGGTCACACGTATCTTTTCCACATTATAACTTAAAAACAACCTTGTAAGCAAGCATTTGGTGTAGAAGATGCGACGAACAGAATGTGCACTGATTATCCATAATCGTAATTGGAGATCCCATTGCTACATCCCATTCATGCAACCGCGTTGAAGACAAGGCATCCTGATATGGTTTTGAAGACCATGACCAAATACGTTCCGACTTATCCATTGAATATTCGACATCCGCATCTAACTCGTCACGACTCCAAGCCAAATTGGAATCGTTTGAATCGTACAATTCACTAGCAAGCGTCGAAAGCGAACTATAACCCAATCCCAACCGGCCTTTCTGTTTGCTCAACTCCACCGGTTTGACTTGACCTTGAGCATGTCGACCTAAACCACGGCCATGTTCATAACCCATGGATTTCTAAAATCGGGGAAAAGAAACATTTTGGGTATAACTACATTTGGCAAATACTCGATTTGTGTAAATGATTGGATATCTAGGAAATCACAAAAACAGCCTCTTCAATTGTAATTAAAATTTACATCCCACATCATCGTGGACTAGCAGTTGGATGATGTGCGGTGGCCTAGCGGTACAGTGCTCGATTTGGACCTCGGTGGGCATGAGTTCGAATTCCACTACCGACACTGAAATGCGGGCCCACGTTTGGCTTCGCTAAAATATCCACTGCTGAAAGATGTTTCTCGTAAAACATTCAACGTAATAAACACTAAAAAAATTATGTTAACTAGATATTTGAACTAATTATTTACAAGGAATTATGGTGGTAAAACAGACGTAGTTTCATGTCTTTAGATAAAAGTAAGTGCTCAAAAGAATCACACCCAAATTATTGAAACCAGAAACTAATTCTTATAACTAAGCCATCCAATCATAATAAAAAGTTTGTTTTTATAAACGAAACTAATGTAAAAACACCAGAACTGAAAAATCTAACTTTATTCCAAAAAGTAAACAAATAGCCAAAACAAAATTTTCTAATAAAATTATATATTAAGATTTCATTTTTCATTCTAATTGGTTTACAAGTCAGTCATCGTCGACAAAATAGCTTCTGTTAAAAGCATGTATAACATAATATTTTAATGTAATTATAAATAAAAAGTCGGGATGCTAATGATCCTGAGGATGTGAGTATGTTTATAAAGTCTCAATTTCCAATAATGGTGATATTCCTGACTGTTAGTCCTCCACGTGGTGCATCCTGGACTAGGTGCCCCTAGGCATCTAGACTAATAACAGCAGGGTCCGAGTGCACAGCGGTATAACTGGGCTTCCGCTACGGCGGGTGGGTACGAACATACACCCAGGATACTAAAAAGGTATCTAAAAGTATACGTATACCATATGTAGCCCTTGGGCTAAGGGAGATAACCCTGACAAAAAATCAGGCGGCCTCGTCAATCTTTGCAAACAGTGGCGACGTCACAAGGATGCCGTCTACCAGCCAAGAAACTTTGTTATTCTTCCACGTTTGTCTACGCTTGTCAAGCCATCGAAATCGATCGTTCTATATGTCGTATAAATATGGGAAATAATGAAGAGGTGATCAGATCACCAACCGAAATGAAAATTAAAAAAGTCAATTCACTAAACTTTTTCTCTCAAAATAGCGCAAATAACATAGCTTTCAATACATTATTAAAGCATATTATGAAACAAAAAATTACCATCATTTTCCATGCCGGTTCACTGAGAGAAATCATCGTTCTATATATATATATATATATATATATATATATATATATATATATATATAGTACTCAAAACCATGCAACTGAATTGCTACAAAAACCACCCTAAAATAAGTGACTACCAATAAGAAACTTTTTTACAAAACCCGGTTCAAAAACATAAAATATACTTTAATAATTGTTACGAACAATCCTAATGATTGAAGTAATCCTTATTTTTTCAATTTTCGTTAATAATTATATACCTGATTCCACATACCTGCACACAGTTTATTCAGGTGTTCAATAATATAACTGGAATTCTGCTGTAGTGGGTTAGTGCAAAGGTACATAAAAGGTATATCAAAGTATACAGTAACTACATGCAGCTATACGGATAAAGCAGAAAATTTTGACATAAATCAGGCTCAGTTATATAAATCCCCTTTATTAACTAAAAAACCTCATCGCTTTCCTACATGTGCAATGCATTTAATTTTTTTACATAAGATACAGAAAGAAACAATAGTTCAATAAACTTTACAAATATAGAGATAATAATAAGTATCATCCTCAAAGATAAATTTTCTCCGCCGGTTATTTTACAAGTTACTCCAAAGTTACGGAAAGCCCGAAAACCACTAACCCTTAAAACGTACACTCAATAGTCAACACTTGCAAACAACCTAATCAAATATTAATCACATTTCAAATAAAGTTCTCAAACAGGTTCTATTTGTTACAAAGGATAAGTAATTTATTATCTAATTTAGCAATTCATTTAGACATTTTCTACAGAAACGACCGGATTTATAAACTACAATCTCAGTCCTAATTGTTTGTTGCCCTTTATTCTATCAGAGTCATAGTTGGACTATCGTCGCCATTATGACCAAACGTGTAAGAAAAGTATGCAAAATACGGTACCAAAGCGATGAACAAATTCCTCTTTGGGCATCCACAAGTGGTGAAATGTCGAACAACTTTTAGCAATAAAGGTTAGCTCTGAATAATGCTTTATCAAATAAGAAGTTGCGAACCAAACAGATGTTTAAGAAAAAGCAGCAGTTATAGGTGTAATCCTAACTATTATCACGAAGCAGGAACAAAACTCCACAATAACGGGTGGTTAAAATAAGTGCTATACAAATTACTCTTTTTGTATCATGATAGCCATCTGCGGTTAAAACTACACAAAAACCAATCTCTCTCTCTCTATATATATATATATATATTACCTGATCCCCCATATTTTCACGCAAACGTTATTTCTTTCACAACTAAAATCCAAAACATTGTCATATTATATATTCATACCTAAATAATAAATAAAACCAAAATAATTTTCTATAAAAAATATATTTAACTCTTTTGTACAGTCGGTACAATAAATGCTGCATTACATGTAGAACAAATGGGAGTAAATTCACAAAAAACAGATAAACAAACGGAACACACATATCCAACATCAATAAGATGTTTATGACAAAAACACGCTGCACGAAAATCTACACCTGATGAGCAATTGGAACGTGCATCAGGTAATAAAAGAACTGACCTCAATGAAACTGACGGTAAACACACGGAAAGCAAATACTCAAGCAAGCCAGCAGTTCTCGGTATGTGCAAATATATACCATTAGTTAAATCAGCCGCTTGTCGTAACAAACCAGAATGTCTCGACGAATTAATTTTAAACTCATGACTTTCAACATTTTGTGTAATGGGCAGAACACAACTGTCAATGGGAAGATTAAGTTTCTGAGCAGTAAATACAGCATTCATAAAAGATAAATATTGTGAAGGGTTGTCATCAGCTGCCTTGATAATCAAAATACGACCACATAATTTATCAATAATCTCGTTGTATTTAGTCGATTGCTGTTCCATTTTTTCATCGTCTATTTTCAATGTTGGTTGCAATTCACGACAACGACGTAAATAATAACATATGCATTTTGTAATTGCAGCAGATAAAATTATATGAGTATCCGAAGATGTACAGTGTGAAATTAATTTCTTCACATTTTGCCGAACAAAGTTATTCATTGTACTCAAAACGTCATACTGTCCATCTTGCGTTGTCGTTTCTAAATTCATTTCCTCGTGTGATGGATAGAGAAACTGTGTAGCACAAGGCGTGACTCCAATAATAGCAATTTCATTCAAAGGAGATAGCATCAAATAACTGTTGGCAAATTTTAAACACGCTTCAACACAATGAATAATTGTAAATTCTTTGGAAAAACAAAACCCCCAAAATGCTGGTGTCAAATCCAAAACCATCATTAACAAACTATGTCCATCGTTGTCATTACTTTGCATGGTAGAAGACATGTTCATAACTTCTTAAGCTGAAAAATCTAACATTAACTGAAGAACAATTTTTTCAAAATCTTCCACTTGTACAGTCAAATTATTAGATTCCTTAGAAATAACAATAGAACGATTTAATGCTTCTATATTTAAACATAATTGAATAAACAATTCTAACCAGAAAGATATAAAGTAGTCAAATGATCACACAACGATAAAGCTTCAGAATTAACTAAAAAAAAGTAAAGCTATACACACAATACTTTTAGTTTTAGTATTTAAAAAGAATGATTTGATTACTAATTGCGTAATTTGATCCTAGTAAAAAATCAATTATTTTACTAAACATTTTACCATTAAATTAAACAATTATATCCATTAATCCTCCGATATGTACCAGTAAAATTATTTACAAAAATTTTATCTGTAGATAATCTATTTAATGTTTATTCTGTTCTAAAGTGTAAACAAAAAATTGCAAATTAATCAATAAATTAAAATGCGACAAATGTTCATCTCAAACTTATTAGAAATAAGCAACCATTACATTAGAAAATAGAAGGTAGATCTTACAGGACAATTAACTGCACAAGCTCGTTACAGGGATTTTAATTTGTTATCAAATCAGCCAAGAGCGGGAATTCTAAGAATTAATTTTATTTCTAACTTTCATAATTACAAAATTATTTTTTTAATTATTGTTTAATATAAAATAATAAAAAATATTTGTGTTAAAACTATTTTAGCTTATTGAGTTCAATTTTGTGTGAGATTTTAAACATATGTAATGTTAACATTTTTAAATGTGCAAAAACTTCTAGTCACAGTTATTAAATAATAATTATTTACTAGTTAAAAAAATGTACGTTTTTTGTATTTTTTCATTTATGACGTTACATTATATATAAATGATTCTACCCATTTCTTAAATTATGAACTAGTCGACATTTAATGTAATTTTTTATATTAACAATACATATTAATAAAATTAAAATTACATTTTATTTTTGTATAGTGTCGTATATAACATTATTAAACTGAGTTTACATGAGTTACATTTATTAAGTCATTGTTTAGATAGATGTATAAATATGTTAATTTTTGTATATTGATACAAAACCCTTTTGATAGGGAACATTCAATGCATTTTGCATTTTTGCAACAAAAATAAAACAAATTAATAAATGTTTATTATTTTAAGTAGTGTAAATTGTTTAACAATTTTAAATATCAATATTACGAACGTAGTAAAATTATGCTAAAAATCAAGATGAATTTAACAGTAATATAGAATACAATATACTATTAATAACAACAGCTAATGTTATTTTATAGTACTAACAACAACAACAACAATATTAATAATAATAATAATAAACAAAATGTTAATAATAGTAGAAAACAATTTACAGAGAACAGTTCTACGTTATTACAGTCAATTTGACACACAACCACAAACAATTAGATAAGCCCAAATACACAAAATTCTATAAATTAATTTATTGGTAATTTTTAAATAATGAGTTGAATTTAACATTAACCTCGGGTAATATAACAAGTCGAGTTTCTGCAAAGCCCAACATTTAGCAATGGATTTTTAACTCCAATGGTCTGTAAGTATTGAACATTAAACCCAACGGTTGGTGATTATTGAATTTTTAAAATACAGTTAAAAGGTATTATATTTTAAAACTTCAAATGCTGGAAAACATTAAATTGTGATTCCAGTAATTGATATAACACAAGTAGCTAAATTATAAAAATAATATCTTGGTTAAAACATCATTAGTACGTAAAATTAGTAAATATTAACAAACTATTTACAATTTATTTTTTAATTTATTCATATTAAAAGTAATTATTTTATATTGTTTTAAAAATTATTAATGTTTATGGTAGTACATAATAAAGGTTTAAATACATTAAAGCATTATAAGTTTCAATATTATGTTATGCTAAGAAAAACATTTTAATTAATTGCAATAACAATGATCTAAACAAATTTGAAAATTCTATTAATAAACTTGAACAATGGTCTACTAACTTTGATCTCAATTTAAATCCATCAAAATGCAAGTTTGTTAAATTTACAACTAGGTGTCCAAAAGAAACAATGGAATTAAACAGAACTTTCAAATTAAATCAAACAAATATATGCACTTGTAACAAAATTAAATATCTTGGTGTAAACATAAATAGCATACTTACCTGGTGTGATCATGTAGAGCATATATTTTTAAAAAACCAAATTCTTATGCTACTATATAAGAAGATTAAGAAAACTAAATGTTAACAATTATATTACTAAATTGTTTATTACATCATGTTTTTATCCTTTGATATTATATTGCTCACCTATAATTTTTCCTGGTTTATTAAAACAGGATTACGTTGTTTTAAAAAGATGCATATTATTGGTATCAAAATCTATAAGAATTAAATATTCTATCTTATTGAATAATATTGTTGATAAACATTTTAAATCCTGTATACAATTAGCATCAAGGATTGAAAGTAACAACAATCACCCACTACATGCAGCTTTTAACAATTCTAAAGTTTTTGGAAAAACAAGAAGAACTTACCTGCACATGAAAGCCAAAACTAATCAATACAAAAATTTATGTCTACCTTACTTATCCAGAATATTAACCAATCTAGAATCAAACAATATTGAACTACTAAGGAACCTATCAAAGTAGGAATTGTTTCACCCACGCATTTATTTGAACTAATTTGGACATTTCACAGTATAATGTAACAATTGTGCCTTATAATGATTTATTTTATGTATAGCAATTTCAAATATTTTTTAAAAATCACATGCATACTATATAGACTATATTTATATTTATTAACATATGACATTCTATTTCATTTTGATCTCATTATTTGTACTACTACTTTTTTATATTGATGGTTAAAATGTATTTTACGCTGAATGTATTTCTAGTGAAATATTAAAGCTTAATAAAACTACTACTAATAATAATTTTTAAAGTTATTACTAAATTGTTATTATTAAACATAATAAAATAACGTTTAAAGATGTAAAATATATTATGGTTAATGGTTTAATAACTAAAAATTAAATTAAATATATTAAAAAATAAAAAACAAAATTAACTAGAACAGTTTAAAAAATTAATAACGCAATCACAATAACATTAAAAATACCACAAGGCATTTTGGCCTACTGAACTTGTAAAAAATCCTAAAATCCTGAAATCTTGAAACATTAATCACTGGCAAAGTAAGGCGCGCGTCATGCTACACGCTAAATAAAGCGTTATTAAATATATATATATATATATATATATATATATATATATACAATCATTTAAAAATTATTACAGCGTTTTTGCATTGTAATACAATAGTTGTTTAATTATTACTGTTATACATGTTTTTTTAACTTTTTCTGTTATATTTTTTAATTTTTAAATTATTTTTGTTGTTTATTTTTTTAAAAATGTTGTTTTTCATTTTCTATTCTTTTAATAACTTGAAATATAACAAAACTGAAAATTGAAAGGAGTTTCTTCTACTCAACTCATTAATAAACTATTTTTTTAAACATTTTTATTTGTTTAAAAATTTTTAAACAATATTATATTTATAAAAAAAATATTTTTTTTTAAATATAAAATTATAATTATGTTTGTTACAATTATGCTTTTGTCTTTATTAAGGAAAAGGTAACCCGCTCACTTTAAAAGTAGCTCTTTGCGCGTTATTTTGGGTTGTTTTCAAGCTATTGGGTTTGTATTTATCTAAAATATTTATATTTAAATCTTTTTATAAATTGTGACATTTTTTGAGAATTAAAAGATTTTGGTATATTAATTTTTAGATATTTAAAACTAATATTTTACGAATTGAATCCAATTTGTCACAGAAAAATTAATTTGTTCATTTTTGTATTTTGCAACAATAGCTAGTTTTATTTTTGGCATAGTGTTTATTTTATAAATATAATATTAATGTTTAACATTAAATGTTGAATATGTGTTTTAATTAATGTTTTTTTTTAATTAATAGAGTGCATATATTGCATTGGCGGTTGTTGCTTTTTCTTTGTTTTTTTTAGAGGCATTTTATTTAGATGAAGTTAAGCATTTTGTTAATTGTACATTTATGTGTCAAAATATGTTTCAATTCCTTTTCTAGATGGATTCTAAAAATGAACTAATTAGTAGTAACAATGGAGTTTACAATTGTGATTCATTTGATCGTATGAATTTAAAAGAAAACTTATTACGTGGTATATTTGCGTATGGTTTTGAAAAGCCATCAGCGATTCAACAACGTGCAATTTTACCATCTATTCAAGGTCGAAATGTAATAGCTCAGGCGCAGTCTGGAACGGGAAAAACTGCCACATTTAGTATTGCAATATTACAGCAAATATGTGTTTCAGATTCACGATGTCAAGCTCTTGTTTTGGCTCCTACAAGAGAATTGGCTAAGCAAATTCAAACGGTATTTTTATGAATTTAGTGAAATTATTTTAAAATGATTGTATAGTATAATAATTTTTTTAATTGGATTTATATATAATTAATTTTAGGATACATATATAAGAGAATTTAATTTGTTCAAATAATAGTTTATTTATTATGTATTAGTGTTAAGGATTGTACTCGAGTCGGGTAGATTAAACACTGATTTTATCGTATCTCAGTTATCAGAGAGTAAGAAGAGGCAATTTAGAACAATGAAAAATAGGAAATTTAAATGAAAGCATGGAAATATTGGAATAGATTTAATTAAAAAGTACAGTAGATAAGTGAAGAAGATAATAAAATGTTTAAAAAACAAAAATTGTTTATTACAATACCAAAACACTAATAATTTTTCAAAGATTAAATATAAGATAATTCTGCACTTGACATGCAACGTGACATGCATCTTGTTTTAGGGATGTTTTAATTTGTTTTTGAATATATGTAGTTGAAGGTTTTTAGCTTTTATTATTATGACAGATCAACATTGTCAGTTTTTAATAGGTTTATTTTCCAAATTTATTGTTTGTGTTGAAATGCTACTACTTGATAACAATTTCCATGCTTAAATGATTATTTATTTAAATTTGATAAGGTTTGTAATGAGTTGATATTTAAAATTTGAAATATTTGGTCAATAATAAGTATGACGGTTTTAAACATAACCGTTTTATATTTGTTTCTATACGTGCGTTTATTAACATTTAGGATTAATGTTCCGTAGTGTTTATATATATATATATATACTGACGATTTTTAAAAAATTGTTTTGGATTATTTTAAATTTAAACATCTATTTGTCACTAGATGTGTTGTATCTATATATATATATATATATATATATATATATATATATATATATATATATATATATATATATGTTATTTAAAGTATTGTAAGGTTTATACAATACTACACAAGTGTCGTTGCTAAAATAAATTAACTTTTGATTATGTGTGTCACTAGTGGGTTTTATTGGTAGAACGACTTTCTATAATTGTTGGGGTAAGATAGTTTTCTTTGTACAATTTTCGATTACAATTATATATTTTGATTTACTATAGTTATGTGATGTTCTACCTGTTTGTTATTTTTTCGGTTCTTGTTTATGTTGGGTGTTATTAATAACTGTTATCTTTTACCTCTTACATTAACAAATCCAACATATAAATTTAAGATGCTACTTGATTTACGACTGTTTATGTGGCAAAGCTAACCTTTATCGTTAAACGTTATTAAACTATCGTTTACTTGTAGACGGATTAAGTTATCAGTATTGCTTTTAAAAAACCGTAACTAATTTTTTGAAAATGGAAGGTGCTTGTTTGTTGTACAACATTTGCAAAAGTAAGGTGTAGTTCGTTTTTTTAACACTTGTGGATCAAAATGTAACTTAAAATTAAAAGTAGTGGGTTTTTTCGAATTTGGTTATTTTTGTATCGGTGTTTTCAATGATATTATTTATGCTAGTCTGTCATAAAAATGTTAATAACGAAACCAGTTCTTATTCGAGACAATTTTTGCATGTGTTATCATAATTTTAACTTTATATCTACAATGCACAATCATTTTTTGTGTGTAGGTTGTTTTGGCACTTGGTGATTATATGGATATTACATGTCATGTATGTATCGGTGGTACACAAATTTCCAATGATATTGAACAATTACCCAAAGGTCAACAAATTGTCGTAGGTACTCCTGGTCGTGTATTGGACATGATTCATCGCGGTTGTCTTCAAACTCACGCAATTAGGATTTTTGTTTTGGACGAAGCGGACGAAATGTTGAGTATGGGATTCAAAGATCAAATTCAAGAAATCTTTTTATCACTCAATCCGGCAGTTCAAGTAAATTGACTTTTTTGTCTTGAACATTATTTATTATTATTATTAATAATTTTATTATTACAAAATCCTTTTGTTCTCACGAGAATGTGACAATAAGATAGATCCATGTGATTGCACCATGCATTTTTGGCATTAGAAATGCTATATATTAACTGAGTTTCTGATTTTTCTTTAATCCTGTAATCGAAATTATGCTTTTACTTTGTCATAATTTGTTAGAATGGAATAATTTTGTTTATTGAGTGATTTTTCAAATAATTCAAGCCGCTGATTATCCTGTATTCATCTCTCTTAACTAGATTTTGGACAGGCTGCTATGAAGCAATAGTAATTATTATTATTACGTTTACACAATTGCTGATATAACTTATTTTACAATTTTATTTGTGGAAGAGTAGCTTAATGGTAAGAGATATCAACAGAGGATGTTAATTTGGTTATCTAAGCATAACCTTCTCTGTAGTCTTGAGCAACTTAGTCACTATTATTTTTATATTTGTACAGTATATTGACGTATATTAAAGAATTGACTCCAATGACTTGATAAGCGTAACGAATGTAGGAAAATAATGAAGTTTCTCGACTGATATGACTGCACCACTGTTTTCTAAAATTGATGAAGCCTTCCAGTTTTTATTAAAATCTTAATAGCTATATATATATGGCTTAAAAATCTTTTTATGTACCTTGGATGTATGCTCGCATACATCTGCGACGACGAAAGCTCATTTATGACGTTATGCACTCTGTCTATGATTTGTGTTCTAGATACACTACATGGATCTACGAGTTGGTAATATAAATATTAGTATGTCTTGAAGTCTCAAAGTTTTGGAATCCCATTTTGGATAATATAGCACATTTCTTATCAAAATTTAGTGATTTCTTAACTAGTTCGTTATTTGATTGTTTGAATTGTTGTTCTATTAACAATTATATAGGTTATATTGTTGTCAGCCACTATGCCAATTGAAGTGTTAGATGTGACGAGACATTTCATGAGAGATCCGGTTCGTATTTTGGTTAAACAAGAAGAGTTGACGTTGGAGGGTATTAGGCAATTTCATGTTAATTTGGAGCATGAAGAATGGAAATTGGATACATTGTGTGATTTGTATCAAACCATTGCGATTACTCAAGCTGTGATATTTTGTAACACACGTCGAAAAGTTGAATGGCTAACTAAACAGTTGATTGAACGTGATTTTATTGTTTCTGCTATGGTAAGTATATATATATATATATATATATATTGGTTGGTGACGTGGTCACCTCTTCATTATTTCCCATATTTATACGACATGTAGAACGATCGATTTCGATGGCTTGACAAGCGTAGACAAACGTGGAAGAATAACAAAGTTTCTTGGCTGGTAAACGGCATTCTTGTGACGTCGCCACTGTTCGCAAAGATTGACGAGGCCGTCTGATTTTTTGTCAGGGTTATCTCCCTTAGCCCAAGGGCTACATATGGTATACGTATACCTATAGATACCTTTTAAGTATCCTGGGTGTATGTTCGCACCCACCCGCCGTAGCGGAAGCCCAGTTATACCGCTGTGCACTCGGACCCTGCTGTTATTAGTCTAGATGCCTAGGGGCACCTAGTCCAGGATGCACCACGTGGAGGACGAACAGTCAGGAATATCACCATCATTGGAAATTGAGACTTTATAAGCATTACTCAAATCCTCAGGATTATTAGCATCCCATATATATATATATATATATATATATATAAACATTTACGAAACACATCTTTTAACAATTTATATTTTATAGAAGCCGAATTTGCGCCCATATTTAGTGCCGGTGGTGGGGATCGAATCTATGCCTATTCAGGTTCGAGTCGACCTCTACTGCTAGACCATCCCGGCATATATATACATATATATATATATATATATATATGTATATATATATAATTAGTGATACGGCCACTTATTCATCGCATTTATGTTCCCAAAGTATTTTGACAAATCGTCAGTCATTGTTTAATATGCGAAGGATACTTAGTATATGCAAGTAATTAAGGAAAGTGTTGAAGTTTTATAACAAATAGACGTATTTTTTGTGACGGTGCCACCTGTTTATAAGAATAAACGAATTTGTCTGTTTTTTGCCGGGGTTGTTTTTTTTGACTTGATAATTACATATTTGTATACCTTATGAGACTTTTTAATCATTGTGATTACGTGCGGACACCCAATCGTAGAGTTAGGAGAACTACTATAATTGAAAAAGGAGACCTTTTAAGCCGGTGTACAAAATGTATCTGAGAATGATACTGAGAAGCTGTTCAAATCAAGACGGAAACAATTAACGTTTTTAGCTTAAAAACTTGACTGCGAGGTAGTGTATGGATTACTGTCTGGCTTGGATGATTCTAACATGAGAATTAACTCTGCTAAACATAACTGGAAGGATTAAAATGTCACATAATTTTCCGAAAGGCAACCATATCTTGCTCTTTTTGCAGGGTCGATTACAAAAAGAAATTAGGTGACTTTATTGTTCAACTGTTTGCATTAGAACCATTCTTTCACAAGACAATATTTTAAGCAGTATCTATGATATACAGGAAGAATATTCAAGAAAAAAGTTGATCAACCAAGTTTAGTTTCATACAATTATCGAATGCCTTTTTTATTGGTTGATTATTGGAATGCCTTTTTTTGTGTGCACTTGGATCTTAAGCATGGTGAAATGGATCAAATTGAAAGAGACAACATCATGGCCGCATTTCGCAGTGGTTCGAGTCGAATTTTGATCAGTACCGATTTGTTATCTCGCGGTATTGACGTTCAACAAATTTCCCTTGTCATCAACTTTGATTTGCCTACAAATTTGGAAAGTTATATCCACCGGTAAGCATGTGTGTTGTACGTTGTTTGGCGGTTTTTAACCTTGTTGTCAATTAGTGGATTGGTAGCATAATGCTGCTTTTTTATTATTTTTGTATTCGCAAAGTATCGCGAATGTCTGCCTCCAATGTTATATCCACTAAAAATGTATTTAGCAAACGTAGAATAGTACCGTTTTGGCATAATTGTAATAGATTTACTGTTTACAAAAATCAATGAGACTGTCTATGTTGTGGGGTTGCTTCCTGTTACTCAATGGCTACATATACTGTATGTCAGTTTTAAAGTATCTTTTAAGTATCGTTGGCCCATGCTAAGTAATATTGTGTTTCCCAATGCATAGGAATTTACGTATCTGGGCTCTCTAATTACTTCTGGCGGTGGATTATCTAATGGAGTAAATTAACGGATTTGTTTGGCTTTTACTGGAATATGCTGACGATGCTGTTCTAGCCGCTAATGAAGTATTATATTTCCCTGTAAAAGTTTTTGGTCAATATGAGTTAAAGGTCAATTGCTAAACATTTGTCATTATGCTGTTCCAAAATCTTGATGCAAAGTTACTATTATGTGATGTGGTGTTTCTCAATGTAAAAGAGTTTATCTGTATGCGTTTATATAGTAATGCAAATTGTCGAACTTTGAAAAGCATGTAAACCTGCCTTGGAGATGAAAAACAAAAATTCGGTACGCAACCGAAGCCTCAATCTTTACTGGTTGAGAGATTACAAAACTCGATAAATTTGACTGGACAAAGAAGATTAGCACCTGCCAAATTTGTGATTATTTCCGTTTTTATACCAATAATGACACGATCATGAAGATTGTGCTAGTTTTGATACATTTTGCCTAGAAATCTTCCCCAATATTAACTCTTGTTACTTCCACTCGTCTAAACGCCTATTGGACGAGAAACAAAAAGACATTTAGAAACATGTTTGGACGGATGTTGTTTAAAGCCTACCTTGACGGTGTTCTGGCCAAAAGCGTTATTGTTATGGTACCAATGGCTAATTTGACGGACTGAACAATTTTTGTACGCTTGTGTAAATTGTGAGCAATGGAAGGGAATTCTATTAGGAATTCTGACGAGAATGTACGAAATGAATTTATTCCACTGTTTACGTCTTATATTTTTATTTGGAATTATAAAGGGAACCCAATGTTTTAAATAGACATGTTAGCATAATGAACATTTAAAGTAAGTATAAATAATAATTCAAAAAATGGACTAATTGTGTAGAGCGTTTAATTTTAACAAGTTCACTTTGAATAAGAACAGCTTTCAGTTGTCTTTACATTAACATGTTGCCAATGCATAATAAGTGTATGAAGTACTTTTTATATTCTTTTATCACAATCAACAAAAATAGAAAAATTACAATGTAAATGGTTAAAAAGTAATAATTAAGCACTTTTAAAAATATACTCTTGAGGGTTTCAAGGCTTTGTTTCAGATTAATTATTGTGTGGTTTGTTAATCCTGAAGGACTTGCATAGTGCTTAAAAATGTATCTTAAAGTATACGTATACTCTATGTAGCCATTGGATTATTATTATTATTACAATTACAAAACCCTTTTGCTTTAAAAAATAAGCATGGGGCAATAAGATAACAATTACAGCAAAAATTAACATCAAAGTCTCGTAATTCAAAGAGAACATGAGACAAGGTTTTGGCATTAAAGATTCTGCAAATAGAAGATTGAGCTTCCTTTCGGCTTTCACTCAACCCTGTCATTTGTGTAACTCTGTCATCGAGATACGCGCGATCACTTCTTTGCCGTTGTTTGCCGGAATGACGTCCTCTTATTGTTTCCGTAGCAGTATGAATTTTTTACAGAGGCCAGGTTGCTAACCTTGCGCTCGAACCCTCCTCCTTTATCCAGGCTTGGGACTGGCTAGATTGAATCATTTCTGATCTAATCTAGGCGGAGTTATCATTGGATTAAGGGAGATAATTTTGACATAAATGATTCGGTTTTTCAATCCTTGCAAACGGTGGCGTCAAAAAGATATCTTCTTTCGACAATACAACCTTGGTATTCTTCTGCGTTTGTTAAGCCTACGAAACCATTGTAGTCGATCGTTTGATATGCTATAGAAATATTATAAAAAAGTGATTACGTTACTCACTATGAAAAATGATTACCTTGACATTAATGTATAGAATCAACTATCGGCTTAGTTGATTTTACAGTATTTCAATTTACGTAATTGCAAGTTACTCAATATCTACTTGAATACAAATTTTGTTCAAAATGAAATAATTTTTGTAGTTGCATCAAAGTAGCTTAATGGTAAGGTTAGTGCCTTTAAACTGAGTAAGGTGCGTGACTTTGGTTTTTTTGATCATCGCTTTCTATATAGACTTAGAAAATCCAGCGACATTGCATTAAAAAAGAATTTTGTCTATCTAATAATACAATGAAAATATTGACACAACTTAGCCGATTGAAACGTCCTCTTTAAAGAAGCAGCGATTTGATTTCCATTTCAGAATTGGGCGTGGTGGTCGTTTCGGTCGTAAAGGTGTGGCTATCAATTTTGTTACCTTGGCCGATCAATACATACTCAAGGATTTGGAAACGTATTACAATACGAAAATTACCGAACTCCCTGTGGATGTAGCTGATTTATTCTAGTTTTTTGAAATCAAAAATCACCATTAGCGTATATATATATATTTGAATAATGTAAAAAGTATTTGCACATCTTAATAATTTTTTTCATTATGATCGATTTATATATATATATATATATATATATATATATATATATATCGATTATATATATATATATATATATATATATATATATATTAGTTTCTTTTAATTACACCATTTTTTACTGGCATATTATTTGTTTTGGAAAATCAATAGTGTTTTATTTCATTCTTCTTTGTGCACAACCACCCATGACTTATTTTCTTCTATAGACAATACACTTTTTTTTGTTTACATTTTTTCATTTCGCTTACCAATTTTTGCTCTCATTTTTATAAAAGAGAGAAGCATAATTTTATAGTTTTTCCAGAGTTTGATTCAGTGTTTCCCTCCCGCCCCCAAGACCTGCTCAACTACACAATCATCTCTAGGTGTTACGTTTATTTTTAATCAATTTTGCTCATGCATGCTTGCGCGCTTTTTTTATTAGGTAGTCGAAAAACAATGTTTATAGGGGTTTTGAACTTTCATTATATCATGTGTCTATACTTTTTAAGGGTCATGCGATACTTAGATTTGGTTACAAGATAAGAATATATCTATTTTTTTTATTTTCAGTGTTTTATGGGTTAACTTTTAATGTTTAATATGTATTGATTGATTTTTTTTCTAAATGTACACATTTATGTTTTTTTTTTAAATAATAAGATGATTGTAACAAATAAGCGTATGTTTTTTTGACTACAATTGAAATTTCAGTAGGCAGTGTCTAATTCATCCATTTATATGGTTGGTTAATGACGCGATTGCTCTATCATCGTTTTTATGCATATGAAGGATCCATATAAGTGATAACATCTGTTTTTTTCTATATACAAAGTAAATCTTGTTTTTGTATAACACCTTGAATGACGAAATATTTGTGACACGAATGAAAAAAAGCGGCTGATTTTGTCAGGGTAAGCCTACTTACTCAGATGAATACATATGAAATGCTAATGATTTTGAGGTTTAGAGCAATGTTTATTCATTCAATCGTTTGGTTGGTGACGTAGTCACCTCTTCATTATTTCAATGTTTGTACGGCATATTAAATGATCGACTTTGATTGTTTGATACGTATGACAAATGTAGAAGAATAACGATAATAGACAGCATCCTTGTAACGGCACCACTGTTCGCAAAGATTGACGAGGCAGTCTGATTTTTCGTTAGGGTTATATCCATTAGCCCAACAGCTACATATGGTATACATATACACATACACATACAAGATAGCTTTTAAGTACCCTGTATATATGCTTGCACCCATCCGCCGAAGCGGAAGACCAATTATACAGCTTTGCGTTAGGTCCCTGTTGTTATTAGTTTAGATACATATAGGCGCCTAGTCCAGAGTGCACGACGTGGAGGATGAACAGTTAAGAATATCACCACTATTGGAAATTGAAACTTTATAAGCATTACTCAAATCCTCAGGATCTTTAACATCCCATCCTTGTGAAGTATGCATTTCCAATAATTATAATGATATTTCTGATTCCACAAACCTTTATATGTAATATCATTGACTTCTCCAATTAACACAGATCATAAACCGAGTATGCAGCAGTATAATTGGACATCCGTCTTGGTGAATGCATATACTTCCTGTACTTGAAAGACATTTTGAAGTGTATTTGAACCATATGTAGCGATTAGACTACGAGAACAAATGCTGTTATTGTTGATCTTTGAGCAGTGGTGTCATCAATTTAAGCCGTAATCGAGTTGTATGAAAAACAGTAAAATAATATATTGGGGTTACTATAAGTAGCTAGGTGGGTATTGACCTGAGTCCCGTTAAATGCTAGTCGTCTAAATATTCACCAAATAACCACATAGTCAAAAACGCTTTTCATTGAATATATATATTACAAAACCCCCTTTGCTTTTAAAATAAGCATGGAGCAATAAGATAACAATCACAACAAAGTTCCATAATTCAAAAACAACATGAAACAACAAAACGTTTCCACGTATTTGAACATTTTACCAAGCATTCATTTCAATTAGATCTTTCCAAATAGTTCTTAGCCAAGTTTTCTGTGGTCTACCCCAACTTTTCCCTTACCATTTTCAATCGTCATTCGAGCGGTAAACGTAGAATTTGACCAAGTAATTTACTTCATTTAATTGTAATGATGTCGTGTAGTGAGAGTTAGTTCTTCTCATGATCTCATTAATTTTTAAAATACTTCTAAGATACTGGTAATGAAAATCATTCATCATCTTATGAATCTTGTCTGTTAGCTTTTACGTGCCACTCCTATATATTGCCGTAGGAATAATTATTGATATAAACAAAGTTTTGTCTTCAGGCGGATGGAAGAACAGCAATGTTAATTTGAGTCTAAAATACTGACATGTACGTATAGATGCTGATGAACTGCAGTAAATTCCAACTTTTGATTATAAGCGTTTGAACAATTATTTAATATTTCGTATACGTAGATTGAAGTATTTATAAATTTAAACAATGGCATGAATATTCTCATTACTTAAATGGATTTATTTATTGATTGTATATATTAGTTATTATTATTGGGTACGTTTTTTCTCAATTATCATGTTTTTGTTGTTGTTTCTTCAAGTGATACAAACGATCGTTGTGTTAATGTGCTATCAAGATATTATTTGACAAAATGGAATAGAAAATAGTTGTGCAATAATGCTTCAATTGATGTGGGTTAAGTGAATACACAAACGGAATGGATAGAAATGGTAATGACATTATTTTCCAATTTATTGAACTCAGTAAACCAAATTTATGAAAACAATATGGAAAACTTATCATATAATAAAAGCAGTAATAATAATAATAATAAGAAATTTTATAGCAATAGTAATAACCATAATATTCATAATAATAACACTAATAATAGTAAGAACGATAATAATAATACTATTGACAATAGTTAGAATGATAGTTATAATAATAACTAAAGTAATAATAGTACTTATATTAGTAGTGATAATAAGGAATTTATATTCAATAAACTATTTCAGATTTACTGCAATAATTTTTAAAATATGCATAATTAGCAATTTAACATTTTCATTCATTCATTTTGGTTAATGACGTGGTCACCTCTTCATTATTACCCATCTTTATAAGACATATAAATGATCGACTTCGATGGCTTGATAAGCGTAACAAACGTGGAAAAATAATAAAGTTTCTTGGCTTGTAGACGGCATCCTTGTGACGTCGCCATTGTTCGCAAAGATTGACGAGGTCGCCTGATTTGTTGTAAGGGTTATTTCCCTTAGCCCAAGGGCTACATATGGTATACGTATACCTTTAGACACCTTTTAAGTATCTTGGGTGTATATTCATACTCACCTGCCGTAGCGGAAGTCCAGTTATACCGTTCTGTCTAGATGTCTAAGGGCATCTAGTCCAGGATGCACCACGTGGAGGACAAACAGTCAGGAATATCACCATCACTGGAAATTGAGACTTTATAAGCATTACTCAAATCCTCAAGATTATAGCATCCCATAGTAAATAAATGAAACTGCATCAGTTTTGATAAAAATTGGAATTACATTTTCATGTACTGACTACTTTTTCTATCGTGAGTAGACAATAAGAAGTTAATTTTCTATTGGCTGTTGTAATTTTATCGACATTCTTGCTAAAAATTTACACCACTCAAATTATTTCTAATAGTCAAAGTTATGATCACAAAATTTTATAATATAAATTCATATGACAAGCAACATTTACCGGTTTATAAAATGTCAATAATGAAAAAAAACCCGTTTGATTATCAACCTGTAATTAATAGTAAAGTATAAATATTGATAAATAATGTTCTGCGTGTTTTAATATTGGTTATATTTGGAAGTTAAATAACTCTTAAGATGAGGCCTTCATAAGAATCGCACTCTTTCCAGGTTTTGGCTTGTTTGTGTGATTTCTTAATTTGAAGGATTATGCTGACCGGATGTAATTCCCAGAATTACTGATTTTTTAATTTTGGTTGGTTCAACGATAAAAATATAATTAACGGCAATCCATTCGCTGCCTTATGGTTCTGTTTTTAGCCAAAGACTTGAGTTGATGACTCTGTTTCAGATACAAATGTATTTAAGCCAGCATATATTATAGACGAGTACAGTAACTCAATAATCTAAGAAATTAACCTTTAAAAGACATTATTTTGTATATATTAAATAAACATTTTTACATACACAGAATGTAAACATTTATTTTGTACCAAATTTCTTAAAACAATAGTTATGTTAAATGTGTGTCTATATATGCGTTGTTAATCACAGATTCAACATTCCCGTCATATATAGGGTGGATTTTCGCCAAAGTTACAAATATACTACAGAAAAGTTGTCTTGTCAACCTTGTTAATGTATCAGCTAGTGTCGCTGTATTTTGTGATTTGAAATAATTTTTTAACCATTAATGCTAAAATAATATCATAGTTATGAATTGGTAATCATGTCTAAGAAAAACAGTAATCACGCGACTAACCAAATAAATTCATGAAACACCACATTTACAAATAAAATCATCCAATATAAAACTAAAATTCGAAATAAAAAATGTTTATATTTGAGATCAAAAACAACTGTCAGTCGGCCTATAATTTATGTACGCCTCACTGACCCAATACAAATCATGTTTGTCAATTTAAATAAATAAACCAAAACAAACACGTGCAGAGTTTTATATTAACATTTGGACTTGATTCGCGGTCCATTGGCTAGTAGGGGATTTGGTCCCCGGGCCAGACCAGGTTTGGGACCAATAGGTTTGATACGGCAGCCCAAATTTTTGGGATTCGGTCCGACAGCAAGGGAGTGTTTAACGTTATTAGACTTAGTCTTCGTAGGTGACACAATGATTGACGATTGGGCACTATATAGTAGATAAACAAACTGTTATTAAAATCAATGCAGTATAATTTATTCGTTTTTGTGAAAACATTTAATTAAATGAAGCATATGTAAATTGTACTAAACTATTTGTTAAACATTATCTTAACAGTATAAGTAAAATATTTTATAAAAATTAACATTTTATGCTAATGTCGTTATAAAATTCTAATTTAGGTCAAAAATAAAAATATTGACATTTTTTAAAAATTGAAAAAATAAGCAAATTAGTTACTTAAAAATAATTTACAACTCGTAAACCAATTAGTGTTCAAAATATAGTTATTAAACTAAAACATTTGTAGCAATCATATAACATACAACAAAGATGTCATTTTAATTATAAAATTTACATTATTATCTGATAATTAAAATACAAGTATAATTTTATAAATATATATTGTAATTAATGAAATATTAATTGATTCATAATCTAAGATTGAGTACAATTATTAACATAAAATATTCTTAAAAATACAAATCATAGCTAATTCTTAGAGTTAATAAATTGTTTTGTGTATACATTGCTACAAAATATTAAATAATAAATAAGATGTCTTGTAACCACTTGGTTAGAGTCTTTTGTATGCTATTGGATGAAATGCTGATATAGTTTTATCTAATTTAAATTTTAACATAAAACTGATTTGGACAAATAATTTTTTGATTTAAATATGCTTATACACGTTAATTTTTCTGTTACAAAAATATATTAATATTAGAACTATTAAATAGCGATTTTTAAAAATATAATTATTTTTATTTTAGTCTGTTATGTTTAACTTAAGATTTTATCTGGACAAAATAAATTTAAATACAATTACAGTTAATTTTGTAAGATTATAACATAAATTATTATTTTTATAAATAATTGTAACCCTAGCATAAGTAAATTACATTTTAGTTTAAAAAATATTATATTTTACTATAAAAATACCCTGTTTAAATCAATTAATATAATCTTTTATCTAAGAGTTATTTAATACTTTTTATAAAAATGTAATATTTGTTGCTTAAATATATTGTTCTAAATGTAAAATTTTAAGTTTGTACAAAAATGTTTATACAAAGCAACTTATTTTATTATCTTTTTAAGTCATTGTTTTATTAGCTACAATTAAACGTTATTAAAATTAAAAGCGATTTTATTTCACTATTACAAAACATAATTTTTGTGTTTTTATTTTGTAATCAAAAATTAACTAAACTTCATGTAATAAAGAAGATAAAACATATTGTATTTTCTGCTCCTAGGTAGGGAATAACCAAATTCGTATTATTTATATATTATAATTAAATAACGAGTGTATTTTATTGCTTTTACGTTAAATAATAATTTTTTAACAACCAAAAAATAAGTTATTAATATTTTTAAGAAAATACCCAAAATATGATTAAAAATATTAATGTAATTTTTAAATAGTTTTAACAAAATATACTGCCTTTTAGATTCTTGTATGCAAATATTAATTTTTAACTGAAATTTAATAACAAATCAATATTTAAAAATAAATACCAAAGCAACATTTTCAAAGTAATATAACATGAAAAATCGGTTTTTAAATTATTTCAAATTTTTTGTTACTATGGTAACTTCTGAGTATAGTTATACTTTAAAAATTATTTATTTAATAAATAAATATTAAAGAATAATTAATCAATTTTTTTTTTTAATTAAAATCAAAATTTTTCTTATGAGGTAATAACACAGTAATTTTCTGTTGTAGAAACATAAACTTATGGTATTAAAATGATTTTTAAATAATGATTTTAAGCACATTAATTAAAAATTTATTATCATTAAAAAAGCGTAAATTGCGTTTAGTTATTTCGTTCATATGGGTGTTGTTTTTAAAATATCCTTTTCTGACCAACTCAGTATTTTTAAATAAATATTTCTAAGTAAATATGAAGCAATTATTAAGTACTTAACATTATTTTAAATTATTAATAATTGTTTTTGCAGAAAAGCATTAATAGAAAACAAATTAATCTAGATTATTTTCTTGAATATTAAAAACTAATTTTTTCAGGGGGTGTATTATAAAATTTGTGCAGATATATAAAGATAGATAATCAAGGCTATGTATTTTTAAAATTTTAAGCAATATTCATTGATTTCTGGCATTTTCTGAAAGTGTTTTATGTGGGAGTCGATACGTATTTTAACCCATTGTTGTGGAATTTAATTTTGCATTACACTGTTAATTTTCTTAATTGAACATTTTTATTTCTCAAACCATTTACATTATATTTTTAAATTATTTAGAAAACTTTCCATTATATTATGGTTTGTGTTATCTGGATGCAATTGTATAAATGCAACGTTTATTTTAGTCAAAGATTTTGCACTTTATATGACTAAAAATTCATTAATTTTAAAAGTACAATAAAATTTATGTTATCTTTTTTTAAATATAAACTAGAACATGGTTTTTATTAACTGCCAGAAATCAATAAATATTGCTTAAAATTTTTAAAATACATATATCTGCACATGTTTTGTAATATGACTTTTAAGCAACTAATTTGCTTGTTTTAATCCATTAAAAAATGTAAATATTTTCGTTTTTGACCTAAATTCGAATTTTATAATGATATCGGTATAAAATATATTAATACAATATTTCGCTCATACTGTTCAGATAATGTTTAACAAATATTGCAGTGCAATTTAGATATGCTTCAAATAATTAAATGTTTTCATAAAAGCGAATAAATTATACTGTATTGATTTTGACAGTAGTTTGTTTATTTACTCTATATATACATAAACCCTAAAATAATTACTTTAAAAAATCATAGTTATTCAACTAAAACATCTTTAGCAATCATATAACTTGATAGAAGACCTTAATTTAATTATACACTATATGCAGTTAAGATATTTAAAACTTACGATTTCTTAAGGAATATTATAAAATTTAGTAATAGAAATTCAACAATATAGAGTAAAATCATTTAAAGTAGCACTAAAATTGGTAAAACCTTCAATTTTATATTTAATTCTAGACCTCGATGTGGTACCTTGGAGCATGTAACAGTTAATCAAAACAATGCTCTGGTCTATACTTCTAAATGAACACAATTTTTACTAAAATTTTAAAATTAACAGTTTAGTCATATAAAATGCAAAATCCTTGACTAGGATAAGCCTCACATTTATACAAATGCCTCTAGATGACACAGACCTTAATACAATTTCAATTTTCATAAATTTAAAGTACAATGTAAATAACTTAGGACGACATTAGGCTGAAAAAGAGGATATTTAACTGAAATGCTTACAGGAACTTACGGAAAGCAATAAATATTACTTATAGTATTTAAAATGTATAGCTTTCATTATGTATTTTTATATACATATTTTAAAACAATTTATTTTTTAGTAAATAATTCGCTTGTTTTTCAATTTAAAAAAAAATATCTAGATTGGAATTCCGTAATGATGTTGGTACAACATTTTTGTTTTCGTTCAATTTGATTTTTTGTTGATGACATTAATTGTGTGTTGTGTATGGTTCTATATACTGATTGTACCTCTAGTGAGATATTAAAGCGCAATAAGCGTAATAATAATAATTTATTATTAATACTGTCTAAAAAACAATTTAGTAGGACGTAGATATGCATAAGATAATTGAATAACGCTACAAAAGGTATTCAATCCTGATACACTCATTTTCCATGACATGTATGGTAAGTAGCGTTTGTACGCATTGAATTTCCTACAATGTTGATGTTCCCAGACACTGACTAACACGGATCAGGGACCAAGTACATAGCGATTCCAGCTATGCGAGTGGTCGATAAAGCTATCAACCATAACAAAAAGTATTTACACAAACATTGTCAATTTCGCGCAACAATATCAACAAATTGACTAGAGAAAACGTTTCTTGGGTTTGCTTTTAGTGAAAAAAAGCCTTTTGTTCAAAATTAGTATTTTCTAATTTTAAAACGTATCTGAATCATTCAATCCGTCAGGGAGATTTCGACCTTATTGCGGTTCCGGAGGGGGATTATGTGCTTTGTTTAACATGACAATTATACTAAGCAAAGTTCGTTCTTCTGCTACGGTCATTTATGCCGAACAAATCCAGGGTTAGAGACCATACGAGCACTAATCCACCCACTTCTTTGCGGTCAGATTTTTAGTCAAAATCTTTAAATGAGGACTCTAACTGTTCGCATATTTCAAGTTAAACAGCCACTTATAATATTTATTCTACGTTTACTACAATGTTTGAGTAAAACCGAACGGGGGCGTGGTACATTTATACAGGAACAGCAACAAACTTTATTAATTCCAAGTTTGTATAGCATCCCGACTAAGAAAAGGAATTTATGAGATAAATATTTTAAAGCAGAAAGTCAATATTTTATATGGAATATTGTAAGATAAGAGATATTACATGTAAAAAAATACAACAACTTTGACTAATCCATGGTTGCCCAAATTATACGACCCCACCAAAATTGGCACAGGTTACTTACGTGTTTGTGACCGCAACTTCGTTGCCAGCTAAAAATACGTCGCCATTTTTCGGTGTCACCGATTCGGTTCGTTGTAATTCTTCTCCAACATCAATTGTTCTTTCTGTACAAGATGGCGATTTGGGTGTGGCATTTTCATTGGTCAATTTTGAATTATTGATTGTTTTTGAATGGCGTCTTTTATCAACAACCTGACCTGTCGAAACTGTACTTGTAGATGTTTTGCGTGACGTATTTCGTGAACTAGATTTGCTTACTAATTGTTTTGAACATATATATATATATATATATATATATATATATATATATATATATATATATATATATATATATTAAAATTAAGATATTAATTGCAAAATAATTACATCTAACACCCATCGTTTCTTCACAACTACGTAATTATTTCTATCATTGTTATTATTGCTTGAATGCTTAACGAGAAAAATGTCTCACCAAGTGAACATTTTCAGAAAACCAAACAAGGGTCGACATTCAGTGCCGGCGGTGGCACTCGAACCGATACCAACTGAACTTGGAGTCCTGTGCTTTACTACTGGACTACTCAGCAAGGTACGTGCACAGTTCATAGGTTAGCACGTAGTGCTAAAATTGAATGCCAATTTAATGTACTACAGCAAGTTTCCTGCAAATACAAGAATACTAGTTCAAATCCTACAATAAGCCCATAAGTTAGGATTCAGATTATTGGCAGTAGAACTCAAAATGGTAAAAATTAAAATACTGAGTTAGTAAGTTAAATAAGTTGGTGACCTGCGTTTGCCTATTCATTATTTCTGTAATCACAGATCATCTCAAATAATTACTTTCCATTTTTTATATGCAAAAAGAACTTTGCATGTGCAAGTACTACAGGAAAATAGTAAAGTCTGTTGGCTCATAAAAACATCTTTGTGACCCTACTGTGGATATGTGCTTGCACTCATCCGCTGCAGGAAAAGCCCAGTTGTACCGTTGTACACTTGATCTTTGACCCATGTTAGTCTGTATCCAGCATGTATCAGATGGAGGCATGGAAATAGAATTATTATTGTCATTGGGAATTAAAACATCACAACCATTACCCAAATTCCTAGAATCATTAGTACCCATTAGCAATTCCATACAATAAATATGTAAAAATAATTATGTATATATTCATTTTCCAAACCTGGCTTTGCGGTAAATTTTTCAAATTCTTGAAACTCGCGGGTATTAAATATACTAAAAAGTAAAATTATAAATTGTAAAAAATGAAATTAAACAAATAAAACAACCAACGTCTCTATAATCTATCAATATTACATTTTAAAATTTATGTTAAAAAATGTAAGACTGCATAATTTTAAACAAAAAACTACGTTAATAGTGTTTCTTGTCGTTTGTCTACACCATCATTATAATTAAATTAAGGATGCTCAACAAGACGAAAACTTAAAAAAGTTGCTATTTCTGTAAGGTTGGTAGTAAAATAAATGTATGCATGTATATTTACCAAAATGATTTACAATTAAATAACAACAAAACTTATTTTCTATTATAATCATCAACTGTGCTAAAATTATTAATTTAAAAATGTATCTTAAAATAAAAGCCAATTGTTCAAAAAAAGAGGATATTTAATTTAATTGAGTTAAAATAAACACAAACATTTATCGTCGTCATGTTATATGCCGATGCCCAATTCAGATTGAGAAAACGATTACGATTATCAACTGAAACGTTTGTTTTAAAAGTGTAACAACAAGACGGTATTAAATCACTGTTAGTTTGAATTCCATTTATCGACATATCTTTTGCACAGGATACTATACAAGAGAATAAACCCCAATCATTCTTAAAACGAACAAATCTTTGGACAACAATATACTCACAATCCCTTTGAGGAAATGCAAATAATATAGTGAATAGACGTACTTTTGAAAAAAATCATCATCACCACTAGACGCTAAAGATTCATTTTCTACTTCTTTTGGTTCACTTTCTGGTATCTATGGGATAAGAAAAAGAATTACATAGGAAAATAAACAAAACCAAAATAATTCATAATTGGAATACTTGTTTAAGAAAATATTGGTTGTTAATACAAATGTTAAAAGTTCTGCATAACAATCAATACACAAAATTCATTTAAATTATAAATAATAAATTTCTTTTAACTAAATTAGTGCTTTTATTTTATTTTAAAACTAAAGTACAATTCCAGTAATATAAAAGATAATTTAAGAAAGTAACAATTTCAGACTACATATATTTTTATATAATGAGTACAATATTTAATTTAAAAAGTAATCAATAATACTTAATAATTTAATAATAATAAGTGATAATATATTTGAAAAATATATTCAAATGTTATTAAATACTTATATTAAAGTAGTAAAGCGGTTTAATAATTAAAAATCCATTGTTGTAATTTTAAAAAATACTTAATTTTGGTAATGCATTAAGTAAAAGTAGAATTAATTTTGGATTGTATTTTATTAAATACAATTATTTTTATCACATTGCGCCGGGGTGGTCTAGCGGTACAACGCTCGGCCGATAGACGGCATCCTTGTTCACTAAAATGGACAAAGTAGCCTACTTTTGTCAGAATTGCCTTCCTCCACCAAATGGCTACATATGGTATACATATGCATCAAAATACATGTTAAGTTCCCTGAGTTTATGTTTGTACACAATTTTCAAAACAAAAGTAGTTATTAAAATGGAACACCAGTTGAATCAACATCATACTGCTCGTTATGTGAAACGGTTCCTAGTTAATTAATACTTGTTCAGAATTATAAAAGATCTCAAAAATGGCATTCAATTATCGTGGTCAAGTAATGTATATCATTGCCATCGGAATATTTTTATGACAATGTCCCTCATGGATTTACGATAACAAACAAACAAATCTGCCATTGGACGTACTGTTACATAACTTCAAAATTGCAACAATCACAACAGATCAATTTTCAAACACAATGGTCAAAAAATCGCAAAATAAATTTCCGGTTAGTGACTTCAGGTCAATTCACATTTATATTCTCGCTAAACCTAAGATACTTATGTAAAGATGCTAGGACGACACGAATATATAATAATAACTTATCTAATTAATCAAAATAAAGAGTGATTAAAAACATGTCATAGACCAAACATCAGACTCATATATATATATATATATATAAATATAAATATTCTGATATTAATCTCACTGTTGTGTCCTCAATTTGGTCTTGCGGACTGAGTTTAGCAAGAAAAATACAAGCATCAATAACTTACTAATCGTAACGTCTAAATTCGTGAAGGACCAAAAGTTACGACAGTTTACATATTTACCATGTTTACATAAATAATATTGATATTTACATCATTTTTATATCAAATTTAAACTTTTGCATTGTTTAAAAGTTAAATAAAAACGTTAACCTTTATCAGATATTGGTAAAAGTACTTCTTTACACACACACACACACATATATATATATATATATATATATATATATAAATGTTTAAAAAAATGTATGTCAAAGTAAAAAAATAAAACTAATTATCAACCAAATAAATGTATAATTTGTATTTGCCGTTGTTTTATGCAAACACTTATTTTGAAATAAAACACATTTTAATTTTACCTAAATTTGTTATTAAATTGAATTTTTAAAATTTATTTATTTTGTAAATATATTTAAAATACAACTACTAAAAATTATAGTTATAATAATTTAAGATATAGGAATCACATAAAACTCCTATTTCCTAGTTAAAACATATATTGTTTTAAGATTGTGCATATAATCAATCATTTCAGTATGTTCAAATATTTACTTCATTTAAAAACATAAATATATTTTTATAAAAACAAAAAATAAAATTAACAAATGTTAACAAATATTTAAAAAAGATTAAATTTCACATTTTTAAACCTTGTCTTTTCCATAAAAAATGTAAATAAATATTAATTGTATTTGCAAATCTAGGTTAATTTGCATTTACAAACTAGCAATCTTTAATATAGTAAAAACAGATAAATAAAACTATTTTACATATTTATAAATTCCAATGTTGAAGAATACGGTTAACATTTGCAATTTTAAAAACAAAAAATAATTAATCACAAAATGTGATCCATGTAGTTTAATATAATGCTAGATTTTTTACTCTATAAATTTTTACCACTGGCTCTTAAGAGTTTTTTTCTAATAATAACAGTAAAATAATACTTTGTAAAAACCATTTGTTATATATTTAAAATACTTTATCAACACTTGCGAGGTGAGGCTGGCGTCACGCTACACATCCATTAGAGCGTTATTCATCCTATTCCCTTTTCTTCTTTTTTGAAGATTATTGCAGTGTTTTTGCATTGTAATACGTAACTTGTATTATTATTTTTGTATATTTATAATTTTTGATAGTTTTTTTATAATTGTAACTGCCACTATGCACCTTGATTTTATCTTAATTTTAACACTTTTTTCTGACTAATCACTCTTTACCTCACCATCCATTTCATATCCCCCCCTGAAAATTTGAGACAATTTGAGAACCGAATACTAAAAGGCCTACTTAACTTGTGAACAATCCTGAACAACAAAATAAGCAAATAATTTACAAAATAAACTTAATAAAATACAAAAAATATAATACTCCAATATATCGTTAAAAGAGTAAAACGATTTTTTTTAAATAGTATAAATTTTACAGTATTACTAAAAGATAACAATAACAGATATTTTATATCTATTTAAAGAATTTTATTAAATACGCTTAGTGTTAATCTAAATAGTGTTTAAAACCTTATTTTCCCAATTATATTTATAAAAATTAAATTAAAACATAAAATTACTCAATGCATAAACTTATACTAAATTAATAGCAAATACTTTCTCCAAATACACAAAAATTCACAAATACATATATCATTAAAGATTATTGTGAAATTTACCAAAACACGTAATATTGAACTAAAATACTTTTAAGTAACATAAAAAGTAAGCACTTATATACCGTAATTAAAAATCTTTAACAAAGTTTATAACTTAAACTTTGATAAAATTTAATTTAAAAATGTTTTATACACAATCCAAATACTAAAAAAATCAATTTACCGAGGTGTGTTTTTGTTCTAGATAATAAACAGGTCTCGGATCATCCCAAGTTGTTATTTTGTTGCAGTGATCGACATAGTAAATCTGACCACTTGATAGATCGGTTTTACATTCCCAATCGGGAGGTAAAGGCAAATCACGATAATTTTTAAAAGACATATTTGAAATTTAACAGCTAAAACATAACACAAATAATTATTTAAAGAGTAGCCATAAAAACTACTGTTACAACGTATTATACTATTAGCACATTATTTATTTTAAAAAGTAATTAAAAAATTTAACATTTACAAAATATAAATCAGTATATAATAAAACGTCTTTAAATGTTTAAAAAACATTTTCAACCAAATATTAAATACATTATTATATAATTAAAATGTATATATACAATAAAAAAATAAAATATTAAAATTGCAACATACATTAAATAGTATCAAATCTGTGGAAAAGGAATTAGCTTATTTAAACAATAATTGTTATTAAAAAAAATATTTTATTAATTTTTTTAATTAAAAAATATTTAAAAAAATTATTAATAAATTTATTTAAATACAGTAAATTTTAAAAATAAAAAAACAATTAATAAAATAGAGATTTTTGACTTCGAATCTTCTTCGTCGATTGTCACCGCTACAGTTTAATTTATAACTAAATAGTTTTTTATTTATTATTCTGTAATTTATTATTTTTAATATATTTTGTATTTTATTTTTATATTTTTATTTTAAAAATTAACAATATTTTAACTTTTTTAAATAATTATTAAAGTATTTTTTATTCTTTGTTGATACGTTTTCAAAGGTAAATTATTAAAATTTACAGATTTAATTAAATAATAAATTTACCTGGTTTTAATTAACGAGGAACACTATACATCTGCTTTATCCTTGTTTGGAATCATTAGCAGTTTATTCCTTTTAAGTTTTACACACATAAAATTGAACCCACGCCCTATCTGGTGTTAGGCCAGCATTTTAACCACTGAGTGGTTAAACCTAACCCTGTAAATTTATTATTTATAATAAATCAGATTAATTCTGATTGTAGTGCCCTTCAAACGCTGTAAACAAGTAAATGAGTTATTTCTTCAAAGATTATTAAATAAATTATAGTTTTAAATTTGCTAATAAAACATAAGTTAAGTAACTAAATAAAAAATTAACAAAATATTTAAAGTAAAAGTAAAAAAATAAAACAAAACAAATGATAATTTTCATTTTCTAATCGATCTTTTCTGTGTACTTACTATATAATTAGTGTGTTGTTAATTTAGTAGTTTTCTCCAGTAAAAGTTTTGTTATTTTAAAAGATTATTATTATTATTATTATTATTATTATTATAAGTTAGCAAACATTATTTATATAAAAACATTTAACAAATTTTTGAAAGATAAAACGTGTAACGTAAAACGTGTAAAGTACGCGTCAATTGAGACGTTACTTGCATCGTAATACAAAAACTTGTTTTATTAATGTTTTTGTATTTTTGTAGTTTTATAGATTTCTATTTGTTATAATTTTAAATTTAATCGGTTTGCTACATTTTTCTGTTTTTATCTTAATTTTGTACATTTTAAATAATAATATTAAAGAACATTTTTCAACTGTCGTTTATTTCTTAAATTAAGTTGATTTTGCCTTTGTTTAACATAATTTAACTATTAAAAATTTAACTAATTTTTTATTTATTTATTTTTAATTTCAATTTGTTAGTAACCTAATTATTTCTTCATTCTTTTCCATATTTTTATGGCATATAGAAAAATCGACTTTGATGGTCTAATAAGCGTAACAAACATAGAAGAATAACGAGATTTCTTGGCTGGTAGACGGCATTTTTGTAACGTGGCTATTGTTTGTAAAAATTTTCCATTAACTTAAAAGCTACATATTGTATACGTATACCTTAAACACTTTTAAGTATCCTGGGTGCATGTTTGCACCCATGCGTTAAAATAAGAACCCAATATTTCAGGTGTGCATATTGTTCCTAACTCCGCCTAGTTTGGACCAGAAATAATTCAATCTAGCCAGTTCCAAGCCTGGATAAAGGATGAGTGTTTAAGCGCAAGGTTAGCAAACTGACTTCTGTAAAAAATTTGTACTGCTACAGAAACAATCAAAAGGGCGCCATTCTGGCAAACAACGGCAAAGATGTGATCGCACATATCTGTATAACAAAGTTACACAGATGACAGGGTTGAGTGAAAGCCGAAAGAAAACTCAATTTTCGATTTGCAGAATGTTTAATGCAAACAAGACTTTGTTGTTGTTGTTGTTTTACTGTAATTGTTGTCTTATTGCTCCATGCTTATGTTTAAAGCAAAAGGGTTTTGTATTATAATGTATAATATTGATAATGATAATAATAATAATAATAATAATGATAATAATAATAATAATAATTTTGTTCCTGCTGTTATTGGTTTACATGCTTTTTGGCACTTAGTCTAAGATGCAGTATGTAAAGATCGAACAGTTAGGAAAATTAAAACTTTATAGGCATTACTTTAATCCTTAGGATTATTAACATCTCAAATATCTGCTAATAAAAAACAGCAAATGTAAAAAAATAAAATTTCTAAAACAATTACAGCTTACACTATTTACTCACAAAATAATACAATACAACAATTGCTGAATAATAGTTTTATTAAATGTTTTTAAAGGCTTGGCAATATAAAACAAATTGAATATGATTTTGTTTACACTTTATAAACCAATAAAAATGATTTATTTTTGGTGTTGTGTAAAACTTATCTACTAATCACTGTACACACATCGATTTTAACAAAACAATTTTATCAAACAAAATTTTAAAAATATATTTAGTTTATACAAAAGAAATACATAATACATTTGGGAATTCAGTATGTAGTAAAATTGTAATCCAATTTAAACATTTTAAAGATAAAATTACATAGGTTTTTAAAATAATAATCAGTGTTTTCTCTATATTTGGCATATTAATATTTTTAACTTTGCACTTACTTTGTCTGTTATTTTAATTTAATTTATAGTTCGCATTAATACTATTACCATTTTAAAAATGTTTTTATATGGTGTTCTGAATAGATTGATAATTTTTATAATACGTTTTCTTAAGTATATAACCAAAACAATTACTTTTACATTAAAAAATAAAATTTTTATTTTTGTTATTATTGTATAATTTTGTTTCTTAGTATTTAAATATTAAGTTAAATAATTATCTGTTTTTACTAAATTTAATATACTTTAATTAAAATATTATAACTATTTTTTAATTATTAATTTTTTATATAATAATATTTTTTTCTATTTTGGTCATTAGATGCAAATGCTATACTGAAAATAAAATTACTTCAATCAAATGCTATTGTAAATTTCACATTAAATAGTGCCCATAACATCCAATTACAGCCCAGCAATCACAACCAACCATATAAAACATTCTAAAGGACAAAAAGTATTGTAGACTAAATGTTTTTTATATAAAATGTGTTGTTTGTACATTTAATTTTATATTTTTAACGCAAAAGTAATAATAATAATTATTATAAAATACGTGTAGGGGGTACTTACTAATGGATATAAAAGATATTAAAAATAAATATTGGAATTTTAAAATAATTTACTGTTAGATCGAATACCAAGAAAAAACGTAAAAAAAGTGTAAATAAAATTATAAAAAATGGTATTTAAAATAATATTTTTTGATAAAAATAACACTAAAAAAACAGTGAAGCATTAACTAACTTATCGCTTTTACGAGTGAAAGAATTTGAACAAAGTACAAACGAGTATACATAGTGCTAAAATTAAACTTTAAAATATGTAACCCAAATATTAAAAATAAATATATTAAATAAAATTTTAAATACGCTATGTAACCAAGTGTGCATAATAAATTACATTTTTTTATTATATCATAAAAGTAATAAACTAATAAAACAGTTTAATATATATTCTAATAAACATATATTTGTTTAAAAAATAATTTAATTTAAAAAAGTATAAAATAAATGTTTAATTTGCTGCACGTATATTTTTAAACATTTAATAAACATTTGTACATTATATAAAAATATGTTTAAAAAAATAAATATGTTAAACGTTTTATTTAAATTATATTTATAATAACAATTTAATTTACAAATATGTTATTATTATTATTATGACACTCAGTTTGTAGAAATTTACAAGGATAAATAATACATTTTTTAAAAACAAATTAAATAATGTTGTTTCTAATATTGTGGTTTGGGTTTGTTAAGTATCTTGAATAAAAAGATATTACATCAAAAATACGATAACCCTATACAAAATTAAAAACAAGTTATATATATATATATATATATATATATATATATATATATATATATATATATAATTAAAAATTGTTTAAAGCTTACCAAATTTGTTGCACAATTAAAAGTTTCCATATTTTTATTCTCGTTTTCAAAACTCAAACTAACTGATTCCGAATTCGATGAATAATACATAAGTTTATCATAATTACATTGAATTGTATTCTGTATTATTGTAAATTTAATGTATAATTATTGCATTAAAATTTTGTTTAAATATATTAGTTTTAAACAAATTGGAATAGTGGTAATAGGTGGATTGTTAGACTTGTACCTGGGTAGACATGACATAGAATACTACAAAAGAAATAATTGCGGTTCTCAGTTTGATTTAGCTAAATATATGTTGACTCAGAAAATGTCTTCCGTTAAAATTTTAAAACATGATAAATAGTTTTGTTGGAATTTTACTATAAATAAAATTATTGTTTTTTTAAATAATTTAATAAAATAAAACGTTGACAATTTTTTAAAAACTAATTTTACATTTGTTAAATTTATTATAATTGTTATTATTATTAATAATAATCATATAATAATTATTGTTATTATTATTATATTTGAATGGCAGAGTTGATAGTTTGGTACACTTAAACATGTGTAAAATTGAGTTTGAGTCCCACCACGCGCACTAAATACTAGGCTTTGTTTAGCTTCAGTAAATTTCTACTTGAAGAAAAATGTTTTCCGTAAAACATTCAATCAGTCACTTCTAAAAATAGCAATTAAATAACTATTATTATTATTATTACAATATTATATATATATATATATATATATATATATTACGCCGTTCGGTTATTAAAGACTCCTTGTTAGGTTTCGTGATAAACTTGCAATGGTAATCAAACTGTTTTATGATTTTCTAATTTCCGTTATTTAATCAATCTATTTTAATAAATTTCATCATTTTATTGACCATAATGTTGCATATCTAATACAAGTTGCTTTAATTTGTTTGCATCATACAACGCCTTAAAAGTTAATTTCAGATTTTTTGAGTATATTGTCCTAGTTAAACATTTTACTGTTTTTTAACAACAAATGTTTACACCTGTTATCGATTTTACCTGCGCAATAAAACTCCATTTTAAAATATTTAATATTAGAAAATAATCATCTAGTAACACTAACAAATTTATTGAATAAAACCTTAGTAAAATTTATTATATAGTAATGTTCTACTTTTGTTGAATCCTTAGTATTTAATAACTATTGCTGTATTAAAATTTAATACTAATTAATAATATTATTAATAATAATATTATACTAATATTATAATAATAAGATTAATATTAATTAATATGTGTATTAATATACATAACGTTTGTACAATATTTTTATTTTTTCTTTAATTTTAATTATTTTTATTTAAAACAGATAACATAATACTTATTTTCAAAGATATTAAACATTTTATTAACTTTATATATATATATACATATATATCTTACTTCAGTATGTATATTTGTAAATAAAATGCCTTTGGTATTAACTGCTAGTAAAACACGTTTGGAAAATTTGGGAGTTTCATTATTCTTTAAAAAAATAACAAATAAAATATTATTAAATAAAAATTAAAACAATAAGATTGTATTAACTTGCCTTAATAAAAAATTATTTTAAAAATTACATTATTATTATTAACATAGTATATTAAATGTTACTTTCCAGTTATCAGTTATAGTTATTTTAATTCCAACAAACACTTACTTACCTCAATCCAAAAAAGTGTAGAACCAAAAATGTTCTGTTTTTTCAAATATGTTAAAAAGTTCAATCGAGCATCATCTTGGCTATATTTATTTGAACAGCGCAAAACAACAGACAATTTCTTTTAAAATTAAAATCAAAAATTGTAAAAAGTTAACATCTAGTTAGTTTGTTAGTTTAAAATTTAGTTAAGTTTAAATGTACTTATACAATTGGTTTAAAATGTTAAAAATTAATTAATAAAAACTTAATTATTTATTAAATTTTATAGTATAATATACATTATATACTAGCAAAACAATTTTAAAATAATACTTCTAGCCATTTTTCAGATGAATATTCTTGAAATCTTGACTTTGGTATAGATTCGTGAAGGTTTATCCTTTATGTAAAATTAGATAATTAATGTAATCTATGCAATCAGCAAAGTTTATATATATACAATACATTTATTTTTTACACTACATAAACCAAATTAATTATTTTTGTATGCATTTGTGTAATTTTACTATTTGAAATAATTTTATCACTTTTTCAATTTATAATAAAAAAATTATAATATTACAAACAAATATGAAATCGAGTGTACAAATGAAAATTTTATTTTAACAGTGTTTGACATATCCAGCGTAGTAACTATTAATAGACTATTATTTTAAACATAAAAATTGTTTTATTAATTTAAAAATATATATAATATATATTTTGAATAACTTTAAAATAAAGATAAATACAAAAATTTTAAATCGTTTTTTTAATTGTAAACTGTATGTATAAACTAATATGTATAATAAATTATTAGTAATTACAAACACTAATTGCGGATTCCTGTTTAGTTTCGGTAAATATCTACTTATCAAAAAGTGAAAAATATAAAAACAATAAAATTGAAAACTGTTCTCCAAATTTGTGATGTGAATTAATGGTTAAATAATATTTAATTAATGTGTAATAAATAATAAGTTAAGAATATTTTTTTACATTTAACACAAAATTATTAATTTATATAAATTGCTTTTTAAGAATAATTTTACTTTTGAACTGATTTACAATTATATGCAATTAAAATCATTGCTCCCAAATAAACAACATCGTCAATGTTTTTAATTTTGTAACAACCAGCTAAATATTTGACCAATTCCTAGAAATAAAATTATTTTTTTTAATATACATTTATATTAATTTAATGTTTATACTTACTAATTGGTTTTTTTGTGTAATAAAAAATGTATATAAATTTAATATTAACTACAATGCTTTTGGTGTATTTCTTTACGAAAATAACAAAATACCTTGGGAATAAATTTTGGTCTGGGATTATTGCTTAAATTTTTAATAGAAACTATTTTTCAGCACGTGGGCATTAAACAATGTACTAAAAGCAATTCGCTTTTAATATCGGTAATAAAATTTAAACCTACATCTACTCAGGTATGAGATTTATACTTTGTTCATCATCTATAATGACATTTAAGAAAAATGTGTAAAAAATTAGTAACAATATTACTAGTTGGTGTACGATTTTGGGAGTCATCAAGTTACTAAACTTGCATTGGCTGTAAGTATAGGTTTGAATCTTTCTACCGGCACTAAGTAAGTGCTTTCGTTTAAATGTTTTTGGGAAAACATTTAAATAATAAAAAACTAAATAAAAATACAAATAAATACAAAAATAGTTACTTGCGGAAAAGTAAAATATTTGTTTTCTATTAGGTTATCTTCAATCATTGTGTTGACCCAAAATTGCTTAGCAATAAGCAGTTTGAAGTGAACTTTTTTTAACAATTTTTTAAATAAAATTTAAAAAATAAACTTTACTCTTTGAATGAATAATTATTTTAAAACATATTTAATTAATCTAGTTAATGCAAATTCGAGTTATATAAAACAAAAAATCTTTTATCTTTGGTATTCATTTTCAAATTAATGAGATTTTTTTAATTGCTTTTCTTCTACATTGTTTGTGGATTATACAAAACTGCATTTCCTCATGTGTATAAAGTCAACTAATTCAGGATTGGACTAAATATAAAACATGGTAGATAGAACATTTGTAAAGTTTTAATAAACCAATTAACACAACTTCTATTGATTACTGTATGATTTTCAACGTAACTTATTACATGGAATTTTCTCCGTTCACCTTAACTAGATAGAAAAAAGACGAACAAAACGAGACTTACGTCTACGCAAACAGACGCTTACAATTCAAAAATTAAAATTGATCAAAATTACAGTATTTGAACAATTTCGATTTAGTAAAACTAAAGTTGTAAATAATGAAAAACATGTCACATTAAAAATTGTTATAATTTTCTACGTTTAATGAAACATATTCCCATTATTTTTGATTATAGAACAAAACACATGTAAATCAATAAAACAATTATTTTATATAATTAGTTATTAATATTACATTGAATAAAAATCTTTATTAAGAAGCTTTAATTAAATAAAACAGTTAAACCAATTTTTAAAAAGTTTAACATAATCAATTAATAAGAATGAATTTTATGAAAATTTTTTTTTAACTTTGTTTGATTTGTAAATAAGTAATGGTATTGTTAAAAAAGATTTTTTAATTAAAAACAAAACAATAAACTTTTAAGATTATCTAAAATAATGATTATTGCATTTAATTATTTTTTTCTTTAAGAGCCATCGGAAAGTTAACAAACGTTTTCCAAATGCGCATATTTGGGTTGTTTCTTTTATATCAGAATACGTTTTATAAGTAAATAATTATCTTATTTTTTCTAGTAAAAATATTTAACTTGGCATCACTAAAGTTTTTATATTTGTATGCTGCTAAAAGCTATTTAATCTTAATTAAAAGTATAATCGAGTTTATTTATAAAAACGTGTTTATAAATTGCGTAAAAATGCGATTTCGTATAAAACAAACTTTTATTTGAATTCAAACGTTTTGTCCAGTAGTCTGTAATGGCGCGCATAAAATCAAATATAAAATGATTGTTTGGAATCCAATACACACTTTCACAAATAACAATGCTTAGACCAAATCCAAAAGTATTTGATAATTTTAAATTATTGAGTATTTCTTGACACAATTCATAGCATTTAATACGACTGTTAACTCGAAATTTCTTTTAATAAAAAACAGTCAAAACATTGGTTAATACAAACTATATATTGTTTTTATAGATGTATACAAATCGATATTGTTTTTATTTACAAGATAAATTGTTAGTATGGAGCTCACAAAACCAACTAATATTGGGCAAATTATTTTGTTCCCTTTAGTTAAGTAACTTACATATATAACGATTTTTGCAAAATTTATAAACAAAATTTAATTGCTCTACTGGCAATTGAATCATTTAAAAATCCTTTTGCAATTTTTGCTATTTAGTATTTTACTTTGGTTAATTAAATTGTGTAAAATATTGGTGTTAAATGAAAAGTTGTTAAGAGGTACAACTAATAATAATAATAATAGTAATACAGATTACAATTATTATTATTACAATAATAATAGATAGTAATTAAAATAATTTAAATTATTATAACATTTGGAAAAATGATAAAAGCTGCAATAATACTTATTGGTATTTCTAACTGTCAACAAGTCATTAAGTAAACATGTAACTAGAAGTGTTTATATTTAAAAAGAGACAAAAATTACGAAATAAATAGCAATAAAAATAAAAACGTTACGATAAACAAATCCTTTTTATAATTAACGCTAATAGTTACTTAAAATGCAAAACAATGTGTTATTATTACTATTACATTATTGTTGATTGGTTTAAACATCCACTTGGTCTAGCGGTACAGCGCTCAAATTCGGACCTCGGTGGACATGGGTTCCAATCCCATCACCGGTACTAAAATGCGGTTCCACGTTCGGCTTTGCTAATATGTCCACTGCTGGAAGATGTTTCTCGTAAAACATCCAAAGTAGCAAACATAAAATTATATATATATATATATATATATATATATATATAATTTTATAATTAAAAAACATGTTCCAACATAGTGTACTCACACGTTGAAAACCATTTGGAAAATAAATTTGAACGGGTACTTTAAGTTTGCCTTTTATCAAAGCACTAATTTCAAAATTGTGTGGCAACTGCGAACGCTGTCCTTTTCTTTATCAATAAACAAATCATTGTTTTTATTTTGCATTTTATTTACAAAATTTAAATTAATAAAAAATAAGTTGAATTGCTGAATATGGTTATTATTTATATTCATGGAATCCTGAGAAATTAAGCAATATCTATAAACTCCCACTTTCCAATAATAACAATAATAATCAGTTTCCATAACTCCATGTGATGCATGCTGGACTCTACGGACTGAATACATAGCCGTATCACTGGATGTTTGTTTTAACAGATAATTAAGCTAAAAGTTAATGCTTGATTGACTGGTTTAGAAGTATGTTTTAAATAATTCATATAATTAATCCAAATCTATATCGTTCTATTTACTTAAATTATTTTATAAGTACTATTTTTAATAAATAAAAATATATAACCAACTTAAACTATAAGATAAATTTATTTTGGACATTCCTTTTAATCACAAATATAAAATTTTAGTATTTAAATACAAATAAGCTTAAAATTTTTAATTTAAACGTATAAAAGTAACAATACAAGTACGTCAACAAACACATAGATACGTTGGGTTATAATCACGATAGGTTTATTTTTCTGCATATATACTAAAATGTTATGTTTGTAAAACTAAAAATAATATGTGTTTTATAATAATTGCATCTGAAATTATAAAGGGAACTCAGTGATTTAAATTACTCGGTGTTATCAATAAATAAAAAGTTTTATATCATTGAACAAATTAATACATATTTTATTTTGAAAAATTTTGAAAATGTTAAATATTCTACTTTTATTTAGAATAAATAAACATATACATATTTTATACACAAACCAAACATCAAACATTACAAAATGCATTAAATTAAGTCCCCGAATAACTAAGTTGATCAATTGCTATACTCAAAGCATGGGTTTGAGTTCCATTACCAGCTCGTAATGCAGGTCCTGGTTTGGCTTAGATAAGTTTCCATTTGCTAAAAATATTTCCAGTGTAACATTCAAATGGTAACAACTAAATAAGAAGTAATAATAATAATACATTTTTAATAACTAACATAATGAAGTCAACTTACTTTATAGTATCATTAAGTCGTTCAATATATACATCTTTATAACCCAAAAATGCTTTCAATTCGTCAATCAATATAGTTGAAGTAGGATAAGCCAAGCCAACAGCCAGCCACATTATTTTCCATCCCCATTCACTACTCTCACTGTAACAAATTGTTGTAAAAATATTACTATTAATGAAATTGTTACAATAAAGTGAACGTTTTAAGCTTATTTTCCGTGCTGATTACATTAATTATCGAGTACATAATGATTAAGAAATTGTATGTACATTGTATTTTCCTTAACATTTAATTTCTTATATTATATAATTTTAATCAACTTATGACAATAAATATAATTTGTATTCCTAATAAATTAAATTTGTAATGTTTTGTTGTATATTGTATACTACGCTATGCAGTTACAAAAGAAAATAACTGAGGTAGACCAGACTTTAAATGTATAGTTATGTGAACGTAAGTTCAAATCCCATTAATAGAAACAAAAACGAACGAGAACTTTAATAAATGTATACTTACTAAAATGCAGTTTATAAACTATTTAAGCAACACAACTTAAAACAAAAATAACATTTGTAGTAGTTACTTTTTAATAATATATTTTATATAAGATTGTTTGACTTAAATACAAATTGTGCCGAAATAACAGTATGTCTAAAGCACTAGACTTAAAACTGGGTAGGCATACATTCGAGTACAGTTACTGACTCACTTAGTGTGGCTTATTGTCTAAACCTTTGCCAAATATCTGCTTTCAAAAAAAATATTTTGTCAAACATTCAAGTATTAAAACTACATAGTTTTTTTTTAAATATTACCTGTTTGAATTGTATGTCAATTGTTTCATAAGTTGACAATAAATTTCGTCTTTTATAAAACCATTTTTTAGAAATAATGAAAATAATTGATCAATGATTAGATTGATTTGAAAACGTGGATTATTTGGGCTTATCTGGACATCACCCATGAGAATCGTTAAGTAGGAATATGATTCGATTGCCATTTGAAAAATTTTACGTTCGTCCCAATGAGACATTGGCTTCAGTAGAGATTTGCTAATTGGTTCAGTCGAATGCATCCACAACGAGCTTATACTAATTCAAATACATAAAAATGTCAAATTTTATGCATATGATATACAGAATAATAATAATAATAATAATAATAATAATAATTATTATTATTATTATTATTATTATTATTTTGAATTCTTAGTTCTAAAACCATAGCGGTACCAAAATTATTCCATGTATACAGATTTTTGTTAAAGCCCTTTTTTGTTTAATGCAGCATTCATTCTTTTTGTGCTTATCTAAATTATTATTTGAATTCTGTCAATCTCCTTTTTATAATCAAAAATGTAATATTTCAAAGCCTTTTTTTGGTGTTCGAGACGGTGAACTTATAATAAAACCTATCAGTTTTTTACGCATTTTATTATTGACACATTGCATACAAAACTCAAACTTAAAAGCAAAATTATATATATATATATTGTTTGTAGTAAAAAATCAACATATAACTATTAAAATTAACAGGTGGCAAATGCTTTAAAATATATAAATCGATTTTCGTGAACCTAGATCGGTTTAGCACTTTGTCAATAAGTTAAACATTTTAATAAATAACAACCAAAATACAATAATTTAAATATTTTACTTAAAATGCTTCAAGGCAAAATTCTTTAAAGTATGTTGTTTGTATTTAACGGGATATTTTGTGCAATTGATAAAATGACTACTTTGAACCACATTTCTAATTTCGGTAGAAGAAAAATCTACATTTAAGCACAAACATGATACATTATTGGTTTAATCATTTATTAAAATTTTAAAGAAATTTAAAAAATACACAAAAAGTGTTTTATTTAATTTTTAATTTAATTTAATTTTATGTTTGCTACTTTGAATGTTGTACGAGAAACATCTTTCAGCAATTGACATTTTAACGAAGCCAAACGTGGACCCGCATTTTAGTGTTTGTTATTATTATTACTATTATTATATGCATAAATATTTAAGTAACTGACGCTTTACTTGCAGTGTGCTTATAATATTAAATTAATTATTCAATTTGTTAAAAATAAAACAAACATATAAATGTAATAACTGAGCTCAATTTAAACATATTAAAAGAATGTGATAATTTAATTTTACTAAAAGCTTTATTTACCCAAAACTTGTGTTAATAAGAAAGGAGGATTGAAGCATCTTTTTTACAACTCTACTATACTTGCAAAAGTAAACCATTAGAAATTATACAAATCTAAAATGTTTACTAATTGTTTCATTTTTCCATCGTTAATAGAATTTTAATGACATAATAATAATACATTTAATAAAAATATTTTACAAATAATGTTGTTATTAAATTTTAAGCATATTTATTATTGTCTAACAAAATGTTTAATGCAGTTGTTTAATAAATGTTAAATAAATAATTTTTAAGATTTACAAATGTTTTTTTTATTCGTTGTGTAGCATTTAAAGTTTTCTACGTCCACATTTGCTTTTTCGTGCAATAAGTCTAAATTGTAGTGAGCCCATTTCTAAAATAAGATGTAAAGTAAAACCAATAGTTGCTATAAAACAATTTAGATATAAATATAAACTTTTTAATATATTTTTTAAAAGTGTAAGTAGTTCAACACAAATCAATATTATTATTATTACTATCAACATTATTATTACTTTTATTATTGTTGATAGTGCTGTTATCGTTGTCGATACTAGTATTAAGAGGAACGAACGCAAATTAAATAATAACGTTACAAAGCTCACACATAATATATTATTTTTCTAGATTATAAGAAATTATGTGCATGTATAAAAACAAAATCAACGCATTTGCAGTAAAAAATGTAAACTAATATTAATAAAATGGGAAAGACGTCAAAAAAACATACACAATTGTATTAATCATTCACTGTAGTTAGTGACCTAGTTACGTCTTCATTATTTCTATATTTTTACAATATATTAAACATTCATTTTCAATAACTTAATACGAATAACAAATATAAAAGAATAAAATGTTTTTGTCTGATAAACGGCATCCTTGTAACGGCGCCACGATTTACAAAGATTGACAACCCGTCTGATTTTTGGTCAGCCTGATCTCCCTTAGCCCAAGGGCTATATATGGCATACACATACCAAAAAATGCCTTTTAACCACCCTGAGTGTAAACTTGCACACACCTGCTGTGACAGAAACCCATTTATACCGCTGTACATTTGATCTCTGCTGCTATTGGTCTAGAAATTAAGACTTTATAAGCATTATTCAAATCCTCAGCATTATATATATATATAAATTGAAATTCTTAAAAATATTACTCAGTTTAAATTAGAATTAGTACTAAGAAAACAATAAATACATAAATAACGCTTTTTTTTTACTTTCCAAATCATTGTAAAAGTAAATTGAAATAATGCAAACCCATTATTGTTTACTTTTTTAATGCTGTTTTTGACCAGCCAACGTTGAATATGACTTTGTAATATAAAAGTAGCTTGTTTTAGTTGATTATATTTTTTTTGTAATTTAAATCGTCGCCAATTGGATTGTATAATGCAAGCGCAATTATTCAATTTTAACAAACGTTGACTTTCAAGTTGTTGATTAATATATTCCTAAAATTTAAATTTCAAAAACATTTAAAATAGAAACAATTAGCACCTTTTAATCGTAAATTAAACAATGCAAATGTTGGTTTAAAATCGATTACTACATCGATTATTACACTGAAAATCTATAAAGTTACCCCAAACATCCATTAAAACTAAAATTTCTACTTTTATGGTAAATTATTTTCGTAACTGTTTTTTAGCGAATTAGCGTACTATAATTCTGAATAAATGCTCAATATAAAAACTATAATCTATTTTAAAATAAAATATTGTTTATATTTTTGTTTAATAATTTTTCAATGTAAATTAAACAATTTTAAACCTATACAATAATAATAATAATAATAATAATAATAATAATAATAATAATAATAATAATAATAATAATAATAATAATAATAATAATAATAATAATAATAATAATAATAATAATAATAATAATGTTTATCTATACTAAGTAATTTAGATTTTAATAACTTCACTAATAACTTTTTTTTCATAAACAAAAATTATTGGATTAGAATTGTCAGATTCACTTGAATAATAAATCCACTTTGTTTGAGGTCTAATCCGGAAATTCTAAATAAAATAAAACCCCTTAAAAACCTGTTAATACATAAAAATTAATTTAATAATATTTTTTCATTATTACAATTATTTAAAATAACAATTCCGCCTAGTTTGTATAAAAAAATATTTAATCTAGTCAGACCCAAGCCTGGATAAAGGAGGAGGGTTTGAGCGCAAGGTTAGCAACCTGGCTTCTGTAAAACATTTATACTGCTACGGCAACAATAAGAGGACGCCATTCCGGAAAACAACGACAAAGAAATGATCGCACGTATCTAGATGGCAGAGTTACACAGATGACAAGGTTGAGTAAAAGCCGAAAAGGTGCTCAATCTTCGATTTACAGAATCTTTAATGCCAACAAAAATTTGTATATTATAATATAATAATATTTAAAATAACATTGTACATATGGGTACTTTTAAAAATATTTTTGTTTTTCCAACTCTAAATCGCAACTCTTTCAACCAATCGACACACAATTGTTCGCTTGATAAAACTATTTTCATTGTTTCACAATCCAAACTGGAATTTTGCAATTGACTATCGAGTTGTTTGGAAAACAAACATTTGAATCGTAAGGCAAATTCTTCAAACGTATATCGTATTGCGTATCCTTCTTGTCTTATTTTTATTGTATCCAGTACACCCAGATAGCGCAGCTGATGCAAACAAAGTTGTTTGTCACACACATTGGCTACTTTTTCATTGTTGGGTATAATGCAACGAATAAATAGGGGATTTGATTGGTTCAATTTTGTCAACAAATTATTCAACGATTGTTTAAATTGCGTACTCAAACAAGTTGCTTTGCGTTTAGCATATAGTGATTTCTAAAGTAGTAGTAGTAGTAGTTAAAACAATAGACACTATTTAGACAAGTAAATAACCTTTATTTATTTATTTATAATTAGGTTGTTATTGTATTAATGTTAAACAAAGGCCCCTATTTAATGCCCCTAATGGAACACAATTCTGTCTACTCAACTATGATTTTAGTACTCTACCATTTAGGTCAATTTAGCACATATAAACATAATAGAATATAAAACGACCTCTTCAATAATTCCAAATTTAAATAGTTTTTCAAATTCCTATACGAAAAGGTTATCGGATGCGAATTAAACTTAAAGGGATATATGAAGTTTCTTGATTAGAAAACCGCTTCCTTGCGACAATGCCAGTGTTTACATGAATTGACAAAGTTATCTTCTTTAGGGTTAGGTTTATGAATCCATCAACCGGCTACATGTAGTAAATAGATACCTTGAGATACCTTTTAAGTATCTTGAGTGTATACTAGCACCCATTTACTGAATATAGAATATAGTAAAAGCAACTATGTTTCTATTTTGTCCCAATTTTAGGATAAAAATAGGGTAAGATTGGAATGAGATAGATAACAATTATGCTTTTGTAAAAACTGAATTAGTGTTAAAAAACCAAGTAGAAAAATAATTAAAAAATATGCACTTTAATTGCTAACGCAATCACTTAATACTTGGTGCAACACAAATTGTACATTTGTGAACAACATGACTTGTAAAGACTAAATATATTACAACTATTCCCATGTATGAAAACTAAAGTTTTTATATAAATAAACAACATCTCACAGTATAAAATGTTTGACTGTAAGTGTGGTTATGAGAACTAATTATTGTTTTAGCTAAAACCCATTTATAATTCTAATGTGTGTACTATGTATGTTACACTAACTCAATCATAATCAGTTTCAAGTTTCCTACAAAAACAGAGGATAATTCAAACGGAAGAGTAGAAGGATTGGTCGCGTAGAAATTACATGTTTTTTGTAGAAAAAACAATAGGTTGTTGCTAATGTAATAAACAAAAACAAAGAAGTGATAATACAATTCTAATGACAAATTTAAGTATAAAAACCGCAGAAACATTTGATTATCAAAATACAACATTCTTAATATTAGAAGTGTAGCACATCTAAAAAAAGTATCTGCTTATTTTTTAGGATGAACAATTAAAACAAATTTTAAAAATATAAAAATAATTATCTAGTAATCTTGTCGTACAGCGCTGGATTTAAACTTGGGTTCGCAGCATGCGTTTGAGAGCCACAACCTGCTTCAAATACTGAACCCCGTTCGGCTTCGCTAAATGTCGACTTAATAAAACATGTTTTCTGTCATACATTTAAGCAGTAGCAACTATAAAAATAGTGTTCTGTATATATTTAAGAAAACAGTTACATACACAAAACTTACTTTCCTATTCTATTTAAAGCAAAATAATTCGAAGTAAAATATACATGTCACAGTGATTAAAATTCAGTTGTTTTTTTTGCAAATTGGAAAGTAGTTTATAATTTATTAATTATAAAAAATAAAAGTAATTTCAAACAAAATCTTTTAGCAGCAAAAATAAAACACTAAATTTGTTTTAACCAACCTGAATATTAATGGTAATGTATTACCTTATTATGCAAAATTTTAATTATATTTAATACCTCACTAGTAATTGTAAAAATGTATTAATTAAATTTTTAAAAATGCAGTTTAATTACTACTCCGGTTTTGTATTTTTCAAATATTGTATGAAGTAAATTATTTTCGCATTGGGTAACCAATTCGATTACGTTTGTATTAAACGGAGTTTGATTATTTTTATTCATAAATCCTTCAACTCGATACGTTACGAGTCCAGCAAAATGACAAACACCAAAACACTAAATTAAGTTTAAACAAAAAATATTTTTATTTGTCAATGTATATGAAGGATTTGTAAAACGTTTTCCATAATTATATTACTAGAACAGTTTTTTTAATTTTAATTTTGTAATTGTTGTATAACTTGCATTTTTATTGGTTTCTGAATTTTTTTCCTTATACCAATAGTGCAATTTTTTGTTTTTTATAATGTTGAATTTATTTAACTGCGCCTAGAGAGGATTAGGAATAAACCGATCTTGCCAGTTTCAAGGTTGGATAAAGGAGAAAGGTTTGCTAAAGGAAGGACATCTAATATTAAAAACCCCACGTCAAAACAATTAATGTTTATAATAGTTTAAGTTGGTTTAATACAGGACCAAACGAAGAAAATTGATCAGAAACAGTGACGCTTTATAAAAAGGGGAAAAGCTGTAAAAGAAGAAGATGCTGAATATACCTTTACTATTGAAGATGACTGTAATAGTAATAATAATAATAATAATAATAATAATAATATTAATAGTGATAATAACAATAATAGTAATAATAGTAATAGTAATAATAATAATAATAATAATAAGAATAGTAATAGTAATAATAATAATAATAATAATAGTAATAGTAATAATAATAATAATAAGAGTAATAGTAATAATAATAATAATAGTAATAATAATAATAATACTAATAATAATAATAATAATAATAGTAATAGTAATAATAATAATAATAGTAATAATAATAATAATAATAATAATAGCAATAGTAATAATAATAATAATAATAATAATAGTAATAGTAATAATAATAATAATAGTAATAATAATAATAGTAATAATAATAATAATAATAATAATAATAATAATAATAATAATAATAATAATAATAATAATAATAATAATAATAATAATAATAATAATAATAATAATAATAATAATAATAATAATAATAATAGTAATAGTAATAATAATAATAATAGTAATAATAATAGTAATAGTAATAATAATAATAATAATAGTAATAATAATAATAATAGTAATAATAATAATAATAATAATAATAGTAATAATAATAGTAATAGTAATAATAATAATAATAATAATAATAGTAATAATAATAATAATAGTAATAATAATAGTAATAGTAATAATAATAATAATAGTAATAATAATAAGAATAATAATAATAATAGCAATAGTAATAATAATAATAATAATAATAATAATAATAATAATAATAATAATAATAATAATAATAATAATAATAATAATAATAATAATAATAATAATAATAGTAATAATTTATTTAATTTTCACTACAGAAAACATTTTTCAGCATGTAAACATTTAGCCAAACCAAACAGGGTCCATATTTAATGTCGACTGTGGAACTTGACTACATGCTGACGTCGTTTTAACTTTAGCTTTCTACCAACTTTACGATTTTGGTATAGTATTAATTTGTACATTTATTAGCAATTAAATGCAAATTACACTATTTGTTCAATGTAATAAATGCTGAATTTTAATTGTTAAACGTTTTAAAATAAAATTATTGGTTTATCTTTTTCCTTGGGTGTATTACAGCAGTCAAAAAATCTTTGCATATAATGTTAGTAGTAAGTTGTGCTATCCGTTTAAAAATAATGTTTTATAATAGCTTGGTACTTTATTTTTTATACGCCTGACTTTGTAGACAAAAGTTTGCATTCTACCAACATGTACAGAGTTTTGTTTAGCTACTGTCAATGTTTGAATGCTCAAAATGGTTGCAGTCAAGCGTTTGCTAAACAGTAATAATAATAATAATTATTATTATTATAATTATTATTATTATTATTATTATTATTATTATTATTTTTATTATTATTATTATTATTAGTCGAACATGTTCCAGTTATAAAACCGACAAAAAAATTAATGTAATAAACAAACTCCATCTAATTTAAAATTTGGTTTGACATATTGACGATGTGTTGAATGAAATTGATTGAACAAGTTTAATAGATTTTCATCTGTACTATTTGACAATTTACTTTGCTCGTCCATTAAGTTGAGCAGACTAAACGTGTGACTGGCTATCAAATCAATTGTCAAATCGTTTTCATTGCTGTATGTCAAGTCAATTAAAGGCAAACCATCTGCTGCATACGTATTTTGTTCGTATTTGTATATTTGATTAATAAAAAATTGTTGCAAACATTCATTTGCATAATTTATGCAAAATTGTTCAAACCTGTTTTAAATGGAGAGTATATATATATATATAGTTCTGTTACACCTATGAGTTTTTAAGACAGTTACTACATATTACCGCAAAAACAACAACCGAACGATATTGGGGGCAAACAAGTAAAATAAGCAAAAACACGATTTTGATAACGGTGTTGAATAAAAACCGAAAACAGCCAAATCTTAAACCTTTATAAATACGAGAACTGTGCGGATACTTATACAAAATAGGCAGTTGGAACAAGTAAATGAATTATTTATTAATAAATAAAATTGTTGTGCACAAATCGACGTAGCTCGCGCATTGTACAACCTTATTTTTCCATGATTTTTAAAACCAAAAACATTGCATTTCTATTATTTCTAATATTAATAATAATAATAATAATAATAATATCTTTTTAACCAATCGTTATTACACTTAATATTTATTAGTAGTTAAAAACTCGAAGTGTTAACTGAATGTGTATAAATTTAATCATTATTATGATTCTAGTCAAACGTTTGAACAATAAAAGCAAATTAAAAGAAGTTAAAATATTGCATGTCCTAAACATTGATTAAAACGAAATTTGGGATTTATCTTAACAAAAGGTACGTCCAAAATAATAACATACCCATTTTTACTAAAATTTTCAAAACCAAAAATATCCAAAATTCCAATAGTAATTGCTTGTAAAGCTAATATTTGATTATTGCTGGCAGTTAAATTTGAACACATTTGATTATAATTAATTGTTTTATTAATTTTTTCAATAATCCATTCAAACAAATTGTGATAAATTAACTTTACAATTGCGTTTCTATAATCCTGGGCCAACTGTTTGTCGAATGGTGTGTAAATTATTTCATTATTGGCGAGATACATAAATTTAGTTGTTAAATTGTGCATAAAGTTATTAAGAGGAATCTAAATATCAATATATATATATATATATATATACGTTTTATTAATTTATTAAGTAAACCTTACCTTCAATAATTTTGCACTCCATTGAAGTTCTTCCAAACTCGTTTCGTCAATTTTAACTAAATCTTCACACAAAGAACCAGCCCTGTTGCAAACAAATTTAACATTTCCCAAATGCAAAATGGAAGCCAACAATGTCCATATATCGTGTTTTTCCTTTTCACTAAACATCAAACTGTCAAATGCCTCATTCAATTGCGGAAAATTAATATGTTGCTGTATACCATTTTCATTATTGTTGTTATAATTAGTAACATAGTCATTCTGTTTAATTGTAAAATAAAAGTAGTAAACATTTATAAATTGATAAATGTAATGTGTTTAATTATAACTATTTAATATTAGTATTTGTTATTAATAAATTAACTTTTTTAGCAGTTCTCAATTCTGTGTTTAAGGAGGAGAGATTAAACTGTGGGATTGGTTATATATATATATATATATATATATATATATATATATATATATATCTTAAAGCTCCTCCTAGTTTGGACCAGAAGTAATTGAATCTAGCCAGTCCAAGCCTGGATAAAGAAGGAGGTTTTAAGGGCAAGGTTAGCAACCTGGCCTCTGTAAAAAATTTATACTGCTACGGGAACAATACAAGAGGACGCCATTCCGGCAAACAACGGCAAAGATGTGATTGCATGTATCTGGATGACAGAGTTACACAAATGACAGAGTTGAGTGAAAGCCAAAAGGGAGCTCAATCTTCAATTTGCAGAATCTTTAATGCCAACGCGACTTTGTTGTTGTTGCTGTTGTTTTACTGTAGTTGTTGTCTTATTGCTTCATGCTTATTTTTAAAGCAAACAGGTGTGTATAATATAGTATAAATATATCTGGAAATAACAGTATATAAAAATAAACTCTAGTCTTTACCTTTTATAACTTTTAAAACCTTTTGTAAATTGAACAATGAGTGCTTAATATTTCTTTATTAAAATCAATTAATCAAATAGAGCTACATTATGCATTATAGTTAAATGACAAAATATATTTAAAAATGGCTAAGCGCTAATTTTATATAAAGAGTAATAAACTAATAAAAAATTTTATATAATAAATATATAATAAATTAGTTTTGATTTTATAAATAAAACATATTTGTAATTGACAAATTCACTATAAAATAATATTAGTTAACCACGTGTTTAGTTATTTCAGCATTAATAATTTAGTTAAGAAATAATCAGTTGGTTTGAAATTGTAGTTGCATAATTGTTTTAACTTTGGTAAACAATAATGATAACAACAACAACAACAATAATAATAATAATAATAATAATAATAATAATAAATAATAATAATAATAATAATAATAATAATAATACTAATAATAATAACTACTACTACTACTACTACTACTACTACTACTACTACTACTACTACTAATAATAATAATAATAATAATAATAATAATAATAATAATAATAATAAAAGTAAGTATAAAATAGCTTGTAAGATAAATTTTTGATAAAATTATAATTTATATATATATATATATATATATATATATATATATATATATATATATATATATATATACTTAACAAATAACTTAATTAGATAGAACAAATAAATATATTATTTATTACTCATTACCTTTGGTAAATAACAATATTCAAATAATGAATCAAGTCCCAATTCTAATTTTTGATCGCAAGGCATTTCATTTACCATAATGTAAAATATGTGAAAATTATATTCGTTGACATTCTTACTAACAATGCGACATTTTTCTAACAAATATTGATTAATATGAGCGCTCAAAATTTTGTTTTGTTCGAGATTAAAGCATATTTCGATAAATTTGCCAAATCGGGATGAATTTTCGTTAAACTGTGTACGAGCATTTCCAAAGGCTAAATTTTGTCAATCAATTAAAACAAATCCAATTAGTTTTTAAAATGTTTACATTTGGCGCCTATCTATTCTATTCGTATTAAAAAAGCTTTAAAAATTATTAAATGTTTTGACGTTTAGTTAATAATCAAATAACTATTAAACTGATAATTTAACGCATGTGCAAATAATTAGATTAAATAAGTAAAAAATAAACAACATAACTTAAAACTAGTGGTAAATTTTTAGTATCAATAGAGTTAAAGACCTGTAAATTAAATATGTTAACTAGTTTGTACATTTATAACTTAGTGGTACAGAAAGTCCGTTTTATAAAACAATTAGGATTTTAATTTTTGAACCATCATTAAAAATAATTTTTATTACAGTTATAACAGAACTATTAATTATTTCATTTGTAAAAAAATTATTTATATAAATTTGTACATATTTAAAAAACATTTGTATGTACCCATAACAACTTAAAAACATCTACATTATAAAATTTTAAATATGATTTCTTTAAAAATCTACAACTGCTACCTTCCATAATTGGATTTGCATTTAAAATTTGCTGTTCAATTTTACTTTCATCGTTTTGAAACATAGTTGAAAAATATTTTAACAATAATTTTGTACTTTCTGTTTTACCGGCGCCACTTTGACCACTTTTTAGAAAACATTTTGAAACATTATCAATAATAGACAGTGTATAATTATTTTTTGATATCAATTAATAAGAATATAAAATGAAAAACTTTTACTTATTTATTTTTATTACTTTTAGTGTTTTATTAAAAACATTTTTTTTAAATTAACATTTTGGCAAAGCCAAACGTGGGTGAACATTTAGTGTCGGTGATTGGGATCGAGCTTACGCAGCTTCGAGTCGGGAGCTGTACCATGTTATTGTGTAGTAATCCTTTTCATTAAGTAATTTTTTGTTTTATTTTTTAATAAATAAACTTTTAATTTATGTTGTTTGTTACGTTTAATAATGTTGATCTTGAATACTCAATTAATTATCCATTCTCATAACGTTTTTGCATTTTGTGCATTTATAATTCAAACATTTAACAATTTGTTTAAAATTATTAACTTTTGTTAAATAAATTATTAATATTTGTTGTTATTTAAAACTACAAATTTTGTAGTTAATATTACTTAACATACAATTTTTTTATTTTGTTTAATTATTATGTAATTTTTTACTTGTATTTAATTGTTCAAATGTTTTACAATAAATATTTTTATTTAATTCAAATATAACAAAGTTAATCCGGCAGTATGACTAAAACGTATGTTAACTTTACTGTGAGTACAGCGCTCTAGTTACCTAAGTTTCTCCTGCACATTTTACTATTACAAATTTTATCAATATGTTGTTGTTAAAGAAAATAATGTTAAAAATAAAATATGTGTAACCTTATAATAATGCATTGATTTTTATTATAAAACTTCATGTTTCTAATCGCATTTTGTCCAATTGCAAACAAATGAGGCTTGCATTGTCTATCACATGACTGTTGTCCGTAGTATTGCATCCAAGATAGCGAATAAATTGGCAAATACTTGTAAGGATTGACGGCAATCAAAATTGTGCTAATATTTGTCTAAATACAATTTAGCTATTGATTATTTAAGTAATTAATAGTTTTTGTTTTAAAAATGCATTATTTGGTTTTTCTTGTTTGAATGTTGTACAGAAAATATTTTTAGCAAATAAGTCGTTAGTTAAACTAAACAAAATTCCGCATTTCTTGTCAAAGATAATATTCAGATTTATGCTCAAATCCAACATTAGTCATAATGCCTTTCAGCAAGCCGGTAATATTAACAGAAAAAATTTGATAAATAATTAAACAGTACAAAGGTAGTTTAAAAATGTGTTTTAGTAAGAATAAGAGTTGTTAAAATAAAAAACATAAACATATAAAAACAATTGTTAAATAAAACTGTCATCTAAGTTACGATTGTCACAATTAAGTGCGAATAAACTATGCCTACTAGAGTATAAATCCAACAATTGTGGCGGGATGGTTTATCAACACAGGGTTCGATTCAAATTTGGGTAGGTATCGGTTTAATTCCTACTGTCGGTATTAAATACGGGTCTCCATTTGGCTTTGTTAAAATGCTTATTTGCTAAAAAATGTTTCTTGTAAAGTATTCAAAGTTGTAACAATCAAAAACCTAATAAATTAAATTGTTTATAATACCTTGACAGTAAAAAAAATTAAATTTAATATGCAAAATATTTTTTATGAATAAACTGTTTGTATTTCATTACATTTTTGTATAAAATATTGCTTGTTCTTTATTTAACACAAACTTTACAAAAATTTTGTTAATGTTTTAATTAAAACATGTTGTTTAGAATTAATTATTGTTTACAATATAAAAAAACTAAACCAAAAATAAGTTTTTTAAATAATTTTTTATTACAACAAATATTAATAAATATTAATCTTGTTTAAATCAATAGTATATTATAAACATTTTATAAAAATAATTTGTAATTTAAAAAAAATAATTTTTAATTTATAAAGTACTTACATAAATTTGGTTTTGTTTAAAACGTATGTAAATATTTCTTAAAATGGTTTCTTCATTTAATTCACCTAACTCAATCATATCGTCTACTGATTGGCAACATGATGGATGAATGCGTTTAACATTTTTGTCAATCAAAACAGTAACAAGCTAGATTTAACAATTTAAATTACATACAAATAATTTTTAATATTAATAAATTAATACATACCTCTCCATTGTCATTTTCAATTAAATAATATAAATTTGAAATATCTTTTACAACGCCACCTATAGGAATTGTACAATTAACACGTTCATCTGACATAAACCAAACGTAATCATTCTACAAAAATAAAAAAAACTGTAAATTAAATTTTATATTATTAAAACGTCATAACATTATTTTTTAACTGTTTACATAGTGTAAAAAATAGATTAAAGTGTTTAAAATGATTTAAAATTAAAATTAGAATATTTACACTAAATTTATTATTTTAAGGTAATAATTTATAACGTACTAGCAAATTTTATTTTATTTTAGTTGTAACGTTGTTAACAATTAGTAAGTTTTACTGCTATTTTTAATATATATGTGTTTGATTTAATTAGTGGTCTAGCGGTACAGCGAACCACTAGCACTAAAATGTGGGCCCACGTTGGGCATCGCTAAAACGTCCACTGCTGAAAGATGTTTTTGGAACATATTCAAGGTAATAAACATTTTAAAAATAATAACTTTGTTTACTTTTTACAACCTGTTTTCTGTAAATGTCAGAAACACAATTATGTAAACTTGAGAAATGCAAAATGAAAACGGTTTTTATTATTTTAACAAATAGTAAAAACAAATTTAGCATTATATATATATATACGCTGAATAAACTAATATTATTAATTTTTTAAAATTAACTATTAAAATAATTTTAAAAAAAGAACAGTTTTATTTCAGATATCAAAACTTGTAAGTTTTACAAAAGTAGAATTTGTTAATGTCAATCTTTAATTTTTTTTATTTTAAATAGTATGTATATGTATTATATTATTATATTCTGCAAATGTCCAAAAAAATTAAAAACAAAATAAATTTAAAAGTTTAATTATAAGTTAATGCTAAACAATGAATCATACTATATTTTTTTGTTGATCTTTATAAAACATATTAACATACAGCATATAGTTTAGTAAAGGTTGTTATTAAATAAATAAATAACTTAATATATCGTTAAATTATTTAAATTTAAAAAAATTTAAACATATTTTTATAATATGTTTTTATAAAAAATTCTAATAATTAAAAAACATACCACGTTTATGACGTCCATAGTACTATATAAATCTAATTTTTGTAACAAAAGAAATTCTAAAAAAATTAAAACTATAAAATTAAAAATAAAAGTGTAATATTATAAGATTTCACTGAATTGAACAATAATTTTATTTAATTAATAATTGCAATTTTTAATACATTTTAATTTAAAATTAGTAACATATGTTTTAAAAATATTATTATAAATATTAAATACTTTTTAAAATATTTCATATAAGTGTAATTTAAAAGATTACGCATGTAACTTTTGTAATTTAATAAAAGTTTTATACATTAAAATTAAAATTATTAATTATTGTTATCAATTTATTATAATGTAAACTCGTTTCTAATTCAACAGTTAAATCATAGTGATTACTTATATATAATAAAACCTTGACAATAAAAGTAAATAATGCATTCAAACTAATTTTTAAATAAAATTTTATTTAAAATGTTTTTATTTTGTAATTAAACATAATAATTAAATTAATTTTAAATAAACACTATATCTACAAATTATGTTAATTTTATTAACCAATGATTATTATCTTCTATTTTTTACTAAAAATGTGTAGGAGTTTAAGAGATTTTTCACTATCCAATCAAAAAAATTGTCAATTTTATTAACTAACCATTATTAATTAGTTTAATTCTTATATAGAAATTTTATTTATGGATAATTAATGCTAATTTCTAATAAAAATAAATGATACTTCTATTTCCTTTATTTTTTATTTTTTTAATTATATTTAAATATTTTTTTATCTTTATATCAATTTATATCATTTATTCTTTGCTTAATATTTATATTAATTAATTTAATAATTAGTTTCTATTTATATTATACTAAGTCAATTTTATCTTTAATTTTTTGAATACTTATAAAAATACTTGCATTAAATTAATATTACTCATATTTTAGCTTACTATAATCACATGATTCACATGACTAAATCAGGTGACATTTATTCTTATTGGTTGCTATTATTTAACACAATACGTACTTTTTAAATAATGACTCATCATTTTGTGCTTATATTCTATACACTCTGTCTATGGCTATAATTACCTTATAAGTAAATTTTCTCACAACTCCAGTAAAATAACTGTTATCTATATGCACATAATTATGTATATTATCATGCTATATTATTATCATTTCTACACTAAATTGTATAAGTATACTATTGTTCTCATTTCTGGACATTTAAACTGTGATTATTAATCGATTACATTTAATCTTAATTTTTTTAATTGATTAAAACTACATTTAAATTCTTATTCTATATGTGAATATATGTGGGAATTTTTACATAAACTTTTACTTTATTTTTTTAAATAATCAATAATCAATTTACTGATAATCATTCTTTAATACTTTACTAAATTAACAAAATAATTTATGTAGAATATATACATTTCTATAGACATCTCCATATCCCTTCAATAATAATACTTTTATATTTATTTTTTAGATTTATAAAAATATAAAAAATAGAATCAAATTTAATATCACAGTTTTATTCTGAATAGTTTGAATAATTTGGACAATCACATGTTCGTATTATTATTGAAAAATGCACATGTAATAGCATTGTCAATACTATTAGTATCCATTTCATTGTTAATTGTCTTCTCCATGCATTCAATGAAAATGTTTATGGCTGTAATAATCGAATAATTATTATTATTAGCATCACGATCATAAATTATCAAACCTTCATTTTCAATTTGTGATATTGTTTGTTGTAAACCAACAAATCCTTAAAAATAGAAAAATAAAACAAACTTAGTTATCCGTATACCAGTAGATTTAGATGGTTCATGCTTGAATCTACAACAACGGAAAGTTACAAATTTATATTTAAAAAAAGGGTTATTAGGATCTCTTTTAATAGAAGTTCTTTGATAAAATTCAGTATGAGTTATAAACTCGAATTTTTTCAAAGCAATTAAAAATTTGGGCTAAGAAGAATAATAATTTTTAACGAAAGAATCCATTGTATCGAATTCAGTGACAAAATTAGGCGAGAGCAAAAAATTACACACTAAGTAGTTCATCAAAAATTATAATAACCAATAAAATTAATAGCTAATGAAAATAGACTTCAAAATCAACCAATTAAATTGAAGAAAATGCAATTAGTTAAAAACCTAATTTGTAGATGCAGTGTTTACCTAATTTTACGTATTAGTTATTTAAATAATAACTTTGTAAAAACTTAGTAAACTCGATTTTGTAAATGGCATTTTAGAAACATAAATATAAATATAACTCATACATATTATTTATTTGTTAGATATTATAAATATTTAAATAACTTTTACTATTATAATTAAATAAGCAGTTTAATTATTTGTTATCTTCAATTTAAAAGTAGCTATTATAAAATTAAAATAAAAGCATATTTATTGTTACCATTATTAAGATTTTAATTATTTACATTTTTTAGTTAAAAACCCAAATTTTAAATTTAGTAGTAGCAATAAAATTTAAATATTTATCCCCTAGTTTTAAATGTAATATTTTAACTAATTTTATAATTTTGACATATATATATATATATAACTATTTTAATTTTTTTATGTAAGACATTTTTTAACAATAATCATTTTAGCAAAACCGAACGTTAATCAGTATTAAGAGCCAGTGTTGGGAATTAAACCCGTGCTGACCTAGTTTCAAGTCGAGCGCTGTACCGCCAGACTAACTCGGTAATTATTTTTGACGAATGAATGTTTTAGTTCCGGTTGTTGCACTCATTTATGCGTACCCAAATTCGCGTTTATTACTGTACAACTAGAACTTTACAATAATAATTTTTATTAATTATTTATAATATTTTTAAACCATTTTAATATTTTAATTTTATTTTACCTCCGTTCCACAATAACTAAGAAAAATTTTATAGAATATTGACAACACAAATAATACTATATATATACAGCTATTTCAAAAATTATGGCAAAAAATTATAAGAATATTGAATCTAAATTAATTTGTTATATTCAATTGTTTTTTTATAAAAATAAATATTGAGAATTAAAAAAAAGTCAAGTACTTAATAGTTCATTAATATATACTTAGAAATATTAATTTAAAAAGGCTGATTCAACCAAAATGGAATATTTTAAAAGCTACTTCTATATAAACGTGGATAATAGGTTAAAGTTATATTATTTTTTATAATAATTAAGCTATTGTTATTTTGTGTGCTTAATTTCATTAAAAATAAACAATAACGAATCCTTAAAATTGATGTTAAACGCCTTGATTGTGATGTCACGGTAATTATCACAATAAACATTTAATTATTATACTCTATATAAATAAAAATAATAAAAATAATTTACAAAAAATTTTTAAATAATATATATACATATATATGTATATATATATATATATATATATAATCAAATGACGTTTCTCTTGTATGCTATGTAGTTGCTAGAAAGATTTTATTTAAATAGTCACTTCTTTACAGTTATATATAATTTTCTCAATGTTAATTAATTTACATTATTAAAGATAACTTTTAGTATTTGTTTATTAAATTACATTTTAATTTTTTTTAATATTTATTAAATTTCATTAAAGTTTAATCTAATAAACTAATTTTTACCGTTAGAATTTGCGCTATTCTTAAAAGTTTTTCAGTTAGAATTAAAGTTGTTAGTATCGTTTTTGTATTTTATTACCGTTATAGCCATACAAACGTGTTTAAACTTAAAATTGTGTACTTAGTTGTTTTTGGTTTTATTTATTTTATGTAAATTTTAAATGTTAGTGATTAATTAATCTATAACTTTATTTTATTTTAAACATGATAGTAATACAAATTATGTATGCATATTTAAAAATTTTGCAAATGTTTTTATTAAAGCATTATGTATAATTAAATTTTGGATTTTTTAATTAAATGTATTCTTAAGTAAATTTATGCACATTTGTATTTGCCGTAATACAAGTTTAGCCTTTTAATTATTTTTACGAAGTTGTTTAAAAATTAAAAAATTAAACACATTTATTTTGAAATTATTTTTATTATTTACTAAATAATATTTAAAACAAATGTTTAATCGTATACTTTAAATTAATAAATGATTTAATTTAATTTGGTTTCTACGTCAAGAAAAAACACTTTTTTACAGAAGTGATATTGCTGGTCATAATTATTAATCTTTGGCTAACAAATTTTTATTGGTACTATAATTAGTTTAAATAGATCAGAAATACATTAGTAAATACAGACAGTACACAAAAATATATTTACGCTACTGGCATTAACAAATTGGTTATTCAATTTTTAAATATATAATTTTTACTAATTATTTTATAAAAATAATACCTTTTTTAAATATACAATGTGTTTAATAAATTAACAAATGTATCCAAGTAACTTAAAAAAGTAGTTATAAAAAAATTCTTTTTATTCTGATATTATTACTACTGGTTATAGAAAGGTCGGTTTTGAATAGCCTTAAAAATGCATATTTTAGACATAAGAACCTGACTAAAATTTGAAATAAATTTAACTATTCATTAAAAATTTTAATTAAAAAAAATTAAATTACTATTTTTGTAATTAATAATATAAACATATTATTATTTCGTGCATAAAATTTTGTTTAACTTTTTGGACATTTATACATATTTTTTTGTTATATTTTAACATTTTTATTTAATAAATTTTTTTTAATGTTATTATATTATTATTGTTGTTATTATCATTATTTGATTTTTAAGTATTTACGTTGAAGGTTGTTTTATCGTTTATCTATCGCACACCGTTTTGTCACACCGTCGTTTTCTATCATTTTGAGAAAGTACAGAGGTATAAAGTAAAGTCATTTTTGATACATTTCTAATTATTTAGTGTATAAGTTGATTAATTTATTATAGTTTGTGACTAGTTTATTAATGAAAATAATGTAATATTAAAATTATTAGGGTTTATTGTTTTAGTCAAATTTGGCTAGTAATTTTCACTGTGCGCGTCACGCTGCACGTTTAGTGGGCATTATATTGTATTTTCTGTCTTTGTCACTTGATTATTACTGTTTTTGCATTGTAATACAAAACTTATTTTATTATTACTTTCATACGTTTGTTCTCATTTTCCATAAATTTTAGCTTTTTCTATTGCATTATATCCCTATTCTCGTCTTAATTGCAAAAATTTTATGCTATTAATCTTTCTTTATCTCCCCCCATTTCTACCTCCTTCCCCCGATAACTTGAGGTACATTAGAACCGAGGATCAGAGTTTTTACTTAACTCGCAAAACAACCTGTTCTTTATAATGATTTGAAAAATTTTTCGACTTTGCAGTTTTTATTAATAATAATTTTATGTATTTTTCTGGTTTGAATTTTTTAAATATTTTTATAAGTTGAACTATTTGGTTTTTAGATTTGAGAAGTATTTCATATTTTATTGGTAATATTTTACACACAGTATTTACTTTTTGTACTTACAGCTTTATGAGTGGAAATGGTTTGTTTATAGTTTTTGAAGGTGTTGAGAAGTGTGGTAAAAAAACTCAATCTGAACTATTACGAGATGCCTTGACACATATTACACAAAAGGAAACTCTTCTTATACAATTTCCTGATAAGTCTACTCCTGTTGGTAAAATAATAGATAAATATGGAAAAGGTGGATTGGATTTGGATCCGAAATCTGTGCATCTTTTATACACTGCAAACAGGTAAGTATATTTCGGAGAATCATTTTTAATTAATTATTTTGTAATTAATACTTCTGATAGGGTTATGAATTTGTTTAAATTTACAAGCCGTGTTTTATTAGTCCTGATATTTATGCCAGACAGTTTTTAAATCCGTTTTTCGGTTTGTGGATTATATTGGTTGCTTCAAATCGAATAGTTCAGCAGTAGTACTAATGTTGCGTTTAGAAAACTCGCAACTTCACTTTCAGGATAAAGACATCAATCCAAACATTAAGATGAACATTTTTTCTTTATGGTATGTACAGTACTTCTGTATGCAGCTAAAACATGAACTTTTGACGGTTTACGAGCAACTAGAAGATTTATACTCCCTACTCAAAACCTTTGCAAATCGTTGTTATTCGAGGAGATTTTAATGGCATAACTTGCAGGACCGATTCTAACCGACTATGGATTGGCCCTTGGACAAAATCGCCCGAACAATGCGAGAACGGAAGAAGATTAAGTGAATTCGCAGGTAGGTGCAACTTTGGCTTGTCCAAGTGCCGATTGGAAGAAAAGGAAAGGTGGTCCGAAACGTATTTGAATGGATGCTGTTCGGGATGATCTTCATTCTGTTTTGGCCGGGACTTTATTTTGGAAACAATGGCGAAGTCGTTGGACTGACATATATGTGCACTCCTCCGAAAACAGTGTGCAGTGGAAAGGAAATATTTGGGATACTATGAGAACTTGGAACTAATAAAGAGGTGGCTTTACTACCAACTTTTATTATTATATTTGCTATCACAAGGATGCTGTCTATTAGTCAAGAAACTTCTTTATTTTTTTACGTTTGTTGTGCTTATTAATCCATTGAAGTCAATCGTTTAATATATCGTATAAATGTGGAAACTAATGAAAAGGTGACCACGCCACCAAACAAAATGAATGAATTAACATTCTATCATAAACAGTACTGAATTTATTCGGAATCTTGTTATTATTTTTAAATATTTTTTCATAAATTAACTATTAAGTATTTTAAATTTGTTTATTTAATTAATTTGAATTTTATATAGGTGGGAACGTCAAGATGATATTGTTTCAGCTTTGAAGTCTGGAATTAACGTTATAGCAGATAGATATAGTTACTCGGGCATTGTAAATACAGCCGCCAAAATTACTCCTTTATCCGAAGCAGAATGGAATTGGTGTCGCTCAACAGAAATGGGATTAGTAATTCCCGACTACATTATCTGTTTGGCACCTGAAAGTTTTGCCGAAATTTCTGCTCGTGATGGATTTGGTTTAAATCGTTTTGAGACGTTGATTTTCCAAAAACGTCTTCTTGGTTTATACGCAAAGTTGTCCCATGAAATGGAATCGGAACTTTGTGAAGACGAAGGATTGGTGATTAGTGATAATGGAGATTACAAACCAAGATTGTGGCATTGGATTCAGGCTACTGATCAATCTGTGGAAGATGTTCATACGTGCATTATGAACATTTTAGATCCAATAATTTAATTATTAATTGATGCATTTGTTATTATTTTTCTATGTAGTCGGGATAATAATTTTAAGAAAAAGTAAAAGTTGGACCATAAATAACCTGCAGTATAATTTCTTTTGGATTAGTTGAATTCTAAATTGTTATTGAATAATTGAAAATAATGTTTGTTAATGGTAGCTTACTTGTGCTCATAAATCACATTGTGGTACAGATAAATGTGAATAAGTATTGGATGGTAGTATGGGTGATTGCATTCATGATTGATGAGTGTTACATCATAGTCAGTTGTATGTTTCAGCTTTGTTTGAAATTAACAATTTTATTATTGTTGGTATCTAGGTTGTTGCTGTTGTATACCTTTTCTTAAAAGGAAAATGGGATGCTAATGATTTAAGTAATACCCTCAATCTCCAATGATAGTAATATTCCCGACTCACTCCCCTCCACGTGGCCCATCCTAGACTGAGTGTATTTACCATGTAAGGTAATGCAGTGGCGATCGGGTTTACAGCCGTACAACTGGGCTTCCGCTTTGATGGATGAGCGTAATCATACATTCAGGGTAGTACGCATATACTCTATGTAGCCGTTACGCTAATGGATACAATCCTGATGAAAAATTAATCGACTTGGTCAATTTTTGCGAACGATTGCACCACTACGGGAATGCCGTCTGAACCAAGAAACTTTGGTATTTTTCTACTTTTGTTTTCGTATGAAACCGTTGGGGGCTATCATTTGACATACTGTATGAATATAGAAAAAAGTGGCCACATCACTAACCACAATAATGATCGTGTTAGTAGTTTTTTGTTTTCATTTATTTTCTTAGGCCGAATTTGTAGTACAATTAAAAGATAATCAGTTTATTTTTTTAAATTTCATTTTATATGGATTGCATAATTTTTGGTTTTGAGAACGGACTTATTTCGACAATGTTATCAGAAAATTATTGATTTTTGCTTTGCACTTATAAAGATAACGTAAGCTAAACCAAAATGGAGTTTTGAATTAATTTTTAGACAAAGCAGTGGTTAAAGTCATTTTTTATTGGTTAGACGAATTTTTCATGGATGTACTCATGCTTCCAATAATGTTTTGATTATAGATGCTTAACAAGATCACAGGCTCGCGATTGATTGAATCCAATACTTGCTAATTAGCAGTGATTAATACGTGATGCTTAAATTTGAATTCGATTACAGTGTTTGTCTTTTACGTTAACTAAACGTGAAAACTAGAATACGTAAATTAACAAATGAGTACAAATCGGAAGTGTAATGTCTGTTTATTTGGATGAAAAATCAATACTATTGATTAACTGAGTGGTTATAAAATTTTAAAAATTAAATACTTTTTTCCCATGGATTTTTGTACTTTAGATACAGGATACTGACATTTTTGTTAATATTTCAATGGTTTATAAACGTGGTAAACGTAAGAGAATAACTAGGCTTTTTGGTTGATCGATGGTATTCTTATAAAGACAACACTGCTCATAAAGATTGGCGAAACTGCCCAATTTTTTGTTAGACTAAGGAAGAGCATTTACAATCCGAGAGCTACGTGTAGCATATGTATATCTCAATTATAAGCCTCTCGAATACCTTGAGTGCATGCTTACATCATTTATCAACCAAGGCAAAAGCTTAGTCATAACGTTGTGCACTAGGTCTCTAATCTAGGATGCACCACATGAAGATATGAAAACAAGATTACCACCGTCGGTGGAAACTGAAACTTGTGAGTATTACTCAATTTTCCAAACTGTTTTTATACCACTTTACAAAGATTGACGAACTCCTGATTTTTTGTCACGGTTATCTGCCTTGACTTAAATGCTATGGTCTATCGATACTTTAATATATCTTTAGGTACCTACTATAGCAGTATCCCAATTATACCATTGCGCGCCCGGTTTTTGTAGTAGTAGTCTATGTGCTTCGGTGCACCTATCTTATGATACGCTTTGTGGAATTAACCAGGAAATTAAAACTAAATATTACTCAAATCCCCAGGATCATACACATCCATATGTTAATCGTCAATTTAAAGCCATTTGGAGTGAAAGCGTCTAACGGTTTTGAATATCTCGACTATTTTTAAATTAGAACTCTTGTATATTTCGTACCGAGATCATGTTATTACTTTACTATTAACATAAAAATGTAAAGTATGAAGAAGTAATGTTTCAAAATTTTATCAATTATTTTAAACGTTTAATTTTATCAATTCTGCTTTGAATAGTAACATTTAACTACTTTTATTTTAGCATGTCAATGCGTAAGAAGTGTATAAAATAATCACATCTTAACAAAAATAGAAAAAAATCAAATTGTTAAAAGTATAAAGTTTTTTTTAAATGCTCTCGATGTGTTCAAGGTTTTAATTTGATGTTTTGTGTGTCTTGTTAATTATGAATGTTGTGCTGGCGAGTTTATTCTGATAATGGGGTCACTCAAACCAGATAAATCGAATGTTACATGTTAGATTAATAGTAGTTAGTCCGCTTTCTTGAGATCAGCTTTTCAATAAAGATTCTTAATGTTCTCCTGTTTTAGAATGTACAGATAAAGCAATAATAGTAGATCATAATGTATAATATTTTTCATTTAAAATGCAGTAATGAATATGTATTAGTGATTTAATTTTTAATTAATATCGTAAGTACATCTTTATACTACTGTTAACGTTTTAAGTAGCTGTAAAATACACTCTAAAAAGATCTAAGTTTTTAGTAAACCGAAGTTGTTACAGTCTGAAGGCAAAGAGAGAATTTTTTTTTAATATCGTATTCAAATGGAGTTTAAGTTTTTAATAATTATAATTTACTATTTTTTCTAAATTGTTAATTAGTTAATTTTATTTGGTAGTTACATCTTTATTTCTATATTTATACAGGATACTAAACGATTGACTCCGGTAGCCTGATAAGTGTATTAAACATAGAAGTGTAACGGAGTTTCTTGGTAGGTAGAAGGCATCGTTGTGACGGTGCTACTGTCCACAAAGATTGACGAGACTGCCTGATTTTTTCAGGGTTATCTGCCTTAGCCTATAGTATATGTATATCTTTTAAGTACCCTGGATATATGCTTACATTTACCCACTAAAGAAGAATCTCAGTTATATCAATGTGTACTCGGTCCCTGTTGTGTTAGTTTAAGTGCTTGGATATACCTACTTTAGGATGTGCCACGTGGAGTCAACAGTTATGTATATCATCATTATTTGTAATTTAAGTTTTTTAAGCATTGCCTATAACTTTATACTAATGAACATTTTTACAAATTTTTAGGGTTATTAGAGTCCTAAAGATATATTGGCTACATATTGTGCCAAAATCCTAAATTAATTTAAATCGACAGTTTATTGATTATATGTGAACGTATTTATTAAGTTGATTAATTTTTAAATTGTTATTGTTTTATTTTTACTACAATAAATGCTTTGTGGGAAGCATCTTTCATCAGCGGACATTTTAGCAAACCCGAACGTGTCAGTAGTGGGAATCGAATCTATATTTACTTAAGTTTGAGTTGATCGCTGCACCGCTACACCATCCCTGCATTAGTTTATACAAAGTTAGTATATTTTTATTTCTAAGTGTTAACATAAACAAAGACAATTTTATATCATACAAATTAAAATAGAAAATCTTTTTATTAATTTATGTTTATGCAGACAAACGTTGAATAATTTAAACACGCGTTTAATCCTAATAACCAGCGCTAATATTTGAAATTGTTATAAAAAGTTCTATTTAAATAAACACTATACTAATATTTAAGATTAACGTTGTTATTTAAGTTATAATTAAATTGAGGGAATTAAAATTTTTCTATGAATATGGATATTATTTTCCGGGGTGGTCTAGCGGACCTCGGTGAGCATCGGGGTTCGAATCCCACCGCCGGCACTAAAATGCGGGCCCACGTTCGGCTTTACTAAAATGTTTACTACTGAAAGATGTTTCTTGTAAAACATTCAAAGTAATAAACATAAAGTATAGAAAATTAGTTAATGAAACAGTTCTCAAAACAGAATGCTGCTTCAGTGTATACTTTAAAATAGTAATGTGTTTTTTGTATGCCCTATTATTTATTACATGTATAAATGTTTAGACTACAAATATCTGAATACTCTACAGTACTGATGTAAACGTTGGTAAAAAAGCTTTGGGTTTTTCTAACAAGAAATTAATTGTTCAGAAAATCACGTAACACTTATAGAAAACATTATACACTTAAAGATTACAATTTACAGTTACACTAATACGTCTATAGACTGCAATCCCAAGCGTCTAAGAAAATAATAATAATTAACATTACTTAAATTGTTAAAATTATAAATTTTAACTTACTTTTTAACAGATTATGTAGGTTTTTTAAAGTTAACATTGCTAAAATGAATGTTGTTATACATTATAAATAGAAATTATTTTTGAATAAATATTACTAGTGTATTATTTACGAAATATATTATTAATAAAAGTTGTATATTCCTCCATTGTGTTGCATTTGGACAAGTTTCTCGGTTGACCATTATGTATAATCGAAGAGTTGCATGTCAATTTACACCTGAGTTTTCTAATTCCCAAAACATCTAGGCTATAATATTGAACTTCTGGTAGTGCTCATTTTCCTCTCATGCTAAGTTCGGACATTCCAAAAGTTTTAACCAAATTTTGTTTTCTTACAATTAGCTTCCTTACGGATCTCACTGCTATCATTATGTTATTGCACCAGTTTCTCCTGTTGTGTACATATAATTTATTTTGGCTGTTGTAGTTATTGTTTTTTTTTAAATTTATATCTCTGTCAGTCGAAATTGTTGGTTCTATGTTGAATTGTCAACTAGGAAGGCTATTGAAGGAAACTATTGTCCACCAGTATATTTATTTGTAATTAAATTATTTAAGACACATAGATAGGTAGATGATAAAACCAACCAAGGGGAAAACAATTTTAAAAAATCTTATTGGTCAGCCACAGTGAGTGAGTGCGAATCACGTTGGTGCATTCTTCTATCAAAAGGGATTGTTTGACCTTGAAAATGTATATAAGGTGGAAAAATCAATATTTACTATACGATTTGTATTGCGTCATCGTGCAAATTTGGTCACACATTTTGAAACTTACACAAAAGGTTGTTTGACTCTTATTGGCATTATTTACGTTTTGCAATCAATATTTATTAAGAAAAGTGATGAACTGTAAGGTATGGTTTTACCTATTGTAAATAATAATAAACTTTGTGATTTAAAAAAAAAAAATCAATTGAATTTTTTAAATGGCATCACGGCATTTAGTTGTTTGAACGTGTGTGTGTAATAATAATTTGTGCATAATTATAATTAATATGTACAACACAATAATTTAATAAATAGCTGGTATGCATTGTTTTAAAAATACTATTTATGCTTTGTTGTTGCTTCAAGTGTATGTTTTTATTTAATTAGTTGCATTTAAGTAAAGATTGGTTTTGAAAACCGTCAAACAATAGAGACCTAATTTTTAAAGTAAAATAATTGGAGTTTTTAAATGTAATATAAACCTTTAGGCAAAAAATTAATAGCAACAAATCTAGTTAGTTTGTACATATAAAATTGTCAATAATTGTAACAATATAATAATAATAATAATAATAATAATAATAATAATAATAATAATAATAACAGTATAATAACAGTATAATAATAACAGTATAATAATAACAATAAAAATAATAGTAATAACAATTATAATAATAATAAAAATAGTAATAGGAATAATGATATTAATAATAATAAAAACGATAACAATAATAATAATAATAATAATAATAATAATAATAATAATAGTAGTTGTAGTAGTAGCAATAATAATAATAATAGTAACAATAATAATAATAATAATAATAGAAATAATAGTAATAGTAACAATAATAGTAATAATAATAATTATTATTATTATGATAATAGTCGCAATAATAATAATAGTAACAATAATAATAAAAATAGTAATAAGAATAATGATAGTAATAATAATAATAACGATAACAATAATAATAACATTAACAATAATAATAATAATAATAATAGTAATAATAATAATAATAATAATAATAATAATAATAGCAACAATGATAATAATAGCATTAATACACGTTTATCTTAATATGTTCCACACCCATATTGAAAAAGTGGATAGTTGAAACACGTAAATAGAAAGTCTATCTAGAAAAAGTATATAATTGTTTTAAATAGTTGAAAAAATTACAAAAAAATACTTTTCGATAATCATTAATAATTGTCCAAATTCAAAAGATCAATTAGCTATCCTTGGTGTTCTCATGCCAACAAAAATACTTAAAAAGTCAGTTTAACTATTAGGACACTTGTTTAAAAAATAATTAACTTTATTTACAACTTCAGCACTAACCAAACTGGTATCACTTTTTTAATTGTAGAACAACTTGTCTAAATGTTACAATAAAATGTGAATCGAAAAACACTTTCTAATCGTTAACAAATACATAACGAAAATTGTTTTTATTATATTGCAAACAAATCAACACAAACCACAAATTATTTTCTACAAAATAAAAAACAGTTATCAACGTTTATACTGACATTTCTTCAACTACACAAAAGGCATAGAAACAAAAAATAATACTTTTTGTTTAATAACACAAAAATAGCCACTTTTATGTCTAATCCAATTTTTGATTCATTTATCATGTGCTAAAAAACAATTTGTTTTTACATTAATGCAAACATGAACAATCAAAAAGTGTTTTTTGTTAAAGCGAAACGAATAGGTGGAAGACGTTGGAAGCGTACCCTAGTGTACATAGGCGATAAGTGCACGCCCCTGTTTTGCGTTTATTAAATGTGCACTTGCTAAACAATGTAATTGCACAAATTTTAAGAAATAATTTGTAAAAGTTACAAAGCAATTTCAAACATTATTATTAGTATTAATTTAAATTTAAATACCTGTTACTTTGAGCGTAGCTAATCGAAGGTTTAGAATACCTATTTTAAAAAATTGCAGTATTTATTGTTAAGTTCTCCAAAGTAAATATTGAAGCAGTTTTATAACTTATGCCTTAATTCATTTGAGTTAGAAGTCATAGATTTTACCACCAAGTTACTTACGTTTTAAGTAATAATAAAACGTATTACATGATTATACGATAATAAATATTTTTTTCAAATTTAAATTTTTTAAAGTTTATCATTATGCAAATTATTTAATAACAAAAATATTATTTTCTAAATTTTATTTTATTTAACGCCGGGATGGTCTAGCATTACAGTGCCTGACTCAAATTTAGGTGTATGTAGGATCGATCCCCACTGCCGGTATTAAATGCGGACCCACGTTTGGTTTCCTTAAAATGTCCACTGTTAATAGATATTTCCCATAAAACATTTAAATTACTAGTAACAATAAATAAAGCATTTTTAATTAATTAGTTAAAACCATTTTATTCAGTTTTTTAATTTTTATAAATAATGTCATAACTGCTATTATTATGTAAACAATGGCATTTTTGCATACATTATCGTGTTGGGAGTAGTCTAGCGATACAGCGCTCAACTTGGACCTGATTGGCATGGTTACGAATCCCACCACTGACACTAAATGCGGACTCACATTCGGCTTTGCTAAAATGTCCACTGCTGAAAAATATTTCCCGTAAAACATCCAAAGTAGTAAAAATAAAAATAAAATAAATTAAATACAATCATTATTAGTAAACTAAAAATAAAACTGTTATAAAAAGAAAAAATTGCGATAATAATATTGTCACCTATATTTGATATACAAAAAAAATCACGTATAGATAATAAATGTGGGGAAATAACAACATTTCTTGACTAATAGACGACAATTTTATGACAATGGCGCCATTGTTCAAAAAAATTAATAAAACTTCTTAATTGTAATTTTCCTTAACTCAACGACTCCAACTGGTATACGTATGCCTTAATATACCCTTTAAGTACTACAAATATATGCTTGTATCCATCATCTAAGGCGGAAACCAGAATATACTGTTGTGCACTTGGTCCCTAATCTGTATTAGTCTAAATCTATGTTGCACTACGTGGACGTGCAGAAATAAAATTATTACCAATATGAGTATTACTCAAATCGTTTGGTTTGTTATTACTGGAATAAATACTTAAAAATAAAGTAGCTTTAAAGAAACGGATAGATTTTCGAAAAGGCTGTTTTATATCAAATGAAATATTATTAGAACATGATACAAATTGAAAATGTTTAGCATTCAAAAGCATTCTCAAACAGAACTGGGATAAACTAAAACACAACTATTTATATAGATATTTTTAAAAATGATTAATTCCAAAATGGCTTATTTTTTGCTGTTTTAACTACAAATTTAAAAAATCAAAGCATTAGGTTCTCTTAATAATTCAAAATAAATATATCGTTAGCTGTACGGTAATTTTATTTGGTATAATCATTTTACCATTTGCATCTTATAATAATTTTATTTAAAATTCAAAAATATTTGTTAAAGCTAAAATGTACATTGTTTCAGTCAAATTTATCATTTAGATATCTACACGTCTTGTCAATACACAAAAATAAACCATCGGTTTTCAAAATCTTAAACATTAATATTTTGAAAATGTTGATTTAAACATTCTGTTCAGTTTTATGAAATGTGGATTTTTTTTAAATGTCATGTAGTTCAAAGGTGTTTTAAGAAATAGCTTCACTATACATGCATATCTAACTAAAAATGTTCACCCTGAAAAAACATCAAACAATTTTGACAAATTTTATAAATTATAGTGTTGTCATAAAAATTCCATTTAAAAATCTTTGTTAATTCCTCATGTGTGTCTAGCATAAAAGATGGTTTTGTAGATCAAAATAAATTGTTTAAGATGGTTTATGTACGGTTGTGCATTTAATATTACACTAATTAACAGCAAGGTTTAATGTGTACTTTTTATTAATGAATTTTAAACAACTAATAATTTTTTTAACTTTAAGGTCAAAACTAACTAAATCCTACTTGAAACTCAAACACTTAATATTATATCATTTTACTATTAGTAGTAGTAGAAGTATTATATAAGTTTTTATATCGTATAATTAATTAGGTACAAATGTGATACAATCCAAGTTTATTATGTAAAAAAAGATAAGTGCATACAACTAGGTCAAATTAAATTATGTATTTATTCCATTTTTTTAAAACAATAGTTTGTTAAATTTTGAAAGTTTTTGTAAAATTATGAAAATGCAAACGCGAACAAAATAAAAATTATTTTTTTATTCAATTGTCTTCTGTATTATACAAGCATAATTTATATTAAAAATGTATAGATCATTTTTGCAATTTTGATAAATTCATATTTGCTTATGTATTGATTACAAAAACGATTGTCGACGTTTACTACAATAATGTTATTTTTAGAAAATAATTTATAAATAGAATTTATGTCATTCACTAATATACTTTATGAGGCTAGCGTATCAAATAAAAACCAATAACGAATAAAAATAATTAAATACTGAATAAATATGTATGTGTGTGTGTGTGTGTAATCACAATTTATTTTGTTAATATTACTTTATAATATTGTTATTATTATTGCAATAAAATAGAATACTGTTCCGATGTAGCAAAAATAATTAGAGTGATTGACTCAAATCTGAATAAAGATGAGTTTGAGTCTCACTACGTCACTAAATGCGGGCAATACCACACAATATACAAATTATCAGACTTTTGGTTTTTTTTAATAAGAAATGATTTTGCAATACAATTTTGCACACCATTTTTTGTTTAGACTTATTTAAAAATAAATAATTTAAACCTTTGATCGGTTATAGAACAATTGTCCTACATGTTATTTCCATTAAAACATTCAATTTAATAATTATTATTGTTATTATTATGCCTAAAAAAATAATATTGAAAAAGTAGTTATTATTATGGTTATTATTCATATTAAATAACATTAGTGGAAGACATAAGTTGTGGAATTAATCTGTTTGCTCTATTTTCTTCAATCATAAACATTTTGTACAACTAAATTAAAACAATTACAGTGACGCAATATAAATAGTTAATTCGTAATTATCTAATAAATAAACGTATAAATACGTATATGATACATACAGACATAACATGTGTGTTATTTTGTATTCATGTGGTTGATGACGTAGTCATTTCTTTATTATTTCCATATTTGTACACCATATTAAATATTCGCTACTCATCTTTTTATAGTAGATAATAAGTCTAAATTAATAAAACATTTTTAGATATATTTACTGTTTAATTCGCTGTGTAAAATGTGCGTGATGTTATTTACAAATTTTGGGATTATTATTTTAGTCATATTTAGTGTGGATTTTGTTGGAAATTATAAAAATTTTGTAAAAAAAGTTGTTTACTAACTAACACGTGTTACCAACAAAAAAATTTATCAACATTCGTAACACAAAGCATTAAAAAATTACAAAATTTGTGTATTTATTTTATATAATGTATTTATATTATTAATAAAATATTTAAGACTAATTATGTGTTTGTTTTTAAGTTTTAATAGACGGTGGTGTTATAGTTGATTGCTAGAATAAATACTGTTTTGTATTATGATTAAAAGTTATTTTTGCAATTAATATTTCTATGAATATTTGTAAAGTATTGTTTAAGGAATCTATTAGTAAGAGTTAAATATGTCTAATATAAGTAAGTACCAAATGCCCTAAAATATCATAATGCGTAATCTTTTTATTCAGTTTTGTTAACTGCGGTGAAAGAATAACCAATAAAATCTTATATGCACAACCGACGTAAAAGAATAACAAAACTTGTATTCAATAAACGTATTCGTGTGACGTTGTTAATAATAATAATAATAATAATAATAATAATAATAATGATAATAATAATAATAATAATAATAATAGCGATTGACAAAGCCGTCTAATGTTTTGTTATCATTATTTCTTTTATCCTAATAAATGCATATGGTTGAAAATATTTCTCAGACAGTGTGGGTGCATGCTTGCAATAATTTGGTAACCCTAGTTACACAACGGTCTATTTCTTTTTCTCAAAATTTTTTAGGTGAACTATTTTTTAACAGTCAGCTATTTAGTATGATCAAATAAAACCGACATTTAGTACCGGTCGTAAAATTTAAACGTATGTCTACAGTTTAAGTCCAATCCGCCAAATTGGCACAGTATGATTATTTAAAATTAAAACTTTATAAATATTATTTAAATTCTCAGAATTATTAGTTATATATATACAAATAAATATTAATCGGACAAAATTCAGTGATGTTAATAATTAATTTTGTCTACATACAATAGATTTCATTGTTATTATAAAAATATATTTAATAATTTTTAATAGCTTAGGTGAGTTATTAAAACAATTATTTGCGTTATATGAATTATTAGTTTGTTGCAAATGACATAATATTTATAAGCGTATGCTTTCCATTTCACTTTCTGTTCAGTCAATTAGTTGCAACAATTTATTGGATTGGAACTTGAGATAAATTTGTTAATATAATGGAAATTGTTGTTTTTCATTGTTTATTAGTAAAACCTACTGAATTATTTACATTTTTACCAAAATATGTTTACACAAAGGAGCGTTTTATTTCCAAAAATTCTTTTAATTTGATAACAACCAGACAGTTTTTTGACAGCTAATTTTTTAAGGATTTGTGCCAATTGTCAACTTAAAATTGTGTGCATAATTTGGGTTTAATTTTTGGCATTAAAAACCGAATGAAAGAACCAATCAGAGAACGATCACAATCAACCTCTACATCCAATAAAATTTACTCAAATTTCGACTAATTAAAAATTGCATAACGTACAACATTTGCCAATTGAGCTTTATTTTGTTTTTATGTAATCCTGAAATCAAAATTGTGTTTTCATTTTACAATGTTTTTTATATGGCAGCTTCCTGTTGTGTTGCTTTTACATAATCCAAATGCTCAATTTAGTCATCCTCTTTTTATCTAACAGGATTTAAGATTAGCTTTGGTAGAGTTGTGTTTCAATTGCTTCGTAAACATGCGTTACTTATTGTGTTACTTATTACAACATTTAAATAAAATTCTTTTTATTGTAAAAAGTGATTAATATTTACAATAAGTATTTTTTTTAAATCTATATTATTTTTGACAATTTTTATTATTATAAGTATTTGAATATACAATTATATCTTTTATAATTTGAAATAATTGGAATTATTTTGTGACTGAAGAGAATATACCAAATTAATTAATTTCACAGTTTACATTTTCGGATATTTATATTTGACATTCTACTATTGCCAATAATAAAATTAATGCAATTTGAGTCATGTGTACACATACACGGGGTGATCTAGCGGTAGAGCGCTCGATTTGGACGTGGGCGGGCATGAGTTCGAATCCTACCACTGGCACTAAGATGCCGGCCCAAGTTCGGCTTCGCTAAAATGTCTACTGTTGAAAGATGTTTCTTGTAAAACGTTTAAAGTAGCAAACATTAAATAAATAAATAAATAATACTTTTATATTGTTTAGTGCTATCTGCAAACATAAACTGCGTTTGTATGCTTTCAAAGCTTTTTTTCTAAAACTAACTAGTCATTTTGACAAAAAATGTTTTAAGAAAACCACAATTGTAATCGAAATAATGTTATTTTAAGGTTTTTTAATGTATTTCAAAAATGTATGTAACACTTACGTAATTGGTTTAATACAGAAATTAACTTGATACTAAAAATAGTGTGACAACAATTTTAATATTGAAGTTCTTATTACATTTTTCAAATTTAAGATATGTTTATTCAATTTGTGTACGTATTAAAGTATAAAATGTAAAAAATGCGTTACATTAATTTTAGGCATAATATTCAGTGTACTGGGTTACTATATTTAGTTGTTATTACATTTCATTCGGTTTTTAAATGCATAGAATAACAAAATTGAATAATATACATGCGTTTTTTTTCTAATGCACACCCTTCAATTTACGTAACATTTACTAACCGTGAGGAAGTTCTGGTATTTAACTGTTCTGTTAACCACATAATTTGAAGAGAACGCAGTTGTATTACATATATATATATATATAGTTTTATCACAAAACCTTTTCACTTTAAAAAGCATAAAATAACAAGATTGTTTTACACGATTATACTCACCAAAGTTTTTAATAATGACATGTGACACTTATTTTAATCAACCTTTTCAAAATGGTTCTACTGTTAGCCAACCTTTTATTCTTAAACCGTTGAACTTGTATGCAAATGGTTAACAAGAAACTTAACCAAATAATTGTTATCATTGCATTGTGATGATGTCACGTGGATAAAAGTAAGTTTTTTCCTTATAATGTAATTGTATCAAGTAGTCTTTAGAATGCTTCAACTTGTAAATCCTGTTTGTTTTTTTCCTTGTTTTATCTTAAGACGGATGGAAGAACATAACTATATTAATTTCAGTCTATAAAAGACTGTATCATCGCTTTTCCAAAAAATACAAATATTTAAATTACTAAACGCCATTGCACTGGAGGAGAAGAGTTGGCAAAGCGTTAGATTTAAACTTCAATGAACATGGGTTTGGCGCCAACCACTGGTACAAAATATAGGTCCTTATTTAATTTCTCTAAATATCCACTTGCTAGAAAATACGTTTGTAATAAATCATTTAAGCAGTAACAGCGGAATAAAATACTCAACACTTTTTCACATAATATATTTTTCGACAAATAGTATCAAAAGCTATTGCTAATTGCAAAAATTAATTAATCATAAGTAATTTGAAAGTTTTTTGAGAATAACATTTATTTATTTAATGATTTTTTTTTATTTTTGCAAACTTCGCTTGTTGTTCTCAAAGATGTTTGTGTAGTACAATTCTGAAGCCATTTAAAATTATGTTACACGTTAGGACAATTGGGTTAGTAAGTTTGAAAATTATTGTATCAGAATTATTACAATCAAGTTTCTTTTAAATTCATTATTTAATGTTTAATGAATACTTAAAAAAGTGCTTAATCATTTAGTGTAGGCTGATATTATATTACAAAAAAATAATCCAACAATGATTTAATATTTTCTTAATTTTATTATTTTTATTTTAAATATGAAATATGAATTGAATCAATAATATTTTTATTTAAATTTGGTGTTTGTTACATGTATAGTTCTATAAATATAACTTATTCCAACAGTTTAAAAAATATTTAAACTATTTATTCACTATCTAAAATTCTACACATTTAATAATTAAAATAATAGGTTGATTACGTGTTAGCAAAAGAGGAGATAAAAAAGTAGAGAAATATTTTTTATTAATGAGAAAGATATGTAATTTATATTAATATAAAGCCAATATGTTTTCTTCATAATAAGTAACATTAAAATTATTTTTTTTTAACAAAAAAACTTATAATTCAAATCTGAAAATTGGATTTTGCTCAAAATTAAACAGTCCAAAAGATTTATAGTTTTTTTTAAAAAGAATTAAATACAATAGACTCCATCATTATTTCTATTAATCTATTTATGTCAATATTAATAACAATTCTATTATTACTACTACTGCTACTATTACTAGTAATTCATTAACCATTTTTTCTTTTGTTCTAGAAAGCATTAGTCAAAAAATTGTCATATGTAACTGCACTCTAAATTTTTGACACTGGAGAGTTTGTATATTAAAAAAATGAATTTTGTGTGACTTTTAAACTTAATTCTGTCATCAGAATCGTGTTGTTGTTAATTCTTTGCTGTGGTTTGATGAAATGATGTCATTTTGTCGTTTATTTCAGAAATATTTAATTTGTAGGCTAAACTGCTAACCTTTCGTTCTAAAAATCCTCCTTTTTCAACTGGACTAGAGGCAAGATGCTGTAGAGTTTTACTATTACTACTACTACTACTACTACTACTACTACTACTACTACTACTACTACTACTACTACTACTACTACTACTACTACTACTACTACTACTACTACTACTACTACTACTACTACTACTACTACTACTACTACTAATAATAATAATAATAATAATAATAATAATAATAATAATAACAATGATAATCGTTTAAATTAATATTTGTAAATGTTATTACATTTAATAAACAAAAACATTAACCATTTCTAGATTTTATTAATTGCGTTGATTGAAATGTCAAACTTATAGTTGAACGGTTCTACTTAGGCATGTAATGCCGAACCTCGGTTGACTTCAATCATCGATATCTACTTGATAAAAATGTTTCCTGTGAAACATTGAAGTTGTAAACTTGAAATATAATTAATTTTTTTTATTATAAAAACATAAAATAGATTAAATAATGAATAACACATGGCGTTTGTCCTGTTAATAATAATCGTTATTTGTTTAGAAAATGTTAATAATATGAAAATTAAAACGTAAACGTACCACACGTTTTTTTTTATTTTTAGTAACATACAATTAAATATTTTACAATAATAAATTTAACTTGTAACAAAAACCAGTTTGTTTGTATAAGAAATTTTAAACATTTTAATTTTGTGCTACTTTTTATAATGTTGCAAAGTTGTATTACACATTTTAGTTCTTTTAATTTGTCAATTCCTTTTAGTAATAGAAAGTAAAAAATTAAAGAAAAAAGTTGAATTTTTTTTAATATTTTTAAAAAACGATAAAACATTCTTAATAAAATTGATGTGCATAATTTATATTGATTAAATGACATTATTTATACATTAATTGTGTCAAAAGTACTTAGTAAAATATATACGCATTATATCAATAATTCTACTTTCTTTAGTAACTTAATGTTACATATACAATTTTCAAATGTAACTACTATTATATTTAGACATTTGTAAACAAACATATTTTTACATTCATTAATGTACCGTTTTTGCAAGTTCATTGTTTGTATGTTTTTATAACAAACAAAGGCCTGAATTTATACCTACTTGGATACCGCTTTACCATGGGTACAAAATTTGTGATTTATGATTTTTAAACTAATTTGTAATCTAAAAATATATTATTATTGATTATTTAATAGTTAGTTGTAAATCTGGTTAATAAATAAAAAAGGGGCAAGGGGTAAGTAAATTTAGCAGCTTTGTTTGTGTGAAAAATGTTACAACGGTGAAAAAACAACACTAAATGTTTCCATATCGATTAAAATTGGTTCATATTATAAGTAAAACAAAATTAATATTAAAGCAATACCTGGGAAAGTAGTAAGGGTTTTCTATAAAATAAAACTAAAATATGTTTATAATTTTTCACAAGCCTAAAAAAAGACTTCGTTCGTACGCATTAACAGTCTTTTTTGCTGATTTATATAAAAGTAAAACGTTAAAACAAACAAAATATAAAATTGTAAATGTTTTTCATTGTTAATGTTGCAAGTGTATTCTAAAGATTACTTAGCGCAATTGCATTCTAAACAATATAAGAAAGACTGACTTTTTTTGGCTGCGTGTTATAGTATAACGTTTACTACATTAACAAATTAAAAATAAATGTAGGATTGATTAAAATTTGTGGTGTGTGTTTGTATGGCAATTAAATACGTGCATTTCAAAGTGTATTAAAAACTGGAGAATATTAGTAAGTATAATTTTGGTTAATACTGAGTTACATAAATTTATTTTGACCGGAATAAAGCTGAAGTTGAGATTTGAAAACTGTTTTATAGAAATGAAATGGACATTTTATCTTTGCAAAATAATAGATTAGTAATAAAAATGAGATTAAACAATTTGCATAAATACACCTCCAGTGTATAAAAACAACTCCATCGTAGCCGGTTTCATGTCTGATTGACAAAAAACGAGGGTTAGAGTGCAAAGCGTTTTTGAAAAATAAAAAGTATCACAGAAACAACAGAATGACGCAATTTTGACGACGTAAAAGTCAAATAAAGTTCAGTCTTTATTATGCATAAAATTTAATGGAAAAATTTAACGTAAAATTACATAGAACAACTTTGTTCTATCAAATGCTTTAGATAATGTACCAAGGCGGTCTAGCGATACAGCGCTCGAATTCGGACCTGGGTGCGCATCGGGGTTCGAATCTCACCACCGACACCAAAATGTGGGCTCACGTTCGGCTTCGCTAAAATGTCCGTTGCTGAAAGATGGTTTTTGTGCAAACATTAAAAGTAGTAAACATAAAATTTTAAAAATAATAAAATAAATAAATAATTGCATACCAGATAATTTTATTTGTCTTATACTTTTGAAAGCCAATTTAAATGTTTACCTCGAAATTGGTCAAATAAAATTGACAGTCTAGACAAATCAGAATTAAACATTTGACCCTGAAATTTGTCAAAACTTACTAATTGACGATTGTGTAATGTTTATTTTCAAAATAATGGATTATTCAAAAAAAATGTTTATTGCATTTAAAAAAAATAATTTTAATGTAATGTAATTGATTTACTATCCAATACAGTAATAGATTATTTTTGTTTAAAAATGCATTAAAAAGTAAAGTTTATTTATTCTTTCCTATCTATTATAATAATAAAAGTAATATAAGGATTGAAACATGAGAGGAAATGACTCTCGTTCACTACATAATACCATTGCAATTGGACGAAGAAAATTACTTGGTCAAATTTTACGCCCAAAAGACCAGTGAGAACGGTTTTGGAATGGGCAATTGAAGATGGCAAAAAAGGTTGGTAGACTACAGAAAATTTGTCTAAGAACTATTCGAAAGGATATAATCGAAATGAATGAAACAAAACGTTTGGCAAACTGTTCAAATACATGCGAAAATGTTGTTGTCTTGTGTTTGTTTTGAATTGTGGGAATTTGTTGCTGTAACTGTTATCTTATTGCTCCATGCTTATTTTTGAAGCAAAAGGGTTTTGTAATAAATAAATAAATAATAATAATAATAATAATAAGGGTTGAAACGGGATGAATATACAGCACGAAAAAAGTCTAATGAAGATTTCTTTATTTTTTTCCACTTACTTGTCAATGTAGAGTTTTTAAATGAAACACAAATCTGTAAATTTCGAATTTTGTTCCAAATGTATTTTTTATTATACCAGATAGATAAAGTAGTCGATATTAACAGTGTGTTTTGTACTTTTTAAATAATAAATGGCAAGTATTAATGTAGACCAAATAAGGTCAGAAATATTTTTAAGTAAATAACACAACATGAACTAGTTACAGCAACAGTGTTTCTATCTTATCAAAAATAAAAAATGTGAATTGATTTGTAAACAAGTATTTTTGCAATTATTATTTCAAAATCCTTTCGCTCTGAAACATATGGGGCGACAAGATTGGTCCATTGCATTGTACATTACATTTTTGGCTTTAAATATTAAAATTCTATTTAGATTTTGCCAAACCCCGATATCGAAATTATGTTGCTTTTATTAGTTGACGTGGCTAAATCGAATGGTATCATCTTGTTTTTTTTTGAAGGGCGTGATTGCTAATATTTTATTCAAACCCTCCTCCATACTCAACCAAACTTAAGATTTTACCAGTATGACGAGATAATCTTTTTATAAAAATTCTGTTGTTATTTAATGATATTTTGGTAAGAAAAACACATTTTACCCAGTGAACTATTTAGCATCGACAATAGAGAGTTCGTATTTAGTGTTGATCGTCCAAATTACAGTGTCACATTCTGGTTACTTTATACACATTTTTTCACTAAATATTTAATTTTATAAACTCAAAATTCAATATGTTTAGAATTTTCTATTTCTACAAGTCGAAATTATTACTTATTACGTCGTTTTACAAAATTGTTAAGCCCCTACTCAATTATTGTGACGTGTATGCAAGTTTACCGGTTTTTTGATTTTATTGGTGTATTTTGTAAAAAGTTACTTTTAAATTATTCATAAAATTTTTGCATCAGTTGACTCATATTTTATTTGAAATATTTATGTGATTGTTATGACTAGTTATTATGTTCAATTTAAAATTAAACATAAATTTTTTTACGATTTCCGGAAATTCTATCCAGACACAACCCTTTAACTATATATAACCTTGTAATTAAAATGTTTTAACTACTAAAAATTAATTAATAATTATCAAAATGTATTATATATTATTGACATATCTTATCGATGCTTGAAATAGTTTTAAATATTTTCTAGTGTACTCTACTTTATAATTAGACTTCTATATGCAACCGCAAAGTTTTATTGCTGTCCCTAATATCTCGAATCCAGTCTATTTAAGTTTGATGGTTTTTAAATTTTATATTAAAATGGAATATTACAAGTAACACGTTTGCTAAAAAATATTTGCATCAATACTCAACATTTTAAATTACAGAGTGTACCATGTATGCAAAAATATACCGGTCATTATTAAACATCAATATGTTTTAAATATAATTGGGCATTGTTTGTTACAATTGTTAAATGCATACATGTGTCGTTTAATAATTTATATTCAAACTAAATTACTACAATAACAAAATACAATGTGTTTGTTTATTACATCAAAATAAAATATTCTGATTTTTAAATAAGTTCACGTTTAATAATGAGTTGCTGAAAGGTTACAATTGTCAGATTCATTTGAATAATAAACTTTGTCCTCACTTGCCCGCAATAAGTGGGGGCGTGCAAGGTCATTACGGTATACTATAAAATATTTATTTTTTTCAATTTGAAATTAAGACTTATGTTTAAAAAAAAAGTTTATATAAAATAATTATTATAATTAAATTAATGTGTGTGAATTAGTAAAATGTCCACTTGCTGAAAAATGATTTTCCTAATACATTTAAGCAGTAAAAAATAAATTAAAATATGTTATTAAAAATGAACGTATAATATATATATATATATATATATATATATATATATATATAATTGTTACTGCTAAAATTAAAAAAAATAGTTTTTCAGCAAATGGATATCAAATGAGAGCCTACATTTATTGCTAGTAGTAGAACTCAAAACTATACTCACCCAATTTTAAATCTGAAGCCCTACTGACTTAGCCACCATAGCATATATATAATGCATTTTATGTACAGAAAAATGATGGTCATCCGTGTTTGAACCATTGACCTCATAAGCTAGAGACTGAAGCTTTTACTAGTCATCCATTGCACTAGATAAATAAAAGTGCCAAGATGATCGAGCGATATAGCGTTCGACTCGAACCTGGGCGGATATGGATATAATTGTCACAACCAGAACTAAATCCGAACCCCCCGTTCGGCTTCGCTAAAATGTCCATGTACTAAAAGATGAGCATTTCCCAACACAACACTGAAAGTCGTGACAATAAAAAAGCATCGTACAATAGATCAAAATTGCAATTCTATTTTTATTTACATTGATGTACAAACTATTTTTTAAAAGTCCGGTTAAATGTGGGAATCTGGTAACTGTGTTACATCAATACGACAGTTGATATTTATCACATTTTCAGATTAAACATTTAGGCTAATCTAAATAAAGGACATTTACTATTACACAATAAATCAACCGATAATTTTATACTTAAATAGGTGCAATATTTGGATTAATCTTCTACAATAAAAACTTTAACATAGAAAATAGAATTATTATAATTCAAAAATAAAAAAAAGTATGTGTGCAACACACAACCGCGCCAAACACTTGAAGAATACATGATACAAACGAAAATAACAAAAATTCATTTTTTTTTACTGATTGACAAAATATGCCGTCAATTTTATGTATTTTTGTAAAATACATACTTTTGACAAAATTCAATAAGTAAAATATGTTGGCACAGCTTTTTCTTGTATAAAGACTGTGACACAATAATTTAATGTATTTTTATATACTCATAATTTATCGATACAAGTGTACTATGTTTTACAATAATCAAATATTTAAATACATTTTTCACGTAATATAATATAACAAACCTTGGCAACATAGCCACCTATTTATTAGTTTCCAGTTTTTATAATATTTCAAATCATTTTCTTTCCTTATTCATAATCTTTGGAAACGTTTGTCAACTTAACCGTTGCTTCTGTAATAATTTGCTGGTAAAAATAACGTGAACACTGTTCCAAACAGTATCCATCTACGCTAATTTATGACCATCCTTTCCTTCGATTTCTAATCGGTACCCGAGCAATCCACAGTTGCGATATGCATCTAAACCAGCATAATATTCGCTGTCGTGTTACCAGTGGCAGAACATGCACACACACACACATATATATTTAATGGATTCTGTGTTTTAAACTAACTCCGCCTAGTAAAGATCAGAAATAAGCCAATCTAGCCCGTCCCAAGTCGCGATAAAGGAGGAGGATTTACGTCAGGAAGAAAATCCGGCAGTGGTCTAGCGGTACAGCGTTCGACTTGGACCTGGTGGACATAGGCCCGAATCCCACAACTGACACTAAATGCGGGCCCACGTTCGGCTTCGTCAAAATGTCCACTACTGGAAGATGTTTGTCTTTCAACATTAAAGTAGTAAAAATAAAATTAAATAAATACATAAAACCTACGCCAAATAATGGAAGAATCCGCAAAGAAACAGACATTGGAATAGAACAATTTGGATTTATGCCTGGACGTAGTTCAAGTAATGCTATCTTTTCTCTCAGAACAACCATGGCAAGACACAGAGAGAAACAGAAAGGACTTCATATGGTGTTTATCGATTTAGAAAAGTATACAATCGGGTTCCGAGACAGGAAGTATGGTAGAACATGGAAAAAAATGTGCCCTGAAAAGTACGTGAAGATCGTACAAGATAAGTATGATAACTCAAAAACGTTGGTGAAAACCAGTGTGGGGCTGACTGATGAGTTTTCACTAAAGGTTGATCAACATTGGGGTTTAGCACTAAGACTGTATTTGTTTGATCTAGTTATTGACGTGCTAACAAAAAATATTAAAATGGAATCTCCATAGTGTATGTTATTTGCGGATGACATTGTCTTATGCAGTAGAAAATAAGAGAATTTGGAGAGACAGATAGAGCAGTGGAGAAAGGCACTGGAAGATCGAGGTTTAAGAATTAACAAGTGTGAGATGCTAATGATCCTGAGGATTTGAGTAATGCTTATAAAGTTTCAATTTACAATAATGGTGATATTCCTGACTGTTAATCCTCCACGTGGTGCATCCTGGACTAGGTGCTCCTAGGCATCTAGACTAATAACAGCAGGGTCCGAGTGCACAGCGGTATAACTGGACTTCCGCTACGGCGGGTGGGTGCGAACATACACCCAGGATACTAAAAAGGTATCTAAATGTATACGTATAACATATGTAGCCCTTGGGCTAAGGGAGATAACCCTGACAAAAAATCAGGCGGTCTCGTCAATCTTTGCGAACAGTGGCGACGTCACAAGGATGCCGTCTACCAGCCAAGAAACTTTATTCTTCCACGTTTGTCTACGCTTGTCAAGCCATCGAAATCGATCGTTCTACATGTCGTATAAATATGGGAAATAATGAAGAGGTGACCACGTCACCAACCAAAATGAAGAATGAATTAACAAGTGCGTATGAGTAAAACGAAAGAAAATGGTAGGGAAATCAAAATAGAACACCAAGAATTGTTAAAAGTGAGAAGGTTTAAATACCTTGACTTATCGCTAAAAGAGAATGGAGATTCGAATGCAGACATAGCCCAAAAAAATACAAGCAGGATGGTATAACTTTAAAAAGCTTACAGGAGTTATGTGCGACGAAAAGATAACCAAGGACAAAAGGTAAAATTTTTAAGACTGCAGTAAGACGGGCCTTGATTTACGGATGGGAAATGTCGAGTATTAAGAAAGCCCAAGAGAGAAAACTAAACTCAGTAGAAATGATGCTTCGTAGAAAAATTTTTATAACTGATAAACGGTATCCTTGTGACAACACTGTTCTCAAAACCAGGTTTTTAAAATTGTCAGAACCAGTTGAATAATAAATTCACTAGGAACTGTAGCTGTATACTTGCACCCATCTATTAAGACAGTCAATCCCTAATCCGTATTGGTTTTAACCCAGGATGTCCCATATGGGGATACAGAAACAGAATTATCACCATCAGAAATTAACAATTCATAAATAATCCTCAAATCCCTAGAATCAATAACATCTTGACTTTCTACTAACAAACTACATCTTTTACTATTGAATCACGCCACATAATAAACCCACAATAATTAATTAATAACAATTTACATCTTACTGTTAAAATAGTGAATTTTTGTCAATTCAGAGTTGGCACCAAATTGAACGTCATTCCAATTGAGTAATCGTTACTTTGAAACTATTCAATCTTTTAAAATACTACACAAATCATGCAATCCAATACGTGTGAAAGCAAAAATATTAAAACTGGCGCACTTATATAAACAAAATGATCTTTTTATTTAACCAAAATAATAACTTCAAAAAATCAAATGTAAATCATGTACAAAACGGTAAACATTAACAAAACACGACTGTCAAAATCAATTAACTGGTATATATATATATATATATATATATATATATATATATATATATATATATATATATATAAACAAAACATCACAACTGATAAATCATCACCTAAAAAGTGCTAAAAAGTAAGCAACATGACAAATATTGATTTATTGAAAATTAAGTAGTTATAGTCGTGTGTGTGAATGAAATAAAAATGCAAAATCTATGTATATCCTCAAAAAAACGTTGAATGTTTGTGATCAAAGAAAAAGGTATAGTTATATCCAGAAAGACATGAATGGTACATATAATAATAATAATCGGAAAAAACCTTCCGGATAAACAGCTCATTGTACAGCTGTAGTTCTTTAAAAGAATTCGTCACATAACAACACACTTGGACTGTGCAGAAACCACACTAGACTGACCAGTCATTACTACTGCTTTAAAATTCTTGCCATGGCGGTTGTTCACATCGGAAACGGGCTTGGCGTTAATCGTCTGACCCGATGTCTCTACACGAAACGATCTATTGGCAGTAGATAAGCCATTCGATTTGGTATTCAAAATCGCACGTTTCGATTTGGCTTCGTTCAGCGGTCTTTTGACAGACGGTAAAGACTTTCGACAGCCAACTCCAGCTCCTCCTTGAGCACTATTTGATGAAAGATCGGTTGGACGAACTTTAGTTGTTGTGCCAAAATTCAATTGAGCGGGTTTGTTCATTACAATTTGTTTTGCACCCGGAACGTTTTCCTCTTCGACGTCATCATCCTCCTCTTCGGCCCCATCACCATCTCCATCATCATCGTCTTGATCTAAGTAGCCATTGTGATGCAACGTCTTCTTGGCATCTACATTCATTGACGACTCGCCATTACCCAAATGGGAATGTGTCAATTCGCCATTCGGGAGACAATCCATTCCTTTGGTAACTATTTTCGAATGCCCATTTGTAACTTTCAAAGATTGATGAAATTCGTGCAAATTCAAGTGACCGTCAAGATGAAAAGAATCATCATTATTGTCCACATTCAAGATATGTCCATTGGATTTGCCATGATGATACAAGGTATCTTCTGGAATGCGATGAGGTAAATTAATATTTCCAAAACCGTTGCAATTAGGGTCAGCACGTCTCAAGCGACAGGCTGACATGGATCCGCGGGAACTATTAAGGAAGCAAAATAAACAGTTATATAAAATAATACTGACAGTAATACACTAGTACTAAAGTGTCACAAGCATTCATAAACACAAAAAATGGTCTCGATTTACAATAATGGTTGTACTTTTGATTCCGTACATGGATCATCGACCGAATGATAGCAATATAACTAGAATCCGCTCTGGTGAATAAATATAAATGCACAGGTCAAATACCAAAAAGATAACTAAGGCATACCATCGAGCGGAAGGAATAAATCCAAATACAAACTCAAGCAACTTATCCAATGTCTAATACGTTCTTCAACCTATTTCCCTACTTTTGTTCAACAATTTTCTAACATGTAAAATAATCAAAGGCATTTTACAAAAACCCATTGATTGGCTGTTTTCACAAACTGTACACCGAAGTCGGGCAAACCAACCGATAACTTTGTTTTTGCATAAAATCAAAATTCATTTTGGTTGGTGACGTGGTCATCTCTCCATAATTTCCCATATTTATACGACATAGCAAACGATCGATTTCGATGGCTTAATAAGCGTAACAAACGTGGAAGAATAACAAAGTTTCTTGGCTGGTAAACGGCATCCTTGTGACGTCGCCACTGTTCGCAAAGATTGATGAGACCGCCTGATTTTTTGTCAGGGTTATCTCCCTTAGCCCATGGGCTACATATGGTATACGTATACCTTTAGCTACCTTTTATCTATCCTGGGTGTATGTTCGCACCCACCCGCCGTAACGGAAGCCCAGTTATACCGCTGTGTACTCGGACCCTGCTGTTATTAGTCTAGATGCCTAGGGGCACCTAGTCCAGGATGCACCACGTGGAGGACTAACAGTCAGGAATATCACCATCATTGGAAATTGAGACTTTATAAGCATTACTCAAATCCTCAGGATCATTAGCATCCCTATAAATAATAATAAATAGTTCCTAGCAAACGACCCAAAAATGTTCAATTTGACTAGTTCTAAGCTTCGAAAAACGTGACCCAGCATTGTTTGCAATAATAACCCTGTTTATTTTTTAATGTTTTCTACTTTGAATGTTTTTCAGCAGTGGACATTTTGGCAAAGCCGAACATGGGCCCGCATTTTAGTGCCGGTAGTGGGATTCGAACCCATGCCCACCAAGGTCCGAATTCGAGCGCTATACCGCTAGACCTCCATTGTTACATAAAGATACTTCTATGCCTATTAGCTTATTTTCCATCATGATCATATAATATTCCTGAGTCTATTGTTTTTAAAAACCGCATAATTATGACAGCTAGATCACAGTAGGTAAATTAATGTACCAGAATGGCACAGTTACAAGTGGACGGCGTCTTAAATGTCAATACAGACAATCATTTGTCCTCGCTAATAAAATAATTAAATCGTCCATTAAAATGAATCATCGCGTACTCATACTGTCGACGAGATTTACCAACCGAATGAGCTTCATTCCACGAATCACGAGCATTTTCATCGGTCACGCTTTGAGCGACATATGAAAAGCCCTGTCGTCAAATAAAATATACAATTTATTTATATATTTATTGTGATTGGTGTTGTGATCATAAGCAGTTAAAAATCAAGTTTATCAATTTATTCATTTTGATGACGTGGTAATGTCTTCATTATTTTCCATATTTATACCGACTATTAAATGATCAAATTCAATGGCTTGATAAGCATGACAAACGTAGGACAATAACGTTTTTGGGTAATAGACGGCATCCTTGTGTTGAAGCCACTGACAAGGTCACCTGATCTTTTGTCAAGGTTATCTCTTTTAGCCTAACAACTACATATAATATACATATACCCTAATATACATTTAAGTATCCTGGATGTATGCTTGCACCCACCCACCAAAGTGGAAGTCCGGTTATACCGCTGTACACTTAGTTCCTGCTGTTATTACTATAGATGCCAATGAGCTCCTAGTCTAAGATGCACTACGTAGAGGTGGAACAGTTATAAACCACCATCATTGGAAATTGAGACTTTATAAGCATTACTCAAATTCGAAGGATTATTAGCATTCAATTCATATATTATGATTATTATGGTTATTAGCTTAGATACTTCAGTAGATGTAGCTTTCAGTACATATATATATATTGACTCCAATGGTTTTATAAATTCAACAAACGTTAAAAAGATAACGAACTTCCTTGACTAATAAACGACATTCTCATGACAGAGTTGCCTAATTTGTCTCAGAGTTATCTCTCCAAGCCCAACGGTTACTTTCATTGAACTCTCGCTCAGCGAATAGATGCTAGCATATAACCAAGATTATGTTAAGCCCCAAATGAATTATTTAAATGGGCGTCCGTTTGTTTATCCTATGCAGCCAACAGAGATCATTGGAGGGGTTTAACTCGGGATGTAATTAACATTTAATGTCAGTGTCGTTCTTTGAGCACACACTACAAAAGTTGACGTTTTTGTAGACGTTTTGGTTTTTTGGACTACCCTGAGTGATAATAACCGGTGGGGGGTGTTTATCCCCGATGGTGATGATGATGATGATATAACCAAGATGCTTAAAAGGTATCTCAACTTATCCATTTACCATATGTAGCCGGTTAGGCTTATGGGTCCGTCAACTCCCAATTCATACAAAGATCGCCTCGTCAATTCCTGTGAACAATGGCGACGTCGCAAGAAAGCGGTCTCTTAGCCAAAAAACTTAATTTATCACACACACACCCAAAATTCAAACCGTGAAGGAATCCGGGTTACTAAGCGAATTTGTAACTAACTAACTAACAATTACCATCATCAATGTTCATCTTGAATAATACCATTAAATAAAACTTACTTGAAACATGTCGGGTGGAATAGATCGTGCATTGTCGGATGGACTGACAACAGGCAGCAAACGTGTAAAAGTTGGATCAAACATGGAAACGTCATTTTCAGCCATGAGTTTGGGACGAAAGGGAGGTTTCAGGCGTCGGTGAAATACATCATTCCAATTAATTTCCTAAGATTGGAAACAAAACAATATCGGATAATGTACATACATCAGTATTAATCGATTAGCCTTACACAGCCCTATTCAAAGTAGAAGTCTAGAAAAGGTAAGTTAGTAATGAAAAAATTAATACTTATCTTTTATTTTAAAAATGAGGATTTAAAAGAAGTTTGATAGGTTGCGTACTTTAAAGAATATAATTGAATATCCTTTGTCTTAGCGTCCATACTTTTATACTTATATTAGATCGTTTTTATCAATAAAATGTCAATATAGTCATTATTTTTAGCATTGATGTATTTATTTGTTGTTAATTTGATGTATAAAAATTTCACAATTAATCTGTGTTGTTTGGCTGTATTGCATTATCATTTTATCGTCTCATTGACAAATAATTATGAAATTATTCATCTATTTGATCTTTGACCTCAATGAAAGTAACCAGACGAAAACGCGATGCATATACAAAATGGTTATCATTACGTAATTAGTCCAATTTTAAAGATTAATTTGAATTCATTAAATACGTCATTAGTTGTCAAGACATGTACAAACATTAAGTCAAAGAACAAGTCATTGATTAGATTAATTAAATAGCAACTAAAATATGACCAACTCTCAAACTTTTAAAATTTTCTAAATCTAAAAAAATGTTAAATATGTAAAAACTTTTAATTTATAACGTCAATTCTTACACCAGCCGAAAGTGACCCTTCATGTAATGTTTTCAATTAAAAGACTCAAATGTTATGTCAAAAAATATTATGACAACAAACATTTATCATGTACGTGATATAGTAAGTACTTAAAATGCTTAACACCTTGTATTATAGTAAACCACTTTATCGCCTTAAATAAATATCAATAATATATTATAAAATGCCAATCACCAACAACAGTAACGGAACACCACACAAACTATAAATATTGTCACATAATGTATGCAAACGTGACATTAGAAAAAAACGGTGACGCTTTTTAAAACTGGTCAAAATAATCGTGAAAATCCATTTACACTATAATGCATCTGTCCACAATAACTTGATTTAAGCAACTCTTACAATACCTGCAGATACTAGTCTCATGTTATAAAATAATCTCCCATCCATCATTGCTCTACTTATAACAAAGGAAAAATGGTTTATAGATAAATATAACTTATTGTACATAATGCTTCAATAATATTAATTTTAAACACTTTTCTAAAAATGCTATTCATAAAACATTCAGATTAAGGAATGCTAATGATTCTGAGGATTTGAGTAATATCTATAAAGTCTAAATTTACAATAATAGTGATATTCATAACTGTTCCTTCTCCACGTGGACTGTACCCATAAGCATGTAAACTAGTAACAACAAGGGCCGAGTGCAGTGATATAACTGGGATTCTGCTTCGGCGAGTGGGTGTAAGTATAGATTAAGGGTACTTAAAGGGTATACTAAAGTATATGTATACCATATGTAGCCCTTGGGCTAAGGGAGATAACCCTGACATTAAATCAGGCAGCATCGTCAATATTTACGAACAGTAGCACCATCACAAAGTTTACGCTCGTCAAGCCATCAAAGTCGATTGTTTGGTATGCCGTACAAATATAGAAATAATTAAAAGTTAACTACGTAACCAACCAAATAATTTTGAATAATTTATAAAACGTACATGTCTTTTAAAAAATTTGTGGCGTTTTATCTCTTCAACATCCTCTTTACTTCCCAAACGCTCTTTAGGATCACGTTTCAAAAGTCCACGTAATAAAGAAATTACTTCCGGAGAAAACGATGGTGGAAATTTGAGGGTAGCCGTTAAAATCTAAAATTGAATAAACACTAAAAACACATACCTTCAAAGTAGTAGAATCTCGATTACCATCAGCGACAAATGGAGGCTTTAAATTAAAAGAAAATTAATTTTAACTTCAACTTACTCCACCCGATAACATGTCATATATAAGTGTCCCCAAACTCCACCAATCAACGGCTTTTCCATGACCCTGACATTTAATAATTTCTGGAGCCCTTTAAAAACAATAAATATTAATTAAATAATCAATCACAGATTGATTAAACAATACATATTATTCAAGTTTATGAACTAGGTATACAATTACTTAAAATTAACAGGGTCACTAGTTGCAATTCAAACTTCATTCCATTTGGGTTGATTTTTCAGTACAAACACGACACTACAATGTGTAAACAAAATCGGCTTAATGACGACTTTTTCTAGATTATCAGTTAAACTATAATAAACGTGACCGTTATAACGGAGTTGTTGTTCAGACATTATTTCTAAAATATAAATCCAAAATTTTAATTCTTCCCATCTTTAAATCCTAACTATTTGAATCATCAAATGGATATCACAATCTGCATAAACATGGTTTCAAAATTTCCCAGTTTCAAAGTATACATCTTCGTAATTATCTATTTTCAATTAGTTATATTCACAATTTCGTTCTAATTAAAACTAAGTTTTATTTCAATGAGATGGAAAAACTAGCAAAATATTGATTCCGTGTTACCACTATACATACATAACATATATGTGTATTTGCATTTAAAAAAGTAATCCTCTTAGATTATTCAATCATAAGCAGAAACTAACGTTGAAATTCAAAATAAAAATTTCGGTCCACTACGCCACATTTACCTAAAACACGAAAAGTAGTTTTTTAAAATACTGTTTGTCTTAATTCATCGTAACAGAATAAACAAGATATAATGCTATTTCATTAAAAAAATATATATTTATGCTCAAACTGTAAAAAAATTGAAAATTATATTTTAGAATTAAAAAATAGTTCTAATTGAAATTACTGTAAAGACAAAATTTTAATATTAACACAATGCTATCTTAAAAACTTTACACCATGCGATTAGTTTAAACATAACTGTCATTTAGAAAATACTGTCGTTAATCTAACAATTTAACAAAAATAATTATTCTAATTATGTATGTATATAGATAAAAACCATTTTTAAATCAGTATTTAATAAAAAAACGTTATATTTCCTATTATATATTTTTTTAAAAACATTAAATTTAAAATAAAACACAGTTATTAGTCAAGCAAAAAAAAACCAGAATACATCAGGATCACATGCAAACACAAAAGCAGTTACAAATCAAGTTTATTCATTTATTCATCTTGATGACGTGATAATGTCTTCATTATTTTCCATATTTATACGGACTATTAAATGATCAAATTCAATGGCTTGATAAACATGACAAACGTAGAACAATAACGTTTTTGGGTAATAAAAGGCATCCTTGAGTTGAAGGCACTGTACACGAAAATTGACAACCGCCTGATTTTTTATCAGGATTATCTATCTTAACCTAACGGTTACATATGGTATAGATATGCCTTAAGATACCTTTTAAATATCCTGAATGTATGCTTGCAATCACCCGCCGAAGCGAAAACCAAACTAAACCACTGTGCACTCGGTCTCTGTTGTGTTAGTCTAGGTGCTTGGTAGCACCTAGTCCAGGATGCACCACGTGGAGGTGAGTCAGGGATATTACAATTATTGAAAAATTAAACTTTGTAAGCATTACTGATATCCTCAAGATCATTAGCATCACAATATTAAAGTTAAACTCACATATACTCAATAGTACCACAAAATGTATTAGTCATGCACACACCCTCTTTTGAAAGCCCAAAATCCGTTAATTTGACGTGACCCTGACGATTAAGTAGAACATTTTCTGATTTTAAATCTCTGTATATAATGCCCAGGGAATGTAAATGTCCAATTGCCATAACAATTTCCGCAGCATAAAAACTAAATTTTTATTAAACAAAAAGAATCACACATACCACGCAGCGTTCTCTAGCAGGGAACCTTCGCGCTCTAAATAGCGAAATAATTCACCACCTGGACAGTATTCCAAAACAATGTACAAATTAGAATGATTTTGAAAAGCGTAATGCAATTTTACAAGAAACGGATGCTAAAAAATTAAATAATAATAAATTTACCCTTAACATTTCCAATATATTTCTCTCAGATACTGTGTGGGCAGCATCTTTCTCGTTACAAACAAGTTTCGCCTTTTTAAGTACTTTCATAGCATATAACTTTCCTTCATCTACTCCATCAACTTTTTGGACTAAAAATACCTTTTAACATTTGTAACAATAATTGTTTTACAAACCTTTCCATAACCACCTTTTCCAACAACTCGTTGAATTTTAAAATTTTCACAATTAACCTTATTATGTGGGTTAACAGTTTTTTGACATATTTCAACTGTTTCTTGCCCGCAACCTTCACTAAAAATATTTTTTAAATATTTAAATTACACTTTCAATTCTTCTTGTTTTTTCTTAGATTCAAACTATAAGATTAAATTAAAATTAAAATTAAATACTTGATGAGAATCAGAAGAATATAAATGCGTACTCTCGGAAGTCAAACATGAGTCAACTTCTTCATCCAAACCCTCCTCCTCAATATCCACATCTGCAGACAAGAAATCAAGCTCTGTCATTTTAAGTGACCTCAAATAATTTGTTAATTACTACAACATGCTGAACCATCAATTATGAAAAAAATGCCAAAGAATTACCTTATGTAATTTAATTTTTTACCTCATTAAAACTGTCTAGTAACATTATTTAAATATTAAATACGTTACATTTTTTTAATATTAAGCAATATTTTTTTTAAAATTAATTTATTGTAAAAATTTATTTATAAAAGGTTTGTTTAAAATATTTAATTTGTTATTTCTATCTAATGATTAAGTGATTTAACAATCTTGTTTTAAAATAATGTAAAATATATATTCATATAAAATGTGTATACATCTTAGAGTGTTGCTTTTAATTGATTTATGCTAACATAGTCTTTCACAATTCATCTATTATATTCTATAAATGTTCTAAATCATTCCAAATTTAATAACTTAAATTTTATCATAAAAAATGTAATATTTACACAAATTAACAGTTTTTATAACGGTGAACAAATTTTTATAATAATTTTTAATTAATTTTTAAATTTTTTTAATAATTGTTTAATTTTATCAGGTAAGTAATTGTTTAATGCTACTCTTTCGTTTAACAGAAACCCGTTTATTACACCCTATAACTTCTATAACATTACTTCATATGTTCTTAAATTACTTTGCAACCCAGTTTACTGTAACAAACAATAGAATTATTTTACTCCAATTGTTGCAATAATTAAAACTTTTGTTTTGCGATAATGATCGCTTTTGAATCTGTGCTATACGCTTGCGTGACGTTACGGGTCAAAAGTAGCTTGTTTTTTGTTATTGCTCACTGTTTTCGCGTTCGCTAACTGTCGTTTTTGCGTATCGGTGTATTTTTGTGTATTGTGTATTTTGTCAGTTTTGTGTTTTGGTGTTAATTGTTACGTGTTACTTGTATACTGTGCGTGCGGTAATCACATAGCACTGTGTTTTTTATACGATTATTGCTAGTTTTTCCCTAGTGATAGTTATTGTTTTGATATTCTTTTGTTCGTTTTTTTGTTGTTTTTGCATTAATTTTTGCATTTTAGACCCTTACAGGATGCATGCCTCTAATTCTTCTGTTTGCGGCCTGGAACGCTGCAAAAAATCTGTGAAGGTTGGCATTCTTTGTGTAATCTGTAGTAACTGGTTTGATAAGGCTTGCTCCGGTTTATCGTCGGCGCATTATTCGCAGCTTGCAAGTAGTCCTTTGGACTACATCTGTATGGACTGCAGATATGAAACTAATCGTCAGAATTTGCCTCATGCTAACCTCACAAAGCCGGTTAAATTTTTAGACTCAGCTACAGATACTTTAAAACTCTCTGCTCAGATCTCTGAACTTGAAAATAGTTTAGAGACTATGTCATTATCCCTATCGTCCCTAATGGTCAAGTTCTCTCATTCTTTTGCAAAGACCGAATTCATAAACTCTTCAATATCCAAGCTCTTGGACTTGGTTTTGAGTGAGCTCAAATCTCTGAAATCTGATATGTCCAATTTCAATGCCTCATCTTTAGCCGCTAAATTAGTACTAAAACTTTCTCAAGAAGAAATTCTTGCAGCTGCAAAGCAGCACGTTTTAGATTCCAAAAGAGACTGTAATCTAATTGTTAAGGGAGTTAAGGATAGCGTTATTAATTTTAAGAATTACGTTACGAGTATCATCACCAAGTGCTGTTTCGAGGCTTCAGGTCTGAAAATCTGTAAGCTTACTTGCAAGCGTCCCCATTCATCCCCTCCAATATTGGTTACCTTTATTAATCCCTCTGCCAAAGATGACGTGTTATCCAGTTGGTCTAGCGTCAGATCCGACTTCCCTGGCATTAGGTTAACTAGAAACTTTTCTTTAACCAAACGCTCCTCTAAAAGCTCTAGTTTCTGGAACCCTGTTGGTAACCCAGTTCCCTTAGTTCAATTGTCTCCACTACGACTAGAATCCTTTGATGCACCAAATTTTCGGATTCCACCCCGGAGTCAAAACTTTCGCCCGGTATTACATCGGCTTCGGCAATTAACCCCTCTTCTCCCCCTCCCTCATGGATTAAGTTTTTTTATACAACTGCATTAAGTCTTAGGAATAAATTGTTTGAAATTCAAGATTTGACAACATCCTCTTCTCCGCATATTATAGGGATAACAGAATCATGGCTAACCAAGGACATTCTTGATAGTGAAATAGTGGTTAAAGGGTATAACATTGTCAGGAAAGATTCTTCAAAAGGTAATTGTGGTGGCTGCATTTCTTATGTTAGAGATGATATTGCCTTTTCCACCCTCTCCTCCCGTTATATTAGTCTGCGTGTAGGCTATGACATATTGACTTTAGTTCTGGGTTCCCATACTGTTTGCTCCCTAGTCCATCGCCCAGTAATGCTACAAATAATGTATTTCTACAAGATCTTCAATTTATCTTTTCCATGTCCTTCAAACATCAAATCCTTATGGGGGATTTTAACAGCCCATCCATCGATTGGCCTTTTCTCTTTGGATTCTCTAGTAACTTTAAAAGTAATCTCCCCAGTCTTAGCATTGAATATGCTCTTACACAGCATGTTTCCTTTCCCACTAGGTATAGGATAGGTTCCTTCCCTTCTTGCTTTAATCTTATCTTTACAAATGATGCCTCTCCTAGTAGTGATATCTCTTATCTTCCTCCGCTTGTAAAAGTGACCACAGCCTTTTTTTATTTAAAATCTTTCTCTTTTTTGCTGCAAACAGTTTATCTCCTAGTCTGGCTCCTATTCCTGATTTCAAGAAAACTGACTTTTCTAAGCTTTGTAGTTACTTCAAGTCTGTAAATTGGGATTCCATTTATGTTAACAACATCGAAACTTCCTATTATAATTTTTTAGACATATTTAATAAAGGGATTAAACTCTTTGTTTTTTTTTCGAGTTCCTTCCCACTCGAAACCTAAGCTCCCACGGTTTATAGTGCGGTTCATTACCAAACAAAATAAAGCTTTTTTTTTGTCAAAATCGGTTAATCTCCCTTGTCTCCATTATGCGTACCTATCGGAAAAGAATAACTGTTCTAATCTAATCAAGATCTTCAAAAATAAGATGCTTTTCAAACTCCTAAGCAGGGCTATCAAAAACAGAAGCTTCCTCTTTAAGTTCATTAAAGACAAAAGATCAACTAAACTCTCTCTTCCTTGTCTTAAAGATGACAAGGAGATTCTATTGTCTAGGGTATCGGCTTGCAATAGTTTTCCAGATTATTTTAAATTAGTTTTCCAAACTACTAGCTCACATTGTCCTCAATTTTTTGATCCCTTTTTTATTATTAATTTTTTGCACTTCGATGCTTCCACTGTTTTTACTATTCTAACAAGTCTCAAATCTTCCTCTTGCGGGCCCGATGGCGTCTTTCCCAGGGTCCTTAAGGAATCCGCGGATGTTCTCGCACCTCATTTAAGTTATATTTTCAACCTCTCTTCCTCCACCGGTTGCATCCCTAGTATCTAGAAAATGGCGTATATAAGGCCTATTTATAAATCGGGATGCAAGTTCAAACCAGAAAGCTTTAGACCAATTAGTATCCTATCATCCCCGAGTAAAATAATGGAAAGGCTTGTTAGGTCTCATATCCTTAATCACATCACCAAATTAAACTCTATTAACCCTGCTCAACATGGGTTTCTGCCCGTAAGTCCTGCCTAACTAACTTAATAACCTATACTAATAGCATTTCTTCAATCCTTAATTCCAGCTCTTCAGTGGATACTATTTATTTTGACTTAGCAAAAGCCTTTAACAAAGTGCCCCATGATTTGCTTATAGGCAAGTTTAGGTCGTTTGGCATCATTGGGCCTATCCTCTCCTAGATCACGGATTTTTTATCTAATCGCTCCTTTAAGGTTAGGTTGGAGGAAGATCTATCTTCTTCTTGTAATATTACCTCTGGGGTTCCCCAAGGCTCAGTTTTAGGCCCTTTTCTGTTCATTCTTTACATCAATGATTTACCATCGGTTGTCAATTCTAATATTCTTTTATATGCGATGATGTTAAGATCTGGAGTTCCAATTGAGAAGTACTACGTCATGATATTTTTAATATTAACAAATGAGCGCTTAAAAATTCTCTCCCGTTGAATTATTCTAAATGTAAGCATATATCTTTTGGTAAGCCATCTGGGAATATCTTCAAAATGTCTCCAGATGATGCTCTTCCGTTAAAAACGGTTAAATTTATTAAAGACTTCAGGGTTTTATTCGACTCATTTTTTAACTTCACGGGTCATCACAACAGGGCTATTCATAAGTGTTATAGTATAATTAAATTCTTTAATAGGAACTTAGGTAGTATGTTCGGCTAATTTACATGCTTTACATAAGGCCCCATCTAGAATACTGTGCCCAGGTTACTGCCCCCGTCCTTACTTCCGATATCAATAATTTACAAAAAGTTCGAAGGACTGTTTCCAGATTGCCAAGGTCCTATAGAAACATGCCCTATCAACAAAGACTGCATTCTCTTAAGTTGTTCCCATTAGTAGATAGGCGGTTCCGGGGTGACCTCATTTTGGTGCATCAACTCATCTCTTCTAGAACCCTCAGTCCCTTTTTTGACCTTACTCATAATTCACTTAGAGGGCACAATCTGAAATTAAGCAAACCAAGGGCTTCCACTAAGACAAGGTCACATCATTTTTTTTACAGAGTTATTAATCATTGGAACCGACTCTCTACCGAGATCGTTAATGCACAATCTACTCAATCTTTTAAGCGTTTCTATGGTAGTCATGCTCTAACTAAATTCCGGTAGCTTATTTGTCTTTTAGATATTTTTTTATTATTTTATCATTATTATTCTATTTCCCCTTTAATGATATTGTCGATACCATTTGAACCGAGGATTAAAAAGAGTCTGACTCCTAATCAACTCGTGAAATATCCTATATCCTGTAACACTTAACTCAAACTTGGGTAGGCATAAATTTAATTCTCACTACCAGCATTAAACGCGGGCTCCTGTTTAATGTTGCTAAAATGTTCACATTCTAAAAAATGTATTTTGCAAAACATTAAACGTAGTAACAATAAAAAATTTAACAAATATTTTTACTAGGTTATAAAATATTAAAAAATAAGTAAGCTTACGTATTGTTACATTATTTTGCTTATAGGTATCTCTGTGGTTGCTGTAAAATCTCACTAACATCTTGGTCTTGATGTCCTTTGATTTAATTTGATACAGATATTTATCAACACTCCGAGCTAATTTCAATCAAAAAAGCTTTTGTGTGATTTAAAATATTGTTCTGCAACTTATTACAAAATAATTAAAATGTACATACCACTACTGTTTACCAACAGGAAAAGCAGAACGTGACAATATTCACAAATTTAGTTAAAATAACACGCAATAAATTCAAATACGAAATGAAATGCGCATTAAAACAATGTTTAAACAATTTTAATACTGTTTAAATGTACAACAATATAAAAATTGTAATTAAAATAAAAATTAATAAAATAATATTTATTGCCCACGGCAACAGTTATTTCGTTAAGCCCCGTTGCTATAATATTTCTTAACTTTTTAAATTGAACCATTTTTTATTATCAATAAATATTTTTAGTTTCTCACTGCATTTATATATTTATTTTTTATAAAAATTTAAAACAGTATTTAATGTAAGTTAACTATATATATATAGTTTTACTTATCTGGATAACTGCTTATCATTTGTTAAAAATGGATAAGCACTTTTTTTCAATTGGAATATTGGTACCTATAACAATTATTTTTAAATGTTATACAAAGTTTTGAAATTATTTACTGTTCTTACTGTATTTGCTTATTTACATTTCTACTTTATAACCGAAATATGATAACCTTTAAAATAAATAAATATTGCATAAAAAACCAAATTAAAAATTAAGATGTTTTTAAAAGTGTATAATTATTGTAATTAAAACTAATTACAAATAAATAATTTCTTAAAAGTAACTGTTAGAATATTAATTAGTAGTGTTTGCAATAATTGGTAAATTTCTAAATTTTAGCTGACAACATGTTTTAATAGTGCTAGTTCTACGTTGAAGCATACTTTACTGAATTTCCTTTAAACATTATTTAAACATTTACAAATATTTATTAATTTTTTAATAACAACTGTTTTTACATCTAAATGCATGTGTTTTTATGTTTTATTTATAAATTTTAGGAACTTATAAAATTAGTCAACATTGATATGATACTTTATAGCAATTTTTATTTTTTTTAAAAATGGATATTTTACTATAGGAATAATTTATAATGATAAACAAGTTTAAAAATGTATTTAATTGTATGTAAAAATCAGATCAGTAATTAATTAATCAGTTTTACATGAACCAGATTATATTCCAAAATATATATATATAGAAAAGCGATTCTTTTATTTTGACTACAAACGTGCAATACGTTGTTGTCGCTAACATTTAAACTGCCTGTTCTTTTAACAAAAATAAATAAACTTTAACCTAAATATACTGCTGTTATTGGTTAACTAAAAATAGCAAATAATAATATAAAGACCAACAGGGAATTTTTAACAATTAATATTACTAAAATGTCACATGAGTACTAAAACCGTCTAAAACTGTACAGTTTTCATTATATATCTTCTATATAATTTAATTTTAGATAACTAACTTAGTTGTTTTTTTAATAATTAAATTATACTTTTTTATCTAAGTTAAAACTTAGTAATAATATTAATAGAAAATGTTTTTTTTACTACTATTGAAATAATTTCTAGAGCATATTTCAGTAAACGCTTGATCTGTTTAATGTAATGGAATATTGTTAATAAAAACCAGTAACTTACATTGTTTTAATTTGAATAGCACCTCGAGCTTGTAGTGTACAATTTGCAATTTGATTTTATGTGTTATTAACAGTTAGGCTACTATCATAATATCAAAAATAATAATGAATATTTGTGTACATTGGGATGCACATTGCAGATGAAAAAATTAAAATAAGATTTTAATTTTTTAGCAAATTTGGCAATTTAAAGTAATTAGATAATAAAATTTAATAATTTTATGAATACCCACATTTCAGCATTAAATTTCAAAGTTTAATCTACCCCGTATATTTGGATTTGAGATATAAAACCATTATTAAATAACAACAATAGTTCATAATTAATAATTATGTAAGAACAATTAAAATGTTATAATACGCATAAATGAAATATTTTTTGTTAATTAATAAGTAGTTGACTTTAGTTGTAACAATTTAACTCTGTAAAAAATCCAACGTGACAAGCGAATTACAACCTCAATATAAAATGAACTGTAGAAATTTAAAATATTTTACTGATTTGTTAGAGATAAAACATCTAAAATTAAACTGAAAGTTACTTTAACTGAAGCAGTTAAGTTAATAATAATAATAATAATAATAATAATAATAATAATAATAATAATAATAATAATAATAATAATAATAATTAATAATAATAATAATAATAATGATAATAATAATAATAATTACAATAATAATAATAATAGTGAAACAAATAATTTTACATTTTATAAAAATGTGTTATTAAATTAACCTTAAATTAAACATGGTGTTTAATTTTAAACTGTTAGATATTTTTTGTTATTCTTAGTAAGAGTTTTATTTGGGTAAACTGTTAACAAAAATATGTTAAAATATATGTAGTTCACATATGTTTTTATTATAAAATATTATTTAAGTTAATTTATAAGTATGTACTTATAATTTTTAAAATGTCATTATACATCTTGATTAAGCTTACTTGTCAATATTTTACATGACGTTTTATTACTTCTAATTGTTAAGAAAACAGCTGCAATAAACAGTTTATAATGAGATTATATATATATATACAGCCATTACGATAAATACCACAAAAATTTATAAGGATATTAATTTAAATTAATCTGTTATAATCGACTGTATTTTTATAAAAAAAAATATTAATTAAAAATTATGTAATATATTTAATTGTTGCTTTATTTCTAAGTGAATACACTTAGAAATAGTTATTTAAAAACGTTTAGTCAGTATGAAAAGCGTATTTTAAAAGCTAGTTTCATTAGAACGGAATTACTAAATGCAATTTACGCTATTTTATAATAAATAATTGATTATTAATTTATATGCTTAAAATCATTATTTAAAAATGCATTTTTTAATACCCTAAGTTTGTTTCTACAACACAAAAAGTATTTAATAACCCTTATTTAAAAAATTGTATTAATCAATTTAAGCAGTGCTATTTTTATAGTAAAATCGAATAATATTTTTAATTTTAAAATGTAATCTACCTATTTTTATAGTAAAATCGAATAATATTTTTAATTTTAAAATGTAATCTACCTATACCAGGGTCACAATTGTTTATAAAAACGATAATCTGTGTTATAATCTTACAAAATTAATCTTAATTTTATTTAAGCTAATTTTGTTTACATAAAGTTGCAAACATTAAATTAAAAATAATAATAATAAACATTATAAGAAGTAGAAAAAGAATAATTGTATTTTTGAAAATCGTTATTTAATATTTCTAATATTAATTATATTTATTTTGTTTTTGTATAATGAAACTCAACATGCATAAGCATATTTAAATCTAAAAATCATTTATCCAAATCAATTTTTGTCAAAATTTTGATTACATAAAACTGTATCAACATTTTAACCAGGAGCATACTAAAACCAAGTGGTTACAAACACAAGCCATCGCATTTATTATTTAATGTTTTGTAGTAGATTGTACATAAAACAATTTAGTAACCCTAAAAATGAAATACGTTTTGCATTTTTTCTAATATTTGACGTTATATTTCATGTTGATAAGTTTACTCAATTTTAGATTATAAACCAGTTAGTATTTTATGTAAATTTTTTATTAGTTGCAATATATATCTATAAAAATATACTTGTATCTTAATTATTGTACAATATTGTATATTTTATAATTAAAGTTTCATTTTTTTGTATATTATCTGATGGCCGAAGATATTTTAGTTAAATAATCACTTTTCTGCAGTATTTTTTGTAATGACTGTATATATATATATATATATATATATATATATATATACATATCTTGTAATATTAGAATTGTCAGATTCATTATATAATAAACATACTTGGGTAAAACCATCCAAGTCTTTACTACGAATTATCAGTTGTACTATTCAAACCTGTTCAGTATGCCAGGACTTGGTGAAAGGAGTCATTCACTTGCTTGTTACCGATATTGACATAACATTTGAAGTTATTGAGCAATCAGCATTAATTGCTACAAATAATAATTTTACAAATTCTGTTTTAACCACTCGTAGGTCAGTGATTAAGGCTTTAGTCTGAATTCTGAAAAAACAGGTTTGAGTCTGTAATAGGCTTAAAAACATGCACTTCTGATAATTTTAAACAAAGATCACACAACTGTACAATAAGTACTACAAGTTACCTCAAACCAAGAATATATATATATATATATATATATATATATATATATATATAATCTTTTAATATTAAAAAACAAAAGCAGTTAAATAATCATCCAATAATATAAGGAATATTTCATGTTAATTATTATTTTAATTCATATTTATTAATTTGGGTTGTTAATGATTCTGAGGATTTGAGTAATGTTTATAAAATCTCAATTTTTAATGATGGTGGTATTCCTGACTATTTGTCCCCCACGTGCTGCATTCTAAACTGGATGCTCCTAGCTATCTAGACTAATAACAGCAGGGACCGAGTGTACAGTGGTATAACTGGTCCACCGTTTCGGCGGGTGGTTGCAAGCATATATCCAGGGTAGTTAAAAAGTATCTTAAGGTATACGTATACCATATGTAGCTCTTGTGCTAAGAGAGATAATCCTGACAAAAAATTAAGTGGTCTCGTCAGTCTTTGTAAATAGTGGCGACGTCACAAGGATGCCGTCTACTAGCCAAAAAACTTTGTTGCGCTTATTAAGCCATCAAAGTCGATCGTTTTGTATGCCGTATAAATATGGAAAATAATGAAAAGTTGATCACTAACCAAAATAATAATATTTATAAATTTAAAAGCCATTTAAACATAAAAATTGACTGAAGTTAAATTTTGTTATATTTATTTCCTTAATAGTTGCATTAATTAAACATTGTTGTTATACGCGTTTTTGTTGTTGTTTATGGTATTGCTGGTGTTTACTCTTATCAAAAAATCTGTTCTTACATTTTATTATAAGGTATAACAATATCCGGTGTTTTTAAAAACTCAAGATTTTATTATTTCTATTACCTTTCAATGGCTAAAAAAACAATTGTCAAAATTGCATGACCATAGTTGGAAAAATAATACTTGAAAGCATGTAAAGATAATGTGTTTACTGTTTTTCTAAATAAACATACAACTGTATTTCTATGTAATAAATGCAATGTTTTTAATATAATTTTACTTTGCATACTTAAAATTACATTGTTTTTTCTAAATAAAAACAATTTACATAATATTATAAATGTAAATAGAACAACTTATTAAAGATGGATAATATGTATAAAATTTAAAATAAATATTTCTCTTGACAGCATTTAAAAAAATGTTTTACTACAAACATTAATTTAAAATTTTGAGTTTTCAGAATTTTTAGTTAATTTCTGTTCTTTTTTTAATCTTATTTTTGACGTAAATTGTTGCCAGTCTTAAACTAGTCTATAAATAATTTATTATAATTATATGCTGGGGTGGTCTGACGGTACAGTGCTCAGCTCAAACCTGGATGGACATGGGTTCGATCTCCACTACCGGCACCAAATGTGGACTCACGCTTAACTTTGATAAAATATACACTGCTGAAAGATGTTTTCCGTAAAACATTTAAATTAGCAAATAATATAATATAATAAATAAATCAATCAATCAACCCTTTCTTTTTAAACAGCATGATAAAACAACATTGTTTCATGTGAGCGCATTTTTTGTCAAAATGCCCATTTAATTCCACATGACCTTCATTTCAATTAAGTCTTCCAAGTTTTCTGGAGTTTATTTCAACTTTTCTTGTACATAATTTTAATCGGCTGTTTTAAAACTGTTGTTACTGGTAGGTTGGATAGTGAACGTAGAAGTCTATCTATTGATGATTTGTTTTATAATTGTAACATCATGTACTGGATAAAAGTTAGTTTGTTCAAAATGCAATCAGATCAAGTAAATTTTAAAAGACTGACAATGAAAGAAAATTTTTATTTTATGAATCTTGTCGGTTCATGTTTATGCAAAGATGTAGGAATGACAATTAATGTGTATAAACAAAGTTTTGTCTCCAAACAAATGGAAAAAACATATCTATATTAATTCCACATTGTCTATTTTCAAAATGTGCTTTTAAGATCAATTTCCGATTTTCTATTTTTCTAAAGGTTGCTTTTTGTATATATGTACATAAATTGACAAAATGAACACCTTGTTTGTCAACGTGTAAAATGTTGCTCAGTTGGCGTCCTCATGTAATTTCGTGTTGCAACACTCTGAAACAAAGCTGTCAATCCTGCGTTCTAACCCTTCTTCTTCTTTCTCAACTTGACATGGAACAGATTATGGTGAATTTGTGTTTTCGTACACTAACAAGAAATTAACTACCTAAAACCGAAAATAACAAAATGTTCTAATATAATATATGTTTAAAAAATACATAAAATATGAGATTGACTAAAAGATAAAAACAGAAGTTACAACGGGAGCGATAACAGCCTGTATTATATATATATATATATATATATATATATATATATATATATATATATATATATATATATATATATATATATACTGATTAATGTTTCTTGTAAATTGTTTAAGTAATAATAATAATTATTATTATTATCTTTTTAGATAATGATCATTAAATAAAAAGTCATGCAATTTTGTTTCTCTAAAGTACAAAACAAGAGCAATTTTTTAATTATTGTTTTTGCGAATAAAATTTTTAATAATAATAATGAATAATGTTTATTGACTCATAATAGCAAAGAGCTCTCCATCTTCAAACTAACTTCGGTTTTTAAAACACCGCATGCTATATAGTTATAAACAACCTAATAGTATTGCAATCCTTAATTATATGGACGACTAAACAGTAGTGCAGTCGCTTTGAGACAACTCTATTGTGCAAGAACCAACATACCCAATTGGTAAGTCCCTGTGTTTAAAAAATTAATGACTTGATTTGATTCATTTTGTTTCAATTGCATGACAAAAGTGTAACCGCTGCAAATTTTAATGCATTTAACTTTTACCTAGATAGTGTTAATAATTATATTTAAGTTAATATTTTAAACTTAGTTAATTCCAAAATAATGTTTGTAGATTTTCAAAATTGTTTTGTGTTAAAAATTTTGCCAGAATAGCATTTCTGTTAACCTTATGCTCTAGCTATTATTATTCGTCAAGCGAACTTGGAACCGTTTACTGAAGAATTTATTTTATATTATGTTATGCATTTTACTACTATTATATAAAATAATAAATGATAATATTATCATAATTTTAAAACTTTGCCATCAGTTAAAATTGAAAGTAACTTTCAATAACATTGTGCATAAAGTACTTTAACACATAAATAATAAAGTTTAAATTGAGACTGATGAACAACTTGGTCGAATTATAATATAGAAACCATTCCAATTATGATTTGTACAAATTGTCATTTGTAATTAGTAACTACGTTATATTCATTTCAGAAGAATGGGCATATTCAAACAGCTGTCATTGAAAATCACACACGCACACTCGCAATATGTAATCCAATTTAATACTTTTATTGCTTTTTCATATTCCATTTCTTAAAAATACATCCATAAACCTAAATGAAGTCAGTTGATAAATAATCTTTGGGTTTATTAACATGTATATATGTGTCACATATGTATCACAGTGTTAAGTGTATAAGTGCATTTGTACTTCAAAAATAAACTTTACATATAAATAACATCGAATCGACAAATAGAATTGTTGAAAATGCACCAAATTGTTTGTTTTGACGTGTGATTTTTAAAAATAAAATGTCAGTTGTTGAGTTTAACTTGGGCATTTGTCAGTCATGAATACATTAATGCATAATTTGCCAACATGATGTAAAATAAACAATTTAAAATACTTAGTAATTGGAAAAAAGAAACATTTACTAATTTATGCTGTCTTTAAATTTGAATTACTAATAGCAATGCATATATATATATATATATATATATATATATATAGGGAAAGAGATACACTGCTCTAGTTACTTATTTTAGACGCATCTAATTCTTACTACCTTGAATAATGTTTTAGCAATACATACCAAGTAACATTATTCGCAAAAATAATTTCTAATTATAATATACAACATTCATTCTAGCAATAAAACAAAATACTACCAATTATTAAAAAAAGTAAAACAATCACGCATAATTTGTTAAAAAAATTAATTTTATTAACTAAAATACATAAATATATAAACAAAAAGTTACAAACAATTCAAGTAACATTCACTGTCTTTTATGACTTCTGCCAGCCGCTTTAAATGTGAGTCTATTAAAGTACTAATAAAATCCATTAAAAGTCGATTTTTTATAATATAAATGATATTTCCTTTAATAATACATTATGTTACATCTTCTTGACCAACCTACCCTTTAAAAAGTCCCAAAACAAAATTAATAATGTTTAAATCCCGGCTGTAGAAAATTAAATTTACAAGTGTCCATTTTTTGTTTAACAAGACATTTGCAGTCTAAATAGATCAAGTATATAGTAAATTGCAAGTATATGTGCCAGAGCGGTTGAGTAGGCACGGGTATGAGTCCAACCTTAATTACAATTGCAAGTCATAATTTAGCTTCTTTTAATGTCCACTAGCTGTTATTATTTTTTTTGTAATTGTTGTCAATCTAGCCAACTCCTAAGTCTGAATAAAAGAGGAGGGTTTGAGTGCAAGGTTAGTAACTATTACCCCATGATTATTTTTAAAGCAAAAGGGTTTTGTATAATAATAACATATATAATAATTCAAGCAATAAAAACATGTATTTTGTTTTATTGTTTACTCAGTTGTTGCTGTTTAAATATTTTCTATGGGAAGAATTTTTTGGCAATTGGACATTTAGCGTAACCAAATGGAGTCGGCATTTAATGCCGACTGTGGCACTCGAAATCTTATCTACCCAAGTTTGAGCTAAGCGTGAATGAAATGGTGGAATTATTACCTTTTCATTAGTTTCATATTCGCAAAGCATATCAACAAACATTTTCCAGTTTATGTGCAATTATTGTAGCAAAACAACACAGTGTTTTGATTGATTTGTTCGTAATGTGCATGCCTGATTTTTGTCAGGGTTTTCTTCCTTATTCAAATAGTTACATATGGTAAACACACACACACACACACACACACACACACATGCAAATACCTTTTAACTATTCTGCATGTCTTTCTGCTTTTATCTACCAAAATGGAGACTCAGATTTACAGCTGTGCATCCAGCTCTTAATCCGTGTTAGTCTGCGTTTTGGAATTACTACATAGATGTACAGTGCCGGAGTGGTCTCAGCGGTACAGTGCTCGACTTGGACCTGCTAGATATGGGTTCGAATCCCACCACTGTCACTAAATGCTGACCCATATTCGGCTTCGCTAAAATGTCCACTGCTGAAAGGTGTTTTTGTAAAATATCTAAAGTAGTAAAAATAAATAAAATAATAATAAAATATTACTATAATTGGAAATTTACATTTTATAAGCATTACCGAAAACCCTATAGTCTTTAAGGTATAAAATGGTTTTAGTCAAATACTTTTAAAACAATGTACATTTATACAAATATTTTTTAAATTTAATATATTTTTCTGTTTCAATAGTTTTCAACTTTTTTTAATTTTTAATTTCTTTAACAAAACGTTTAATTTTGATTCTAAAAATACAGTGTTTCAATAGTATATGCGAAACTTTTATTAATAGGTAAAAACTCTTAATAATTGTTAACAATCTATATGAAATGCTTATTCTAATGTTTAAACTTAACCTAAAAATGTTTTTAAAATATTCAATTGATACATAACCTGCATTTTCACTAACTCCGCATTTGCCTGTTCCAAAATTGTGCTGAGAAAGTATCAAATTTATCTTTGTTTTAAAAAACCTATCTTGTAACTAAACATATAGCAAATAATTTATAAAAAGTGTCACAGTGTAAGTAGAACTCTACAAATAGAATATGTTGCGTCGTTGCCTACAGGCATAATAGGAATTCAACTTTTTACTAAGCTAAAAGTGTTATCCGAATAATTATTTGAATTTATTATCTAGTTACAATTTAAAAAGACTGCACATCAAAAGATTACATATTCCAATCAAGTCCATTCTACAACTTTCGCTTTACTGCACTTCTCTGATACATCAATTATGGTCGATTTTGTCTAGTGAAGATGTTGATAATAATTTTTTTTTCAAATTATGTTTAATTTACAACAATTATATAAAAGTAGCTTACATAAAAAGATACGATAAACTTCTATTAATTATATTTTCAAATGTTAAAATTAACATAGCATTTTCAAATACACATTTTTTTATTTATTTAATGACTCACAGAAACTTGTTTTGTGCTCAAACTGCGTACATCTAAATTTTATTGTTATAATTTATTACAAATACATACATACTTACTACTACTATTGATGTTGTTAATGATGAAAATGATGATGATGATGATGATGATGATGATGTTTTGCTATTTGTAGCAATGTTAATAATGATAATACCAATAATAAAAACATACTACTGTGATTTTTCTTTCTTTTTTAAAATTCTAGCCTTTCATACCAAACAGTATGAATTTTTGACATCTTGTCATCTAAAAAAAGATTTTGTCTACTCTTACTTGTCAACAATACAATGTTGACAATAAATGACAGCATATGATTATATATTTTTTAAAATTTGAAAACATTTTAGGAGACTATATTATTATTATTATTATTATTATTATTATTATTATTATTATTATTATTATTATTATTATTATTATTATTATTATTATTTTGTTATCTGCAATTGCTAAATTAAAATTTTACAAAATGATCAACCAACTATACTAGTTTAACTTCTGTTATTTAAATGCATAGGCTTCTTTTTTGCTTATTCTTTATATATATATATATATATATATTCAAAACAGTTATATTCCACTTAGTGCTACTAAATATTGTAACATCCTACCACCATCTATGGGGCATGTGTCGCTTGAAGCAAAACAAACTTCAAATATTTTTTTTCCAGACTTGTTAAAAGTGCATACACCAAAATAGGTTGTCAATGTGCACATGAGGACTGCATGCATAATTATCACAACTTGACTGTCATTTTATGTATTAAAACCATATGTCTATCAAATCAGTCACCTAATAGAATTTTAAATGTGCCAAAGAAATTACTACAAACGAAATTAGACTAATATATATGTTAATTTTACTATAGTATACTAAAATATTTATAAACAATGATAATTTTTAAAATACAATGTTCTTACTTCCACATCAATATATGTTCATTAATTAGAATGACCATCATTCATTTAATTTAAAATTTATTAAAGGATTTTTTTAGTCTATTATACCAAAATACTGCTTTTGTCTTAATAAGTGTAAAAATATCTAAATTACAATTTTCCGATGTCAACAGCTTTAAAAATACTTTACACGTCTTCCGTAAAGAAGTAGGATACAGTTGAAAACATAAAGTTACTGATATAAATCTGTACAAAAAGAGACAACAAGTGTCATTGTAAACAATTTTTGCAAGCAACTATAACTAAATATTATTTTGTTACATAATTTACTTGATGGTTGTTATTTTTTGTAAATGTGTCAACAATAACAACACCAATTACTTATTTTATACAATTGTCAATGTACTATGGGTTTTTATAAAAGTCTAATTATTTATAGAAAAAGAATTTACAAGGATTCATAAATGTTGCTAATAAATGTATACAAAATAGATTGTAATAAATGTTTGTATGGACAAATGAAATTGACTTTTGTAGGGAAAAATGCAGTCAAATGTAACAAAAACTGCTGAAAATTGGGCAAGTTTTAAACGTTTTGTCGATATCTTTTTGAGAAAGCGAAAAACTAAAATGAACCAGATATAATTTAACTTGTCAACAAACTAGAACACTTTGATAACTAGTTATTATATAATTTTCAAAAAATATTTTGTTTTATAAACAGTACTTTATATTTTTCATATATTTAATAAGAATTGTTATCAGTATTATTATCATTATTATTAATATCATCATCATCATTATTATCATTATCATTATTATTATTATTATTATTATTATTATTATTATTATTATTATTATTATTATTATTATTATTATTATTATTATTTTATGCATTTTTACCATATCTGCTCAAGCCGTCCATGCATCTTCTTTTCTACCTGTATTTATCACAAACCTCATTTGACAATGGAACCAGATACTTTGCTAGTAATATAATTAATCCAACTCTATCTTTTTTCAATGTTATTAGTTCATATATCTTCAGTCTGATGCTGTCGCAACATTTGACTGTTAAATCATTTTATAATAGAAAACTTTGCCAAATTCATTAGATACACGAAGTACAAAGTGTCAACAGCTTATTATAGACCAAAATTTTAGTCATGCAGGAGAGTTGATAACACACAACGTTTATATATTATTTTTATTTATGTTTACTATTTTGAATATTTTACAAGAAACATTTTTCAGCAGTGGACATTTTTAAAAAAGCCAAACGTAGACCCGCATTTTAGTGCCGTTGATAGGATTCGATCCTGTGCCCAGCCAGGCTCAAATCGAGCTCTGTACAGCTAGACCACTCCAAAATTATAATTTAACTTTGTATATAAGATATATTGGTAAAGGTAATTCGCATACAATATTCGCATATTTTATTTTTTATTATTAATTTTGGTTTTAGGATTTCTTGTAAAATGTTTCAAATATAATTCCGATGTAAATCTTTAAAAATGTGTTATACCTAAGTATTTTAAAAGAGAAGATGTAGCGTTACTATTATTTAACAAATATTTTATTGATTATATTATTTTGTAAATCTTATTTTAATATGTTTATGTTTTAATATTTACAATTCTCAATTTTTGTTAGTATTATATATATTGTTTTTACTGGACCAAAAAAGCGACATTATTCATTAGCATACTTGTGGAATATAACGTGGTTTGTGTAACTCTAAACCTTTCAGTATGTGTCCGTTTTATTTCATTGTTTCGTGATACATAATTATATTAACTATTTTTAACCTCATTACATTTAGTATTAACATCTATGTTTTAATATGATTGTTACGAAATATTTAATAATTTATGTTTTTTTATAAAGTTGAGATTGATACATTTCTCAAAAGACATTACAAATGAGAACTTCGGACAGATAAATTAACAAGCTATGGTTTTAACCATGAAAGAACTTCTACTCTAAAATAAAACATTGTCAAGCACTTAATATTAATTAATGATAAAAAACTTTTGTTAAAAATAAACAATTTTTATTTAATTAATAATATATTAAAAAAGTTATTTAAAATAGAATAAAAGTAAACATAATGTTTCAAGCATTTAAAATTTATTATTTATATAAAATTAGATAACAATTGAACAAGCCAATTGTACAAGTTCTTATTTAAAATTAAAAATTAAAAATTAAAATTTTATTAAACAATTAAAAAAACTCTTGTTATTTTTAAAGGTATATATATACTACCATTTTAAAAATTAACGCAAAAATTTATAAGAGTATCAAATCTAAATTAATTTGTTATGTCCAATTGTTTTTTCTTATAAATAAATATTGAAAATGAAAAATAATGTAAACTGCTTAATAGTTTCTTTATATTTACTTAGAAATAGATATTTGAAAAGTTTGAGTTGGCCAAAATAGCATATTTTAAAAGCTACTTCTATATATACGTGGATAATAAGTTGAAGTTACATAATTTTTATAATAATTAGCCTATTATTATTTTGTGTGCTTAATTTCATTAAAAATGAACAATAACTAATCATTAAAATTGGTGTTAAACGAACATTCAAATCTTTCCTGATTGTGATGTTATAGTAATTATCAAAATAAACATTTAATTATTATAATCTATATAAATAAAAATAATAAAAATAAATTTTCAAAAATTTTAAATAAAAATTTTAAAACAAATTGAATAATTTATTATTTACGTCTAACCTTGAGATTCCGCTTATCAGCTAATTTTGCTTTCTGATTGCATCGTTTGTGAAATGGACATTAGTGATAAAAAATGTTTTCATCTTACTGAAAATGAATATTGTGTCATAAAAAATTAATAAATGAAAGATTTTTCCCGAAAAATTGGCGAATTTATACAGAGTTAACCTTTCAACAACTTATCGAATTATTAATGGTCAAAAACCGCGAAATTATGATAAAGTTGGAAGAAAATGTGTAACAACTATTACGGATAATCAAAAAATCGTTATAAAATTTTAAAAAATTATAATAAACTTATTTCAGAAATTAAAAAAATAGTTTAAACAATTTTACTTATTCCACGATCAGAAACAGTGTAATAGAATCTGGTTTAATCCTACAATCACCAAAAGTTAAACAATTTATTACTAAAAACCAAAAAGATGATAGATTAGCCTTCTGTAAACTATGGAGTAAATGACACCTTTGTTATTGGAGTTCCGTATACTACACTGGTAAAGCGATAATTCGAAACAAAACATTTGACTACAAAAAAAAAGTGTTGTGTGGGTAGAAAGCCCATCCTCGACAAGTAATGTGTTGGTTTCGTATTAAGTATAATCAACCTATCAAATGGAGAATTATATCCTGTACTTTAAATAATAAAAAATTTGTTTTGGTTATAAAGGATGTTTTTAATTATAAAATGCAACACACTTATACCGGGGTTACTACTGTTTTTCAGGACAATGCTCCATGTCATACGTCCAAAAAGGTAACGTTATATTTATCTGGGTTCACTTTATTTGTTTTATATTTACATTTAGACAATAGATGGGCTAAAATCAATTACCACCTAACAACCCGGACATCAATGGTATTTTTAAAAATTTCAGTATGTTAAAGCACAACATTCATAAGTATACTGAACTTGAGGATTTACGTAAACGCATTCGGTTTGTTATTTATCGACAGCATTCCAAAACGCCTGGATCAAGTTGTTTAAAAGAAAAACAATCACATAAATTGTTAAATTTTTGAATTTTGTAATTTTATTAATCATTTGGTAACTGAAAAAATTGTGTGTACTCTGTATAATGATTAATAGTTGACGTTATAAATCATGTTAATCATTTTACTCCATTTTCGATTTTACACCAAGATATTTTAAACAATTTTTTATTAGTTACGATACATATGTATATATAATTATAGTTTTTTTCAATTATTATATATTATTGTATATTTTATAATTGAAGTGACGTTTCTCTTGTATGCTATGTAGCTGCTAGAGATGTTTTAGTTAAATAATCACTTTTTTGCTGTAATTGTTGTGACAGTAGTATATATATATATATATATATATATATATATATATATATATATATAATATATAATATCAACTTTTCAAAACATTTTACAATCATTATTTCTGTAAATTAAATTGAAATCATGAATAAACTACAATATAATACAAGCAGTATGTGTAAAAGTGTGTATAATTAATAATAAACGTTTATTTGAAATAATTAACATATTTATTTTAGTACAACCAAATAAAATAGCATTCATGCAACACTTTACAAAGCTTTACAAAAATCAATTGTTTACAGGTGGTCTTTGTCCAGATTTATATTTTCCAAATTAAGTTACGATGTCAATCAAATGTCACATACTGCTAACTCTCTACTTTATTAAAAATAAGAATTGTAAAAATACAAGTTTATTTCTTTAAAAATAAAACAATAGCAAAACCTTTATCAATGTTCACTTCTTAAATGAAATGATAAAAGTGAATTTATGAAATAACAAAAAGTTGTTGTTACAATTTGATAAATAGCTTGGTTGTTAACGTTTATTGGTTAATTTTTTTGTTTAAATTGTTTACGAAAATCTATTTTGTCCACCAGTAGATATTCAACAACGCTCTAGATGAACAATCGTATTTATCGTCAATGATGGGACTCGCACTTGTACCTACTCAACTACAAATCGAGTGCCCTATTAGCAATAATTAACACGAATAAAATTTTCTTGTTTTACAATATTATTTTTAAAATTGTAAAATGATTACTAACACATATTAAAATTGTTAAATCTACATCATTTTAAATTGAACACAATAAAGCGGTATAGCGCTCGAATTCGGACCTCGGTTGACATGGGTTCGAATCGCGGCATTGCCAGCACTAAAATGCGGGCCCACGTTTGGCTTTGCTAATTGTCCACTGCTGAAACATGTTTCTCGTAAAACATTCAAAGTAACAAATATAAAATAAATAAATAAATAAATATTTTTGAAGTTCGCGTGTTAAGAAAAAAGAGATCCGTTTAACCATAGGCTTAACAACGTAAGCTTTGTAATATATATATATATATATATATATATATATATATATATATATATATATAGAAAGGATAAAGGAAACTAATTGCCGGACGCATTTCGGTTTTTAAAAAGCCTTAAAAATTGTGCGAATTGGAAACGTGTAATGTGTTTCTACCGAAACAAAAAGACCAAACTGGTTATGTGTTACGTAGGTGCTGTTTTTTTTAAATACGCAGTTTTCAAATTAGTAAATTTTTATATAAACAATTTCAAATATTTTTGCATAAATAGTGGTTTAAACACAAAGAAAATTGAATAATTGTATATACAACTCTCACAACAATTACTGCAAAAAAGTGATTATTTGACTGAAACCTCTCTAGCAACTAGATAGCATACAAGAGAAACGTCACTTTAATTATAAAATATACAATACCATATAATAATTAAAAAAAACTGTAATTATATATATATATATATATATTGTAAGTAAAAAAAATTGTATGAAATATCAACTGGTGAAAAATCGAAAATGGAGTAAAATGATTAACATGATTTATAAAGACAACTATTAGCAAAAATACGGATTACATGAAATTTTTCAGTTACCAAATGATTAAAGACATTAGAAAGTTTAAAAAATTCAATAATCTATGTGATCGCCTTTTTTGAACAACCTGATCCAGGCGTTTTGGAATGCTATCAATGAGAGTGTTGATATATTCTTGTTCCATCTCATATTGAACAACAAACCGAATGCGTTCACATAAATCCTTAATTTTGAAATGCTTATTGATGTTGCGCTTTAGCATATTAAAAAAATTTTCAATAACATTGATATCCGGGCTGTTAGGTGGTAATTGAGTAAAGATAGCTTTTTTAATTTTAGCCCATCTACTGTCTAAATGTAAATATAAAGCAAATAAAGTGAACTTAGATGAATATGACGTTACCTTTTTGGACGTATGACTAGAGCATTGTCCTGAAAAACAGTAGTAACCCCGGTATAAGTGTGTTGCATTTTATAATTAAAAACATCCTTCATAACCGAAACAAATTTTTTATTATTTAAGGTACAGGATATAATTCTCCATTTGATAGGTTAATTATACTTAATACGAAACCAACACATTACTTGTCGGGGGTGGGCTTTCTTTCTAACAACCGGGAGTGAATGTTTTTGAAAACTCGTTCCACACAACATTTTGTTTATAAAGCCAAATGGTTCGTCCGGAATTATTGTTTCATCAGTAAAATATACGGAACGCCAATAACAAAGATGTCGTTCACTCCATAGTTTACAAAAGGCTAATCTATCATCCTTTTTTGGTAATAAATGGCTTAATCTTTGGTGATTGTAGAGTTAAACCGGATTCAAGTGCTCTGTTTCTTATTGTAGAATAAGTAAAATTGTTTAAACTATTTTTTTTTTGGTTTCTGAATTAGGTTTATTATAATTTTTTAATTCTATAACGATTTTTTGATCACCTGTTGTAGTCGTTACACGTTTTCTTCCAACATTATCATATTTTCGAGGTTTTTAACCATTACAATCCGATAAATTGTTGAAAGGTTAACTCTGTATAAATCTGCCAATTTTTTGGGTGAAAATCCTTCATTTTTTAATTTTTTAATAACACGATATTCATTTTCGGTAAGATGAAAACATTTTTTATCACTATTCTCCATTTCAAAAACAATGCAATCAGAAAGTAGAATTAGCGGGTGAGCGGAATCTCAAAGTTAAACGTAAATAATAAACTATTCTATTTATCTTTAAATTTTTATTTAAAATATTTTCAAAGTTATTTTTACTATTTATATAGATTAGAATAGTAAATGTTTATTTTGATAATTACTATAACATCACAATCAGGGAAGATTTGAATGTTCGTTTAACATCAATTTTAAAGATTAGTTATTGTTCATTTTTAATAAAATTAAGCACACAAAATAATAATAGGCTAATTATTATAAAAATTATGTAACTTCAACTTATTATCCACGTATATATAGAAGTAGCTTTTAAAATATGCTATTTTGGCCAACTCAAACTTTTCAAATATCTATTTCTAAGTAAATATAAAGAAACTATTAAGCAGTTTACATTATTTTTCATTTTCAATATTTATTTATAAGAAAAAACAATTGGACATAACAAATTAATTTAGATTTGATACTCTTATAAATTTTTGCGTTAATTTTTAAAATGGTAGTATATATATATATATATATATATATATATATATATATATATATATATATATACATATATATATATATATGTTAACTTTTGTGTAAATTAATTCCACAAAACTTTTGCTGTTTTTAATTAATTGACAGATTTCTTGGAAACGACATATGTTACAAATTCATTAACAATTATTTTAAAAACTAACCTTCTTCACAGTTGAAACAGTGTTTATAAAAAATTTCTTACTTACTTACCTTTATGCTTTTATTAAAATGTCATTTTTTAAGGTTATCGATTTTTAGTTGAATGCATTGGTTAGTGTGTCAACATTGATTATTAAATATTCAAATCTTGTTTTGTAGATAATTAAATAATTTATCTTGATGAGACAATTTTTGTTTTAACCCAAAATGTTGTTATTATCACACATTTGACCAATTTTTTTGTTAAAATTTATGCTTGTACAAGCATGCTTATTTATAAATTTTTATCCATAGCCTACTAATTTTTTTATCACAATTCAATGCAAAAACACAATGACATTTTCCAAGTTGCACTTTAAAGTTAAATGTTGCAATTGGCAATTCTTAAATCGTTTTTTTGATGTTTAAATTTTATATTCTATACAATATTATTATTTCTGAATTATACAATGCTTACATTTTAGTCACAGAAATGTAATAAATTTTTGTCTTTAAACAATTTTTCTTTGTATAGTTTGTCCAAACTGTGTTAAAACAAGTTAACTTTGAATGTCCTATCTCTGTAAATAGGTCTATATATATAAATGTATAATATTGCAAAAAAAAATAATAAAAAAACCATTTTCAAATTGTTTATTTTTGTAGTGTGAATGAACTATAAGAGATTGTGACTACTAGAAATACAAACTTACGTTTTTTTATTAGCAAAGCAAGTTGAACCGAATCAAATCAATATTAATTTTGGTAAGTAATTAAGAATAAAAGTTCTTTTTTAACATGCCGAATGAAAATATTTTTTAAATCTAAATGTTTAACTAACTGTTTAGTTGAGCCGATTCTTTATCAGTTTATCGGGTAAGCATTTCTAAATTGTACCTATTTTAGTAATTTACCAAAATGCACTTTTAATGCATAAAATCGTTGATGGTTTTGTATTCTTCAATGTGTCGCAATGGTAGAGGCGGTTAACGTGTCAAACTCAAAATTGAGTTGGCATAAGTTCGAGTCCCACTATCAACTATTAATACACAACCTCGTCCATAACTTCACTAATTGTACACTTGCCAAAATAAAGTTTTTTCAAATCGGAGTTATTCAGTTAATATGACACAATGTAATTCATTGTAAATAACGATTGTTGTGCCCAAATGATGGGTGGATTAACGTTACTTATTATTCCAAAACTCTCACCTAACAGCCCACTAGTCCCATAGACCAAAATAAAAAAAACATAACATAAAATTTCGACCAGAATTAAATATTCTAAATAATACAGATACGATATAGGAATGGGACTCTTGTCTTTGTCCTCAATCCGACGTCACTCTAATTAGTTGACTGATTCACTTGTTGATCGTAATTCGGTGTCGTTCTAACAAAAATGTTTTCAACATTTATTTAAAGTGTCAATGTTGAGGTCGAAGAAATGGTTGGAATACCAAACTGAAAACTGAAGGAACATTGGTTCGAATCCCATTTTCAGCACTAAATGAAGGTCCCTGTCTATGGCTTTACTAAATGTCCACTTAATAAAAGGTGCGTTTTGCCGTCAAATATTTAAGCTACAAAAATGGAATAGATAAATAAAATAATAGTCTAAAATTTATTTTGAGTTTTATCTATTTTTAAATTTGTTATTGCAACAAAACTGTAAAACAAAACGTTAAAAAGCAAGAAAAACTGTTATACCACATACGAACAAAGTTTTTTACATAAACAAATTGCTATTTAAATAATTAAATAAAATTAAACAGACAAAATGCACATAATGTTTTCAAACTTTTATTTTTAAACTATACACATAAACTGATAATTTTGAAAATGCAATTATATCAAACAAAATATGTTATGTCTAAATCTGAATTGCTATTTTAAAATTTTATTAATAAAATTAATTAACAAGTCAAATAATGATGGCTGTCAAAAAACGTAAAGTATATGATTTTTTTCCACTTCTGTTAAAATCATTCTACAATCAAGCGTAAACAATTATTGTCCATTTTTATTTCTAATACACAAATAATTGAACATAAAAATATTTTTTAATTATGGCTCAGATATATGAGTGAAAGCAACGCGTGGTACAGTAGCAGCGTGGAAAATTAAAAGACCGATTTATTTAATTGGGGATATTTTTTTATGTAATATTATAAAACAGTAACTGATAGTTTGGATACCAAAATAGAATAATATGTAGAGCCAACTTTGCATATCCTTTAATTTGAACAGTTAAAGAAAAGTCAATATTTGACAAACGTATTGATTTAGTACAATGAATAAAAAGGTGTCATACAGTAAATAATATCCAAAACCTTAAGCAGTGCAATTTTTATTTTTACACGTTACAATGTTTTTTAACTTGAATGTAAAATACTCGTGCGAATGTCATACTTATATTAACAATTAATTCCTTATATTGCATTTAAAAAAACTTTAATTATATATAAATTTATTTCGTTTGCATACACATTGATATTTAAACACAACACACGCCTTAAATAAAAAGCCATTTTTGTGTAAGTTGCCATCGTACCAACACTAATGTCATTTGATGTTGTAAGTATATTAAAACAAAACGTTTATAAACTTATTTAAATTAAAGAATCACCTTAAATATAGTCATTTTATTGTTAAAAATGAGATTACATTAATTGCTTTGACAGCCTAACCGGGCGCAAACCAAATCATCTCAAGCAAGTGATTATAAAAAAGGCGATTAAATTGAGTTCTAAGTATCTTGCACTAAATATAATTCTGGGGAGTAATTAACGATTAATATAATAGTAGTAGCTAATGCTTCTTTATGCTTAATATTTTTTGTTAATATTTGATATTACATTTTATGCTCATAATTTTAGTCAACCTTTTATTATAAACCAGTTCACATTTTATGCACATATTTTTATTATATATATATATATATATATATATATATTATTCCCGTTACAGTATTACCTCTCAATTTTATAGTTTTTAAAGATGCTTTAATTAAATAAGTATATTAATTAAAGTAATTTCTTTAAAAGAGAGAGGGAGAAAAAAATTTTTAATTGAAGACTTATGTAATCCCTAATAGTTAACATTAGCTATTATCTAAAGAAGCTAACAATTGGGAAAAAACTATGTAAAATGTTAGCGACTATTATTTATGATAATGTGAAATTAATAAGTGAACATTTGAAAATTATTCTTTTATCTATCCATTCAATTTATTCAATTCAAACTTAATTTATTCATATCCATCGATATATATGCAGCCCATTTGCTGAAAAAATAATATATTACGTTATTGTTTATAATGTATTATTACATATATCGTTGCACTTAAGTTTCGCCCTTTTATTATGACCTAATACGCTATTGTTTATCGCCATTGTGATTGGTCAATTCAATTAATGAATCATTTGTCAAATTATTCTGTCCTCTGATTGGCTGCTACGTTATTAATGTTGATGTGTTCTTTATGTTTCCAGTTGGATTATTAGTATGATATATTTAGTCACTATTTGTTTTTTTTTCGTGTCCCACAATTTTTTGTCTCATTTAAGAAAAATTTTTTTTTCAATTTTGTTAGTAAAAAATATTCAAATAAAATTATACGAATGGATTATTCAATATCAAAAAAGTTCATCTGACTATTTCATTAAATGTTATGAGGAATGATGTATATGGGTGAGCTATATTTGTATTTGTTTTTTTTTTGTATAAATTATTTTTTGCAATAATATTTAAATCTTAATTAGTTGTATTTTTAAATTAATTTAAATTACAAATTGTAAAGATGTTTGTCAAAGTAAGGACAGTTAAAAATCAATTTTTTAATAAACCTTTTAAAAATTTAAAGAAAAGTAATGTACATTCGTATTGAATATAGTCAATTGTCGAAGTAGCTAAGATGTTGAACTCGTAATTGGGTAGACATGGATTCTGGTTCTACTACCGGCGTTAAATTTGGGTCCCCATTCAGGGCTTTGTTAAGGTGTTTCTCGTCAAACATTTTCTGTAATAAATAGCAAAATGAATATTTAAAAATTAAATATACAAAAATGTTCAACATTTATAAAACGTTTTTCAAATTTTAAAAGCATATAAATTGGAAGCGTTATTTTGAAATAGTTTGGCATTACGGTTAAAAAGAAATTGAAAAATGTTTATTGCAAGTTAATGATACAGTGCCGGACTCAGATTTGGGTGAATATATATTTGAGTACCACTAAATGCAAACTCTGTCGTTTGTTTTTACAAAATGTTCATCTTATAAAAAAAGTTTCTATTAAAATACTAAAAATGTAGCAATCGAATAAACTGATAAAATAAATAAATTGAATTGAAAATTATTATTCAATCAATAATTATATGACCAATGCTCTCTATTTGTATAACTTGGACAGATATACAATATTTATTTATTTTGTTTATATTTACTACTTTGAATGCTTTATGGGAAACATCTTTCAGCAGTGGATACTTTAGATAAGTTGAACATGGGTCCGCATTTTAGTGTCGGTGATGGGATTCGAACCATTGCCACACCCCCAGATTTGAATCGAGCGCTGTACCGCTAGACCACCCAAAACAAAGCTAACTGGGTTTTATATTATTTTTGGTATTGTATATGGGCGGTAGGGATGGGTTTAGGTCCCACTACTACGGCGCCAAATTTAAACTCTTATTCGGTTTTTATCCACATGCCGAAAAATGTTTGTCGTACAATATTCGCGCACTAAAAACCAAAAGCAAAAAAATAACTGGAAATTATTTAAGTGATTGACAAAATTATCACATTTTTGTTACATTGAAAAACAGGTGTTTATTGGAAAAAAATGTTTAATGAACTGTTTTGCCACAGGCTTGTTTGCCTGTCTATTTGCTCCATACAATAATTATTTTTCAACAAATTGTGTCTCATTTTCTTTGTTTGTATTTTGCGATGCAAAACGTATTTTTAAAAACAACAACAACAACAACAAAGAAATGATTTTATATTTAAATGAAGTTGAAATTATTATTATTATTATTAAATTCATTACCAAAAATATGTAAATATTTTGTAATGAAATTATTTTTTCAAAATTTAAAATTAATTCACTGTATATTTTTACGTTTCTAAGACAACAAGAAATAGGTACTTGTAAAATATTATTAGAAATGTGATGTCTATTCTTAAAGCAAGTAAACATTCCGTAAAGTCCTATACACAAAGGTTTACACTTAATAAGTGAGCAATGGGACTCAAACCTGTGTCCACTTATGTACAGGTGTAGCGCTTTGGTCTTAAGCCTATGCCACGCCGACAGATAATTTTATGTTGATTGTTTTAAGGATAATTTTGTCCATTCAATTAACGTTATAAATTTATTTATCCACAAACGTTTTGTAAATTAAAATTGCAAATATGTTTACTTCAATTTAAAAAAAATTAAATCTTTAGTTGTATTTTAATTTTTATGACTGTTTAATTAATTTATACTACGTCAAAATTGTTTGATCCCGTAAGACATTTAGTTCAATTAAATCTTTGCAAATGGTTTTTAACCAAAATTTCTGTGGCCTATCAACCTTTCTTTTGCCATCATCATCTTTCCAAAACCGTTCTTGTTGGTTTTTTGGGCGGTAAACGTAGAATTTAACCAATTAATTTTGTTCGCCTAATCAAAAATTAAACTTCCTTTCGGTCTTCGCTTAACACTGTCACTTGGGCGTGGTATTACCTCTTTACCGTTCTTTGTTAGATCAGTGTCCTCTTGTTGTTTCTGTGACAATGTAGGTTTTTTTTACGGAGACCAAGTTGCTAGCCTAGTACTCAAAACCTCCTCCTTTATCCAGACTTAGAATTGGCTATAACGGTTCATTTCTGATCTTCTGTAGCCAGAATTACAACGTAATTATAAAAACTTTAATAAAAATTGAATTTCGCTTACAGATAAAAATGGTTATTACATGTTTTTTCTCAATACAACAATTTATTAAGTTTAAACATGTAAAAATATAATTTAAAATTGTTTATTAAACATTCCGTTGATTTATGTATTAGTATGCCCTAATTTATACTGTTAATAATAGATAACTATATATATATATATATATATATATATATATATATATATATATATATATATATATATATCGTATGTAATAAACTAATAAAGTCATGTTAAACAAAAATTTTTATCTTTTCATATCACTTTTGTTTTATCCTTACTCTAAACATATAAATAACTTAACAAATGTAGAGTATTTTACAGTTTTTATTCCATAAATGGAAACATTAATTTAGTTGTATTATTTCAAGTTTTTTTGACATGATTTAACGTTTAGCGTAAATATTAACAATCCATAAACATTCCAAATTATCCAAATAGACTTTTACCATTTATATAATTTATAGAAACAATGAAGGTAACTTATAGGAATTGGTAAGCGATAATTATGATAATCATAGTATTCACAATTACTATCAACATTTTCGAAAAGAATTCAATAGTTAAATAGGCAATAAAAAATTACTATTAATTTGTTTATTGATGCTTAATTGTTTTACAAAAAGACTTTTCAGTAAGCGGATATTTTAGCAAAGCAAAATGAAGGCCCACATTTGGTGTTATTAGTGGCACTTGAACCCATGCTCACCCAATTTTGAGTCCAGCACCGTACCATTAAACCATTCCGATATAATTAAATCATTTGAAAATTATTTGTAATTTTTGGTAACAGTAAATTTTAGAACAAATACAATACCATTAATTTATTCATTCGTAGTGACGTGGTCATTAATTAAAATTATTATCCATATTTATATGGCATATAAAAAAATCGACTTCGATGGCTTGATAAGCGTAACAAACGTAGAAGAATGAATAGCCGGCATTTTTGTGACGACGTCACTGCTCACAACGTTTGACAACATCGCCTGATTTTTTATCAGGATTATCTCCATTAGCCTATACTTAAAATACCTTTTAAGTATCCTGGATGTATGCTTGCATCCACCCGCTAAAGTGGAAAGTCATTTATACCACAGTGCACTCATGCTAGCACCCGTTTACTGAGCGATAGTTTAATGAAAGTCCAGTTATACTGCTGTCTACTCAATCCCTGCTATTGTTAGTTTAGATGCATATGGGCAGGCAATCCAGGTTGCACCATGTGGAGGAAGAACAATCAGGAATATTACCATCATTGGAAATCGAGACTTTATAAGCATTACTCAAATCCTCAGAATCATTGGCATCCTAATATTGTTGATTAGAGGCTAGTCTAATAATTTTCACGATTTTTAAAAACTATGATAATTTGTTCAAACAAACACGATTTATATTTTAGGTTATTTGGTTCCTAGTCTAGTTCTTAAATTGTGTACTTATGTCAATCCTAACATTTATCAGTCTCCTTGTTTACTTTTTATTAGGATAGGCAGGGTTTTGTTATCACTACTTAATGTCGTTTTTCTTCTTGGGTTTTGCATAATTCCCATTACTTCGATATATATATTTTCCATTAAATGTTCGAGTAATAAACCAATAAAAAAATACTTACTAACTCTTTTTAAAATGTTTTAAAAAGTTTGAAAAATTGCTTAAATATATAAAATTTAACATTAATTAAATTAATAATTTTTTTAAATTAAATTTAAACTGGTTTGGTAAATTTGTGATAATTAAAAAATGTATCATTTTAAAGTTTATCGATTTATTTTTATGCAATTATTTTAAAAATAATAATTATGAATAATTTTATTTATTTTATTTAGCTCATAAACACTCTATTATTTAAATTTCATTATTTTATTTTATTTTTTAAATTAGATGTTACTTTTTTATATTTGATAAATGTTTTTTATTTAATTCAATAAACTCATTTTAAGCATTATTTATCTAACTTTAATTAAATTAATAATTTTGCATTTAAATAGTCCATTAAAAAGTTACTTTTGATTTTAAATAAATTTGTATGATTTTTGAACCAATTTTTATTCAAATTAAGTCAGATTAATTCAAGTTAATTTTTTGTATGCATTAACTTTTGTCTTTGAAAAGCTCTTAGTATAATGCATTTTCGTTTTTATCACTTTACATTGAACAAAAAACCTAACTTTTTCGTTTGTTGGCAGCCAAAAGAAAATTTTAATGTAACATTTGCATATCTTATTTTTGTTGGTGAAATGAATAAAAATATATCTATTATTCCGAAGCCAGTTGTTTTATGCAGAAATTAATAAAATATTTATTACTTACACGTACACAAGCATAGCACACATTTAGTTATATGTACAAGGAATCCAATACACACACACACACACACACACACAACAAAGTAAATAAGAAAAATGTTTATGATGATAATAATGACGATGATAAAAATAAATATTCATTAAAATAGATAATACAAAATAATGATGACAATTTCTATTATGCATACAAACAGACAAATATAGTTACGGTTTTTAACTCGAGGAATTTTTTTGTCAATATAGAAATAAAAGAATAATTTTGCATATTAAAAAAATGGTAGTTTGCAAAATCTCAAATTTGTAATTTTATAGTCCAGTGCTAGTAAACCGTGTGTTCGACTTTATTCACATGTATATATAGGGTCAAGCGACAACTTCTTTGTTTATATTCAGTCGAACAAATTAATAGTTGTTTGTAGAGACGAAATTACAAAAAAAATATTAAAATTAACTTTTGGAATAATTTAAGAGGTATTTATGCAAATTAGGTCTTTACTATGAATATGTATTTGTTTCTTTTTAAACAATTATTATTTAAAAATGCTATTCCAACTATTGTGTTTTTTTTACTTTTTAACGTTGGAGATAAAAATCATCGATAAATTCGTTGACAAACGACTTTTTGTTTTAAATAATAATGATAATAATAAATTTTAATGTTTATCGAATGTGTTTGTACAAACCAAAATGCAAAAAAAATTTCGTATTTAAATATTTTATACCCAAATTTTTATAGACATCATTTTTTACTAATGATTGTTTTTTAGTGGAAAAAATGTTAACAATTAGACAGCAAAACGAGATCTTACGTTTAGCGCCGACTTTACAATTGAACGCCTGTTCAAATGTATAAACGATTTTATGCAGTATGAAATAATAGTACGCAGTTGTACTTAATTAACTAAATGTGTACATACTAAAATAATAGTGTGTTTTTTAAAGTACAAACTACAACATTTATGAGTAAATACAGCAAAGACAAATCACAATTTTGAAACAACGTATAAAAATTGATTGACTTATTCTTTAGATTAGAATGGAGTATAAAGATGCTTATTGGTTAAATCATTGGTACAGATAAGAATCCAGTTCTTTCTCGTATGCATTACAGTTGTTATTATTACACGAAGCTACATATTCATTTAGCTTGTTAGCACAATTTCATCATTAGTCATATCATTAGTCATAAAAATACAACACAAAATGTAGTACAAATGTTAGGATGAAAATCAACTATAAACAAAAGCCTTTCATTGTCAGTAATATGTCGTTCTGGGTCATTCAAATTGACCTTTATTCTTCTTATTATTATTAAGGCGTATGTGGTGTGAGTGTGTTGTAACGATAATCGCCACACTCTACGTACGTACACTTATATACACGATGATTTATGCATTGTTTTGACCTCATGATAACTTCACATATATACATACACAAACAAACATAATTACGAACATTTAAATTATCGAAAAATGACATAAATTTATATTATATATATCATCATACCAAGTTATTATATGCACAAATTGAATTTTGCGCTTGTTGTCTATTGACATTTATTAAAACAGTCTTGTTTTCTATTTCTTTTTTGGATTAAGCTATTTTCTATTTAGTTTTTGAGTCAACTTCTTTTTCCAATCAATCAAATATAAATTATTGTGAGTAATATTAGGTCAATAAAATGAAACATTTTACAAATAATTGTAAAAATTAAATTCTTACTTGATAAGAAATCTTCACATTAAATTATAAAATGATAAAATAAGATTCAGTTAAAAATATGATTATCAAAAGTTTGTTAGACGTTTTGCTGCGCACACAATAGGATAGGCAACTGTTGAAGGCTAATACAGAATGAATAGGTAATTATGTTACCAACCTATTCATATGTTCTATTACTATGGAAATTATAATTGAGGACAAAAAATGAATATACAACACCTAAAATCTTTTGAATTATAATTAATTGTATCCAAATTATGATATTTAAAAAATAAATATTAAATAAACAGTGAAAAGTTATACTCTAAAATCAACAGTCATGTAAATGTAACCGCTGGAATAGTTTTGTGGTAAAGAGCTGGAGTCAAATTGGGTGGGGACATGTTCTAGTGACACCACCGACATTAATTCCCACTTGCTAAATTATGTTTCCCGCAAGACATTTAAGTAGTAACAACTAAATAAAATAAATTCAATCTACATATTTTTTATAATAATTAATTTGTTATTAGCTAATTTCATTTTTTAAGCACAATGTTTGATAACTACAAGTTATACTTATTGAGCACAATAGTGACGCTGTAATTACTTTCCAATATTAATCAGAACCGAAATGATTTGACGGTACAGAGTTCGATTCAAACCCACTACTAAATGTGGGGCCCCGTTTGGTTTCACTTAATGTCTAATTGCTGAAAGACGTATCCCCTAAAGCATTCAAAGTAGTAACAATAAAAAATGTAAAAAAATTAGTTAATAAGTAATTAATCAATAATTTTCTAATTATAATTTTAAGAAGTAATTGTTTTCAATCATTGGGTTTAGTATTACCTTGTTATAGCTACAATAGTGTTTTAAAACAAACGGTTTATTTAAATAGTACATTAAGTGTTTTCTTACAAAAATATACTTTCTTTAAAATAAGTTTAAAATTGATATTTCCATAAAACCGCTAATAACAAATTGTTAAAACAATTTTACATTTTGAAGAAATAAAAGAGCAGTTCATGTTTGTGTATATATTTTTATTCTTAATATATATCACTAAAATATATTTATATTTACTATACAGCAATGCATATTGTATAAAAAACTTAATTATTCTTCTCAATTTTGCGACCACTAGAAATGTTTAAATTTGGTAACTACATCACATCCAAAAATGGCCATAGTGATTGTTTTTCTTCCAAATTTTTAAATTTGAACTGCATTTAATAAAATAATGTGACTCAAATCAAACCAAAAATTAGCGGACATGTTTTTCATTAAAACTTTGTTGTTTTTTCTCAAATTAATAAAAAAACTCACACGCTCCCTCAGTTTCCTTTTGCCTACCACAAATGACTCATTTGTCGAAACTTCCATATTTATCTTTATAATCCCCACTCAGTTATGTACATCTACTATAAAACAAAATTATTATTATTAATAATAATAATAATAATATTAATAATAATAATAATAATAGTAATAATGATAATAGTAATAGTAATATTAATCACGATTAGAATTGTCAGTTAGTTTTTCCCAAATGTGAAATAAGTCAACAAAAGTTGAAACATTTACAATAGAAACACGAACGACGGTGTTATTATTTGAAACACATATTTACAATTTCTGTAAGTAAACAAATGAATGGAAATGTTTTGTGTGTGGTTCTGTGTTGCATGTATTTATTGCCCATAAAACACAAACGCATATATATATATATATACTGTCAGCTGTTATAAATATCAATCTATTTGGAAATTTTCTATTCTAAGTATTTCTTTAGTGGTTTGTAAAAGAAATTTCAGGAAATATTGCAAAATATTGAAAATTACTAATTCTGTTGGTCATGAATCACTTTTTGTTTAATTCAAGTTGTCATCTATATTTAATTTTGGTTACTTGTAGTAAATACCCTATATATATATATATATATATATATATATATATATATATATATATATAATGCTGTCAATTAGCGTACATTATGAAAATTTTATTGTTTATTTTACTAAAAAGAAATGTAATTTTAATTTGATCTATTTGAGTTACCAATGTTAGTCATGTTAAAATTTCTTATTTGTTAAGATTTTAATCGATACTTTAAAACAAACATTCATATTTTATTCGTCCAATTTGAAAAAAAAGTTAAAACAAACAAATGTGCATGTACAATTAATTTATTTTAAGTGTTTAAATATCATTTTTTACCTTGCAAGTGCCAACTTTCAACTAATAATAGTCTAACATTTAAATAGCATTTTAGTAGTAATTTGCCTTTCATTAAGCACAACGACTGAGACTTTGTTTAGTTATAAGCACTTTTATTGACGCATCCAATCGTTCCGTACTGTTGAGGTTGTGGAATATCTACCCACAATTTATTTTTGACATACTGTAGCACAAGCCTTTTGTCTTATGCCAAATAGATGAAACAATAAATGCGCGCTTGCAATTTGCATCTTTTTCGGGATGGCAGGTCCTTTTATATTACAAAAGTGCATTTTGCAAATCGTACACTTTTTTTACAAAAGTACGGAATCGCTAGTCTTGCGCTTCAACTGTCCCACCAACTTGGGACGCTCCAGAATTGAGTAAAACAGTACCAAGCTGCAACTACAATTATAAAAATCACACTAAATTGCAATTAGCTCAATATTTACTTAAACAATATGATTGACCTAATAAATATTATGTTTGCATATTATGTTAAGGGAATATGCTCGGTATCTTTTATGTTTGAAAAATTGACACAAGAACACGTACATCTATTGATCGAGCTGTGTGGTAATTTTGTTTTTCAATTAATGTCAAAATAAAAACCAATTTTTTCTATACACTCATATTTTTAATGTGTGTATAGTATTTGTTTTGTAGCTTATTGGGTGAATGAATAAATCGAACGCATACGGTCATGCATTCATTAAAGTACATTTCATCTAACTAATTGTAAATATTTTTTTATGTGTATAAAATAAGTTTACAATAACTTTATCAATGGGGTTTATTGCATTACTGACAGGATTTGAGAGTAAAATGTAAACATCCATTCTAAGGTCATTTAACAATTATTATTTGCGAATGCATCTCGGTTTTATTCTTCAAAATTGTGTGACTATGACAATATGAGCAAATCGATAAGATGGTTCAATGAAAAACTATCATTTGTTTATTTGAAACATTACTATAAAGTCCTAGAAGTGTCATTTTGATATACCTATTTCCTGACATATATTTATTCTTTGTTTACAACATGTTCTTCACATGTCATGCCGGTAATACTTAGTTAGTCGTAACATGCCTTATTCAATCGTCAATTGCATACAATAAAAAACACACGTATACGTTATCTTTGTTTCATAATGGAAATATTATCATGCTTTAAAGCAGCATTAGATTAATTTCAGATTTTTTAGAGCTTAGTCATTGATGATTACATTTTCGCGCAAAGTATATATATATATATGAATAAATAAACAGCATTTGAGTTAAAATTAACTTAAAATAATTAATAAATTGTTTGTCTGTATTTACATGAAAAATATTTTTAATTAGTTTTAATAATTTGTTTGCATTATGCTAAATTTTAATAAATTACTTTATAAATAATAAATTTTAAATTATTTCAATTAAATATTCAGGTAAAACACATCTATCAAGTTATTTTTTCATTTAGATAATGTTACAATTTTATTACAAAATTATTCTAATTTTCATTAAAAGCTGTAATAATTTTATTGCTCTAACAATATTAAATTATCAAATAAAATTATTTTTTGGAAATTTAATCTTTAATGTATAAAGCATAGAGATTCTTTTATAATTCCAGATAAAAATATTACAAGATACAAACTGTGGATTAAAATTAAACATAATTGTTTTATTTTTAACGTTCTATTGTGTGCTTTTTCATTTTAAGGTTTTTATTGCTTATTTTAATAAAATTATTTTAAAAAATGGTACAGCTATATCGGTGTAAAACATCATAAAAATTTGTTTTTAAATTAAAAATTCAGTATAATGTAGTTGATTTTAATAAGTTAGGATAAAAAAGAAGGAGAATCAAAGTGTAAAATTAATATTAAAGGAACAAAAAGAGAACGCCATTCAATCAAACTACAGCAAGGAAGTGAAAGCAGTACGGTTCCAGTAATTGTGAAATCCGATAGAAAACTTAATTTTCGATATGCAGAAGCTTTAATGCCAAAAGTTTAAAGTGCATTCACATAAAAAAATTATGCTTGTTCTATCCTCCCCAAAGTGAAAGAAATCGTTTTCAATTTTATACATTTTTATAATGGAAATTTTAAGGGTATATGTTTTTTTATAATTTATGTAATATTAAACTTCCTAGATTCGCCAAGTAATAAATACACTTGGATTGAATTAATTAGGAGCACTTTATAGCTGTTTTATTCTTGTAAGGAATCCTTAATAGTAAACTTTTTTGTAGTCTTACACGGATTTCAACTTATGTCATTCCAAATTTTAAATCAAACCAGCTAGAGATTGCTATTGGTTAGCTCAAACAAGTAAATTTCAAAATTATATAATAGTACACACATGTCAGATTTTATTGTCATAATTAATGGATGAGAAGAAACAAGTAAATATTCAGCGTAGTCCAACCATGACTCGTATTCAGTATTGTTCGTGAAGTCAAATTCCTGTTTATTAAGATACAAATATTGTTACGTGGCTACTTATGACATCCTGACACATATTTTAATATTTTTTATACCGTCTTAGTGAAAATAATAAAAAATACATTTAAAATAAAAAGTTGATTATTATTAGGGTTTTTAATACTCAAATATATAACAAAAATGCATTTTTTAGCAAGTGGACATTTATTGGTAGTGAGACTTTAACTCATTCCTATCGCATTTTGAGCCATGTCTGATGCTCCGTTATACATTTTTTGCAAATAAAATTTATAAATGTATCAGAAACACTGAAATATATTTAATATTATATATCCAAAATATTGTTTCTATTTTTTTTTAAATTTTGTTTATTGCTTTGAATGTTTTACGAGAAACTTCTTTCAGTAGTGGACATTTTAGCAAAACAGAATGTGGGCCTGCATTTTAGTGCCGGTGGTGGGATTCGAACCCATGTACCGCTAGATCATCACGGCACTTTTTGCGAATAAAAATTAAACATATACGTAGTTTGTTGTTTGCTTCAAAAGAAAAACTGAATTTATACATTAGTGACTGCTAATTTCTAGTAGAGCATTATCACTTTTTGTTTTATTGTAAAATAAATGAGTACAATACAATCAATTTTGTTTTAAAAAAGTAATTTGATGAGGTCCAATTGGTGATGAAGTTTTTTTTTTATAATTTTAACCCAAAGTAAAGCAGTTTGCAAAAATGCATAAATAATGAATCAATTAGTTGTTTAAAACATAAATCTTAATGTATTTGTTATCTCCCCTCCTGGTTACTCTGTCTATTCAAACAAACATCACCTACATGTGCTGTTTATGCTTTATTTATTTTACTATACATTATATGTCTTGACAATAATATTTACACATGTGTCAAAATAATAGCAATAAGAATAATTATTGTAGTTTATTTATTAAACTCTCAAGTTTTCACATACAGGTGCTACCAGCTCCCCAAAGTATTTACTTTTAATTAATGTTGTTTTTTGTAATAGAAAAGCAGATAACATACTGTCTATTGATATAGCGTGTGTTTAAGATATATATTCGTCTTATGGATAAAAGGAAAACATCAACAATAAAAAAGGCATTGCACAAGAATCATGCGATTGTAAAACATATGGAAACAAACATCTAAAAAACAAATATTTATACAAGATAATCTAATACGAGGTGTTTAATTAATTTAATGCAAAAATAATATCAATATATTAACTAACATTTATGTTTAATTCAAAATATGGTCTATGTTTGTAGAATATTTACATATATATTTAGTCTATACCAAAGGTAATATTTTTGTTTATTTATCTAATTACCATTTGAATACAAACTAAGCTACATTGTTGTAGTAGTAGTAGTAGTAGTAGTAGTAGTATTAGTAGTAGTATTAGTATTATTAGTAGTATAGTAGTAGTAGTAGTAGTAGTAGTAGTAGTAGTAGTAGTAGTAGTAGTAGTAGTAGTAGTAGTAGTAGTAGTAGTAGTAGTAGTAGTAGTAGTAGAAATTATATTGGTAGTAATAATAATAACAGTAATAATTATAATAATAATAGTAATAATGTAATAATAATTACATATATAACTAGTAAAATATCGAAACACTTAATATTTTTATATTAATACTTTTTATTCAAAGTAAAGCAATACCTTAAATATTTTAAGTGTTTTCTTTAGAAAAAAGTATTGCAAATTAGATAAATAAAGTACGTACTTTAAACTAAATTGTAAACAATATTAGTTAATTAGATTTCAGTTATTCAATGTTCATTTTATTAAATACATTGTAAATTTTTTTCAAAAATAAAACTAATTTACCTCTCTTAAATAAATAAATACAATTTAAAAACAAAAACGTTACACATACAATTACAACTTTTACCAAATGCATTATTTGTTTCTATTCATCATTTGATTAATAGTAGTGTTTTGCTTTGTAATATTCTTTAATGCTACACAAATCATTTAAATACAAACATTTTAAAGTAATTAATCCGGAAGTAATTGAAACTTCATATAATGCAGCTAACATTTTTAAACCTAATTCGTGTTTTAAAAAAGAATAAAATTAGCATTTTTAATAATAATGAACAAAATTAAAACACGTTCAACTGTAAAATAATAAATTTATATTGTCTTTAATTTTAAAAAATAAGAAAAAAAATGTTTCTAACTGTTGTGAAACGCATTTTTTGGCGAGTGAACAAACGAAATACCATATTTAGTGCCAGTTGTGGGACTTGAACCAATGCCTACCCAGTTTTGAGACTAACACTATTACATTTTATAAGTATATTTATGTCCTTAACCGAGGTAGTCCTAGCGGTACTGCGCTTAACTCGAACCTGGATGAACGCCGAATGGAAGCTTACGTTTGGTTTCGCCCAAATGTCTACAGCTAAAACATGTTTCCTGTAAAACATTTAAATGAAATAAAATAAATAGAAGAAAAAATTTTAATTGTTGTTAAAACAAGTCACGTTGGAGTGTCATAAATGATTTAGGTGTAGCTGGATGATTATGGGTTTAAGTCCTCACCACTGGGATTTGCTACAAAATCCACTCGCTGAAATATACTTTTTGTCAAACATTCAAGCATTATATCCAAGGAAAGCTAATAATTGTTAATTATCATTGCAGTTATTTGTGTAATGCTTTACAAATATTGTAAGTAGCAAGTGATGCACCACGCTAAGAAAAAAAATTGGGATAAACGTACATAAACAAACCTTGTATTAATATACATTAAAAAAAAATATTTTATAGTTTAGATGGCTTCTATTTCTTCTACAAAACCTTTTTTTTTATTTTGTGCACTTGTTTAGTTACTATTGTATGCATGTTTTGTTATTTTTTGTTACCTTGGCGATATATATATACATGAAAATGGTCATATTTATTAGCAGTGAGATTTAGGAACACATGAAAAATAAGTGTGTTTATTTTATTACAAAAATATAAATTCTTATCAATCAAGTAATCTTTTGACAGAAAATTTTTATTAATGATTGATGATTGTATTATAATCCTACATATAAACGAGGATTGAGTGTAGTGTACAAATGATTTAACATAATGCACAGTTTATGTTTATAATTTAAAGAAAGCTTTCTTACATTTATTATTTTATTGAAAATCGATGTAAAACTTATTTATATCCGGGACAAATACTATTTGGATTACTGAAAGCTACTTCTCCTGAAGTATCTAAGCTAATAACCATAAATAATAAATAAATAAATAAATAATAAAATAATAATAATAATAATATAATAATAATAATAATAATAATAATAATAATAATAATAATAATAATAATAATAATAATAATAATAATAATAATAATAATAATAATAATAATAATAATAATAATAATAATAATAATAATAATAATAATAATATTAATAATATTAATAATATTAATAACAACAATAATAATTCAATTTCGAAATATCAAAAATATTTATATTATAAAAACAAATAAAGTTGCATTTCATCAATTTAGTTAGATTTAATTTCTACCCGCATTGGTTAATTAAAGTAGTGGTTACAAAAGTAAATTGCATTATTCTCCATTCAATTATAACAAATATGTTGGTAGAAAGATATAATTGGAATTTAAAAGTTTTCGGTATCTAGACAATGGTTGAATGTGTACATAAAGCTAACCTTTTAAAATAGTACCATTTTTCTTAATACTTTAATAATAAAAACAATAATTTATTTAAAACTAATCTAAAATTTTAACCATTTATGACATCCTTTTCACTTTCTTTTTTATTATCCTTCCTTATCCGACAATTTCACTGTATTCAGATAGAAAAACAACGTGTTAAATTACTAGTGGACTTGTTTGTTTATCATCCTTTTTCCATATTCCTATCCAAAAGCCTGCTGCAAGCTCATAAAATCGAATTATGCACTGATTGTGGTAATGTTTTTATTTATGTTACACTAAATTTTATTACCCTTATAAATAGTGATGCTAATAATTAAACTGGTTAGAACAAGAACAAGACAGATTTATGATCGTAAAATGAATCATAACAACTGTACAATACAACAATAAATTGGTTTCTTTGTTTATTGGCTAGCTGATATGCCACGCCTTCAAAATGGAATGGTATATTGCTCTCTTAAACACCGACCCTCACACACAGACACACAGACGCACACATTTCAATATTGTTTGTCTTGGTCGCTTTGTTATGTCACGCCCAGTTTTAGATACAAAATCTGGTCATATGACACGCAAAGGCGTTCATACCAAAAATGCTGTTTTAGTTGTAGAATTATGATTTTGTCTCCATTCTATGAGATTATGTGTTAGAACCGATTACCGTTCGATCCTACTTGAACTCTTCACTCAAGTGTGTGTGTGTGTGTATATGAATTTAGAAAACGTCGCAACATGAAAACATAACTGCCTGAACAACACCCCAGTGTTGCCATCCCAACAACGGCATTCTACCAACCATAACAACAAGTAATTGTTGATATATGAATCCGTTTCAACCTTGACCTAATTTGTATATTTATCTAGTAGCAGTTTAATAAGAATTTGGAGAAAAAACGGACAATAGCGAGAACAATGTTGGTTTATATTTCAGACCAATAATACCCTTGGGTTTAAACGAGGCTAATTGTGTATGTTCACTTGTCACAAAAATGCATTTAGAAAGCATCCAAACCGCTTATAATTGTTTGCAAAATGACATCGTTATGTGACACACACAAGCGAATGAAAATTGAAACTCTTAAAGTCCAATTCAAATTGACATTGTGGTTAGACGTTATACGTGCTATTTTTGTATTCTAAAAAATAATGACACCTAAAATAGAAATTTATATTTACATTGATAGATTGGCAAATGCATGACAACGACGATACTCGTCGATTTCACTCATAATCACCAATTTGTTTATTTCCAAAATGGTTGTTAAATCATCTACCCAATTGTCTCCATCATCATCGCCATCATCATCATCATCATCATCATCATTATCACCATCAAATGCGCACCGTTCTTATTCAATATCAACTCAATATTATGGAATGATCGATTCCAACAGACTAGGCCAGCAAAGAACGGCGACGAACGCTATGGCTCGAAATTGCGGTTTTGCTGAATATTTGCGCACTTTTCTGCTACCTGCTTTGCCATCCCAATTTGACGAACTGATTGACAATTTTAAACGCCAATTGCATTTAAAAATGACCCAACATTGGTTCGACAAAAGCAATGCAACTGGCAAAGTAGGTCGATGCAAATTTAATATTAAATCAATCAACGTTGTGTATTTAGGTGATCCAGTGGTACAGTGCTGGATTCGAACTTGGATAAATCATGAGTTCGAGTACCGCTACCACCGGCACCCAATGTGGGACCTCGTTTGACTGTCGATAAAATAGCCACTTGCTGAAAAATGTTTCTCCTAAAGCATTCAAACAGTAAATTAAAAAAAAAAAGAAAACTGTGGCTAAGCTCCTAAACCTTATTAATCTAGTTTCAAACTATCGGTTGATTGGATAAAACTTAATCCAATTGTTTGACCGGATTGGACAATGCTTAAAGGACGGAATCCTTCCTTACTCAGTCCTGAGACGGAGTTTTTATTGTTAAGTTATTTCATCACTATAATGGGGTTTTAATTTTATAAGCATTCCTAAATACATACTTTTGTTTCGTTACGATTAATATCAATATGCTGTAAAACGTTTTTACCAAAATATTCAAGCATTAAATCCAGTAAAAGTAAGTATCATACACAACTGGTTTCAAATATCACTTTGATTTTCAAAGATGCAATTATAGCTAGTTGATATTAGTCTGCTTTATTGCCGAATAGTAATTTTTTCCCATTTATTTGTTAATAATTAACTGTCTCAAATGACACAAACAATAAAGCCTCAAATTTCAATTTTGTCCAATTTAGTGGAAACGTTTGTTTGCTTTCAGGCTAGTGGGTCATTTAACAAAACAATTTAATTATTAATATTGCTTTTAAAATCTAATTTAAATTGTTTTTATCAAAGTGCACATATACTATTTCTACATGTATAATTACTGATGATTCATGGTTGTATTATCGTTGTTACATATCACTTTAGACATGTTCATAACGCATTATTAATATTAATTGCATTTCAAGTATAATTAGTTAATAATAGTATGACATAGACATTTTTATTGCTATAATATACTGTCTTTGATGATAATGTACATATTGTATTTACTAGGTTGACTTATTTGGTGTATTTGCCAATTTTTTAAAGCCATTGATAATTAGTTCATTTGGCAAATTACATTTATCAGATTTATCATTGGTCATTGTTTACTGTTGTTCTGATCAACAGTGTGCTAGGGTAGGATACAGTGTTATCTAATATACTACTTTTATACTACTTTTATAGTTTACTTACTATTCATTTTTTTGTTCCTATGCAAACATTAGATAAAAAGTAAAACATTCCTAACTTATACAGTTTCTGGTAGTTTATTGTGAATAACTTTTCTTGTTACTTTTCTTTAGTATAAATTTTATAAGATAAATATGCGGTTGTAAGTCTTATGCTTTAACACAAACATGAAATAAGCTTTAAAAATTGTGTGCATATACGTTTTACCAATTATTCTCCAATTTAGATACTAATGATTATGAGGATCTAAGTAGTGCTTATGTGAAGTCTTCAATTCTAATAATGATGGTGTTACTAATTCTGTAAACATCCACGTAGCGCATTCTGGAGTTAGGAAGCTGGTAGACAACAGTATAACTGGATTTCTACCTTTGTTGACTCATGTAGCTATATGCACCCTGGACATTTAAAATCTATTTTACTATATTTATATGCTGTATGTAGCAATATGGCCAGGAAAGAAAACTCTACCAAAAATTGAAGGGTTTCGTCAATGTTTGCTAACATTGACTCTGTTATAAGGACTGTTTGGTGCATACTAGATTTCATGTAAAATACTGAAAAAAGATTGCTTGTAGATAGTTCTACAAGTACGGAACTAATGACCAAGTGATTATATTATCAACTAATAGTTGGAAATATATAAATTAAATGTCATTGCCAACAGATCAAAGTAATCGCATGCGTCCAACAAAGTTCTTCATCAAGTTCATTTGGTTTGGACAAAATTCACAATTTGTTACCAGCACATCATTCGTTAAATTTGATTTCAGCAAAATCAGATCGCTATTTTTCTAACAGTTGTGTCAAAGCAGATTTGGAACATGGACAAGTGATTTTGATAGATCCTAATCCTGTTCGAAAAAAGGCAATGGTGCCTGCTTTGAAACATTTCAGTTTTGATGCTGTACTTACGGACAGTATGCCAAAAGTAAGTTTTATTTATTTATTTATTAGTCAAGATTATATATATATATATATATATATATATATATATATATATATATATATATATATATATATGGTGTCTACCCTTAGAGAAGGGCTCACCTATGCTGAGACTTGAACTCATATATATATCCAGTTTTCAGTGTAGCGTTCTATCTATTCGACTATCTGGTACTCTGATATAGATCATCTCAACATATGGGTTATATAAAAAGTTGTCTTATATAAAGTTAATAAAGATTTTTTACTAAATAGGAGTGACTTTAATGTACACAAACCTCAACTACCGAGAAAAAATCCCAATGTGACGACTCCGGTGTTTACAAAAGTTGACAAACATCCCTTTAGATTTATAATTTAAATAAACAAATATGGTATTGGAAAACTTCTTTCTCCGCCCCCCCTCTCTCTCTATGCCGTGGTAATCTAGCGGTACAGCACTGGAATTTAGTCCTCGGTGAGCATGGGTTCGAGTCCCACCACCGGTACTAAAATGTGGGCCCACGTTCGGTTTCGCCAAAATGTCCACTGCTGAAAGATGTTTCTCGTAAAACATTCAAAGTAATAAAAAAAAATTTTAAATGAATAAAATAAATAAATATATATATATGATAATATTTGTTTACTAGAACAAGTTGTTGGAACACTAAATTAGAAACTGGGTGGATGTATGTTTGAGTGCCACAATCAGCATTTTATGCGGGCGCTCGTCTAGAGCCATGCTAAATGTCTACGTGCTGAAAATTGTTGTTCATAAAACATTTAAGCAATAAAAATCAAACAGAAAAACAGGAAATGAGAATTATGATTAAGTCATACCTTTAGCCCCTATCATTTTACTCTCTCTCTTTCTCTTTATATATATATATATATATATATAATGAGCTTGCTTTCACTCATTTTTAACATATTCTACATATCTTTGTCTGCACAACCAAATCTCAAATTGTCGGTGATGTTGGTTTGGCCATATTTCCGGACAAAATATATGAAAACGTTAGGCAATTTTGAAAATAAATTTATCTTTGTTCCAACTAAACAATTATTGACAGTTTTGGTTGTTTTCAACATTATATTAATATGAGCTGTTTGTTACGCCTTTTTATGTGTCTCTAATTTATTATCTGTTAAACAAATTGTTGCATCTATATTTGTCCATTGCGGCACAATAACATTCATATTTAGTAAAAGCACCAGTCAATTTTAATTTAATAAGGGTTGTAAATTACTGGAAGCATTTTGTGGTTTTATTTGAGTGTAATTGAAGAAAATATCTATTTCCAACACACACACACACATAATATATATAAAAGTTTTATTACCCAAAAGTGAATCATGTGCCATTATACATAAGTTGAAATTTTATTTAACAAGCATAAATCATCCAGCGATAAACGTTGAATGATATTAACGTTGTTTGTATGTGGAAAAGATAACCTGCATTCACTAATAAAAAATTGTGTTTTTGTTCATGTTCATAATGAAAAGCCGTGTATGTAAGATATATATGTATGTGCGTGTGTCATGGCAAACCATTAGGAGTGACGATGTTGAAATATGTTTTAGTTTGAAATAAAACTTTTACGCATCAGTGGATACGGCCAAAGTTGAAAAGTTAAAACTTGAAAGTAGAATGAGTGTTTATTTCAATGCGGTTGATTTATTGTGTTTGGTAAATTGTTATTTTTGATAAGTAGAATTATTTTACAATTTGTTGAAAGTGGTTTATAAAGCAGAAGGTCTTTTTAAATAGTTCCATTTCCATAGTTTATTTCCGTTTTTTCCTCCCTAGAGAGAGAGATGGAACAATATGTTAGTCTTTTTAATTTTCCGTTTTAGATGCTTCATTGATACATTGGAATGGACTTTAATTTTGTTACTAATTTTTTAATCCCTATTTATCAACAAACAATGTATGTTTAAGGCATTGGGCTTCCTCTATAATTATAAATAAAAATATATTGAACGTGGAATGTGAGATGAACTAATTTCCTATATATTCTATACATTTTTAAACGTTATTTAAACATTTTTCCATATATAAAAACCAAAATGTATATGTTAGTGACTGAAGAGAATATGCAAAATGAATTAATCTCACAGTTTACAACCTCTTTTTGTCAAAACTTTTTATAATGCAAAATTGATCGAATAATCTACTTATATATATATATATATATATATAAATTTGAATTGTGAGGAACAGTGATCTATAGAACTTGTATTTAAAGTACATAGCGTTTGTGATTAGGTCACATATTTAGGTCATATCTATTTCACCCGACAACAGTTATGTAGATTAACATAAACCAAAATTATTGTTGGTTTTTCACATTGTGGCTGTATGTTTGTTTGAATTTAAACAAATAATGGTTAGTAGGACGATATATATATAATGTTTAAATCAAGTCTTATATAACATGCTAAATACGGTGCTAATGTAATCATGTTATGCATTGCATTCTATCCAATTTGGATTATGCGTTGGTAAACAACAATAAGAGTTGGTGACAGAGCTACCTCTATTAGTTCCAAATTCGCACAGCAACTTGGGGGGATAAATGAAACTTCTTAGTTAAAAGACCGCTTTCTTGTAACGATGCCTGTGTTCAGGAGAATTAGGGGGGGGGGGCCCGGATTCCGATTGATAGATCCACAAGCCTATTCGGCTGCATATGGTAAATGGATGCCTTAAGATATCTTTTAAGCATCTTGAGTGTGTTCTAGTACTCATTCACTGAGTGGGAGTCTAGTGAATACCCAGTAATACCGCTATGCACTCTGTCTCTACTGCTATTAGTCTAGATGCCTATGGACACCTAGTCTAGGATGCACGACGTGAAGGGAGAACAGTGAGGAATATTACCATCATTTGAAACTTTATGAGTATTACTCAAATCCTCAAGATCATTGACATCTATTAAACAAGGAATACAGTTGAGGGGGAAATAACATTCAACATTTTCTTCACTGTCAATTTACATAATTACAACCGATATTTATTCTCTTAAAAATAAATGACTATTAATAAAACTCAATGAAAATCTCCAGGTAGTAATAAAAATAATATTTGTAAATATAAACAAAAGAGTAAAATATGATTATTTATTTAAGCAACTGGTTAAGTTTTCTTTATCCGTTAACCAAATCTAGTTACGTTAAAATAATTTGTAGGATTAAATTATCCAACATGTTTGGATTTTGTGATTTGGTTTGCAGTTTAAAAACGTGAAAATGTTGCAGGTACTATTGATGGGCTTACGTGTAGCCACTACTGCTGAACCAATGTTAAACAAGAGGAGAACTGAAGCTAATTGTTCACTGCTGAAAGATGTTTCTCGTGCAAACATTCAAAGTAGCAAACATAAAATAAAAAAATAAAAAAATATGTAAAAAATGCATTATCGCTAAAACACAGTTCGAAAAACTGCACTTATATAATAATTTTTATGCGTACAGATACAAACACTAAAAATACAATGTTTACAATAATTGTTTTTTTAACAGATTCAATTGTGTACTGCGGTGTTGTTCGATACGCTTGTTTCCGTAATTCATGGACAGGATAACTGCATTATTTCCATTGGACATAAAGGAACAGGTAAATATCCAAAAACTGACGATTTTGATTGTAAAAATATATTGGTAAATGCCACTCACACTAATCTATGTTGAGTCTATTAGTACTGTTTATTTTTTATATAAGGGTGATAAGTTTTTAAAAGGAAATATGATATAATCATGTAACTTTAAAAATTGCTTTTTAAAATTTACTTTATTTTTATTTTATTTTACAGGTTATTATTTATTTCAATCTAATATATATATATAATTTATGTTTTCTACTTTAAGTGTTTTACGAGAAACATCTTTTAGTAGTGGACATTTTAGCGAAGTTGACCGTGGGCCCGCATTTTAGTGTCGGTGGTGGGATTCAAACCCATGCCCACCGAGGTCCGAATTCAAGCGCTGTACCGCTAGACATGGATTGAAGAATATCACCGTAATCGGAAGTTGAGAAATGTTGTCAGAATTACTCAACAACATAAAAACACAACAAACTTATTGTTTAATTTCATTCGATCAAGTTGTCTTTAACAAACATGTTTGTATTTTCATTGACAGAAAAAACAACTACATTGATGGGATTCGATAATCTCAATCCATCCGAATTGGGCATTATTCCGTGTGCCATCAGTTGGCTATACCAATTGTTAACTTTGCAAAAGGAACATTGCCAAACGCGATTTTCAATTCGAGTTTCGGCTGTCGAAATATTCGGTTCAAACGAACAGTTTCGAGATCTATTGGCCGATACGAATTTAGCACGTACGTTTAGAAAAATTATTTCTACAGACAACGCATCTTTCAGCAGTGGACATTTGAGCAAAGACGAACGTAGGCTTGTATTTAGTGAGCCGGTAGTTGGAATCAAAGCCATGCTTACCCAGGTTCGAATCGAGAGTTGTACCGCCAGACCACCCCAGTACAATCGTGTGTGTGTGTGTATAATTTACTTATGCTTTGAGTTACACGTTTAGTATAATCAAATCTGTTTTGCGCAGTTTTCGTTTAAAAACTGCGATACATGGGTTGTAATGGGGGCAGACAATTGTAAATAGACTATCTTTATTTTTTGAAATGCAAAAATAGTTGAAGAGAGCTTTTTTCAATAATTTAAATTAATTGAATTGTAACATATTTATTCAGATTTTGAAAGCTTTCATTTATTCTTATTAATATTACAATTTACTAAACGTAATTTTTTTGTACTTCCAATTTTGTTAGATATTTTTTATTGCTCTGTGGGTTTATTAACGAATGTTTGAATAAACACTTCTCTACAAAAACTCAAATTTAGATCAGCTCAATGAAAATGTAGTTCGTACATTGTGTATAAATTGTTTTTCGTTTTCGACCAATTAAACCTACGTTTCCATTTGTTTATTTCTTGTACATGTAAATAAACAAATAACATCAAATATTTAATAGTAACGTTGTTACTCTTAGCTTGCATTAATCTAATGTGATTCTTATATGCATGTACTTGAAAATAGACACCAACGCATGCATATATTACATTATTTACAAACAAATATTTGGGAATGTCACTGGAAGATAACTATTACAAAAAGGATTTAATAAAATAATTCATCAGTCTCATAATCTTACTTTATGATAATGGTGATAATAATAATAATAATAATTTTATTTTTATTTTTATTGTTATTATTATTATTTTATTATTATTACTAATATTCATTCATTCATTTTGGTTGGTAACGTAATCACTTATTCATTATTTTCTATATTTATACGGTATATATAACAATCGACTTCGATGGCTTGATAAGCATAACAAATGGAGAAGAATAACAACGTTTTTTGGTTGATAGATGGCATCCTTGTGACATTGCCACAGTTCGCAAACATTCATGAGGCCGCCTATTTTTTATCAAGTTTATTTCCCTTAGTCTAAGGGCTATATTTGGTATACGTATATCTTAAGATACTTTTTAAGTACCCTGGGCGTATGCTTGCATTCACCCGCCGTAGCTGAAGGTCAGTTATACCGCTATGCACTCAGTATCTGGTGTTATTAGTCTAGATACCTTTCAGCACCTAGTCCAGGATGCAACACATGGAGGAGGGATGGAGGGGTATCACCATCATTGGAAATTGAGACTTTATAAACATTACTCAAATCCTCAGAATTATTACCATTATATTACTAATATTATTATTATTATAGTATTATGTATTGTTGTACTGATGTATCTATTAAAAATCATTGATCATGTGTTAATTATAACATAAAAATTCCCAAAATAAAATTGTCTATATTGATATACTACTATACTTGTACTACTAATTTTCAACAATTTGATTACATTGTTAATAAATATTTAAAATTGATCATCACAATTCAATTCTAACAATTTCTACAATTTTGATATCAAACAATTTGTCTTTATTTTTCAAGACAATGAAGAATTCTTAGCCAAATCGCCCAGTCAATATCTTTGCAATTCCCCACATCAATCGCAATCGAAGTTGGGCAAAGATGACTGTAGCAAATCGGCTCAAAATGGCGTCGAATTTAGAATTCGCGAAAAAATGAAAAATATTCACGAATTGCCAACGTCAAGTATCGAACAATTGGCTTGCATTTTCGATTTTGCATTGGCCAACAGATCGCGAGCTATTTTGAAATCTAAATCACATTCAGACGTATCACACATGCTATTTACAATTTATTTGTATCAATGCAAGTTGGAAAGCAACGAAAATGATTTAAGTAATGGTAGGTTTCATTTTTTGTTTTGTCTATTAGTAGGATTCAACGTTAATCAAAGATACAAGACTGCCGATTATAACACCTCCAGTTTTATTTAAAACGGTAGGAATTGTTATTGGATTACCGGAAGTGCATTTAACAAAAAATAATTGTTTTGTACATATTGAACTTTGTCAAGCTATGATTTCAATTTATTTGTTTGTTTTTTATTTTTGAAAATTGTTAGAGGTGAAATATTTTACAGCAAGTGGATATTAGCAAAACTCTAGACGAGGGCTCTTGTTTAGTGTCGGTGGTTTGGACGAGGGCTCTTGTTTAGTGTCGGTGGTTTGGACGAGGGCTCTTGTTTAGTGTCGGTGGTTTGGATTTACATCTATGTCTACTTAATTTGGAGTTGAGCGTTTAAGACACACCTGTTACCCAGTCGTTTTAATGTAAATATTATAATTGATAAATATAAATATAAACTGTTCTTTTTTACAATAAAATTGAGAACATAGATTAATTACATACTTATAATTATGTAATTTCCTATTAGTAATTGCGTTTATATCTGTGTTGACTAAAATAACTGCATGACTTTTTCTATTTTCAATAAAATATTTTCAAATAATAATAGAATATAATATTTAATAATATTTATTATAATTTATATTTTTTATATTTAATTAAGAGTTATTGGTAAATAAAATTTAATTAAGATTTATTATTTTCGTTATTTTATTGGCTTTTTATTACTTGAATGTTTTGATAAGAAAAGATCTGTTTAGCAAAACCATGGACGAAAGTAGTATCGATGGTGGGACTACAATTCGGACTTACTGAGTTTTGACTCTAGTTCTCTAGTTATCTAGGCCACTCCGGCATATAATAACGCAATTAAATTGCACAATTAAAACGTATTCAAAGACAGTTATGTCAGTTTAAAATTATTTATACATTTTTCTCAAGGGTTTTGTCACAATTAGCATGACAAAATAAAATGCAAAATTGAAAATAATTTTGGCAACAGAGATACAAATTTATACAAAAGTTATAAAACGAAAATATTACCGATAATTGTTGGACATGGTTATACTAAAAATTTTTACAAAATGTAAGCTGAAATTGGGTTTACTGGCAATAAAACAAATATAAAATAATTATTAATATATTAGTTAGGTTTAGATATATTTTGCAAAGCATTAGATTTCCTCTATAATACCTAATAAAAATATATATTAGAAAACGTAAACTGTAAGAAGAATTCAGTTCGTAAATGTTTGTTATTCACAAACAAAATTTCAGTATATATATATATATATAAAGTGGAGTTAAAGTTGACATTTAAGTTCAAATTAACACAACTCATTAACAACGACACGACCAAGTCAAGTTTAATGTACTTACGAACTGTTTTTGTAAATACAAACTGGGTTTTAATGGTAAATGATAAAACCAACCAAGGTAAAAAAATTATAAAAAAATCCTATTGGTTAATCTTCGTGAGCAAGTGTGAGTCACGTTGGTGCATTCTTTTATTAAAAGGGGATTGTTTGACCTTGAAAATGTTTATAAGGTGGAAAAATCAATATTTGCATAGCATTATACGGTTTGTATTGCGTCAGCGTGCAAATTTACTCACTTTTTTGAAACTTTTCCATTCCTAACTTACGAGTGATCACACACTCACAACAGGTTAACTAACTCTTATTGGTTCCTTTTTTCGCAACGTTTTCCCTTGGTTGGTTTTATCATCTACAGATTCAACCTATTGGAAGCTTGAGAAACAATCAACACTTTAAAACAATTTTGATGACTTTTGATGGTTTGGTATGAATGACTTAATATGGAGAAAGTGCATAAGTATTCACTTCCATTTGACCTCCAATTAGGGATGTGTTCTTTAACCCAATTAGCTAAACCACACATTGTCCGACCAATATACTTGTCACGGCAAATACAAGTGAACTGATAAATGAAATGTGAAGTGAATATGTCTCAGATAGACAACAAGTGCTAAATCCTCTAAAATATCATGATGCATTATTTTATACTTTTATAATTTTCGAAATTTAAAATGCATCAATTAATTTTAGTAGGCGGTGGTTGTACCAAGTTACACTTTCTCGATCTTGGCAACGGTCGACATGGATATTCGTCAAAAGTGCAAAAACAATCGTACAAAGGCTCCAAAACGGAGCACAATTCGTTGTCTTTTTCCGGCATAAGCAAAGTTTTGCTTTCGTTGTTAACAGGTCAAAGACATATACCACTTCAAAATTCACCGCTGGCCTATTTGTTAAAAGAAATTTTAACAGGAAATCGAGTACAACCGTGTATAGTAGCTCACGTGTCTGACAGTGCTCAATATTATGCTGAAACGCTTCAGGTAAATATATTTCCTAAATATGCGACTTGATATTTTCTAATTACATTGCTTAAATAACTGACTATGAATATTTTCTGCAAGTGGATATTTTAGTATAGTTGAAGATACAAGTCGCATATATATAATCAATAAGTACGATTTACATTTTTCTCGATTGAAGTTCAACTATAGTGACTTCATCACTCGATACAACTTCTTCTTTTACAGCTGTTAGCTGTTTTACGAGGAATTGCTATTACCGATCAGTTTCCCCCATTTGGTTATGTATTGATCTAATTTATAGCATTATGACCATTAAATAGTGTTAGTGTAAATTTTTTATTGTCGGATGTCCTTCCTATCACAAAGTCATCCTTTATACAGACTTGAAACTGGCTCAATCGGTTCATTTTTTTTCTTACTACTGATGAAAGCAGTGGATCTCCCTCTTGATTACTCGGCATAATCGCATGTAAAATATGATGAGTGTTTTTTGTCGACTTTTGTGAATGGGAAATACTTGTTTAAACACAATTTTTTCATTGACACTGGTAAAGTGATATGTAAAAATGTTTTAGTAAAGTGTAAATATGACTAATGCAATTATATAATGTTATAAAAATATTGATTTTTTACAACATCTCGTGTATACCTACGTTACTCAAATGACCTATACTTTTATTATCTCCAATTCCCATGGCAATTATTGTTTATTTTAGCTAGAGGTCATTTTAAATTGGATGATTGCCAATTTCATTTGTTCAGTTATATAATAGGGATGATGCAAAATACGTCTAATGTCACATGTATCCGAGACATTTTCTAAAATTTTATCCACCTTCATAATTTCTAAACTGGTCTTGGCTGTATAACTTTAATACAATTATAGCATACATACAAAGCTAATCGATAGTCAATAATAGTATTAAAAAACTCTAATACTGTTTAATTTTCCAAGGTTAGAAATAAAACATTAACCAAATAAAAATTCTAAATGATCTTTAGGTTATACATTTGAATACCCAGTTTAACAGATGAGTGTTTTCAATGTACCCAGTTTTCTATGTTTTTTATTACACTGAATTGAAATTTCGTCAATCTGTTTCTTCAGCAATAATTCATATATATATATATATATATATATATATATAACAAAACTAGAGTGATTGTCTCTCATTCTTTTACGCAACAAGCATAGGATTGAATAAATTAGAATTCATGATTTCAATAACATTATTTCATTTGTTGACATCATACTATTGTCAATTCAGATTATTCAAGTTGCATCGGAAATTGGCAAATTGAGAAAACGCAAAATTGCTTTAGCCAATGCTGATTCGTTGACACTAAGTAGTCAAGCGATGGAAGATAACGATTCATCGTCGCTAATCGATACAGACGATGGTAGCCAACAGCGATCGTCCAGACGACGCCGACCTCGTCTTGGTCGGTTGTCCTATCCGCATTCTACGTTCGGGTCGTGCAGTTCGGATTTCGACTGTACATCGAGCGGCGAACAAACATGCGATACGGTCATTTATGTGGGCAAGGACAGGCGCTTTGGTAATTTGTCATTATCCAATTCGTTGAACAATTTGGGTCCAAGAGGCACAGCAGATGGAAGTATCGATGCACATCAAATGGCACACGATTGCGAAGAAAATAACGAATTTGGTCGATTGAGAAAGGTAAGATCGAGATAATATTTAAAAAAAATAGTTTTATTGCATGACTGTTTGGGATATTGTTTCAGCAAGTGCATATTTGTAGTGGAGTAAAAAAACAACCGTTTGGTTAATTTAAATGCATTTTTGTGTTTCATGGTAACATGTAATTCATTGATTCATTTCATGTTGATTAGTGACGTGGTAGTCACCTCTTGATTATTTTCCAAATTTATCACGGCATACAAAACGATTGACTTTGATAAGTTGATGAGTGTAACAAACGTCGAAGAATAGTGAAGTTTCTTGACTGGCAGACAGCATCGTCGTGACGGCATCACAGTTCGCAAGCATTGACGAGGTCGCCTGATCTTTTGCAAAAATGTTATCTGCTTTAGCCTAGCAGTTATATATGGTATACATGTACCTTGAGCTAGCTTTTAAGTATCCTGGGTGTATCTTTTCACCCACTCGCCGTAACAGAAGCCCAGTTATATCGCTGTACACTTGATCCCTGCTGTTATTAGTATAGATGGATATGGGCGCCTAGTCTACGATGCATCAGGTGGAGGACAAACGATCAGGAATATCACAATCATTGGAAATTACTCAAATCCTCAGAATCATTAGTATCCCGTCCTCAAGATCATTGGCATGTAACATGTCACTGTCTCCAATTTGTATTATTCTTGTGCTAGACTTGTAGCTGGATAGATGTAAGTTCGAGTCCTACTTCTTCTTTTCCTCCTTTGTAACTTTCATTTAAAAAAATTCTGTCTAGCTTTCTTATTTGGTTCAGGCAGTTATATTTCCTTTTGTTAGTTTATTTCTTATCTAGTAATCTTCTAAACAATCTATCCATCTTTCTTTTGATCTTCATTGCTTATTTTTTGTATTCTAATTCAAATGTAAATATTTGCCTCATCCAATAGTTCTCTATTTTCCGCACCACATGGTTTTTTGTCATTTTCAGCTTTCTTCGAATGACACCGTTTACTATTCTGCACAATCTAGACACTTCCAAGATCTATTGATATATTTTTAATGTCCTTGTATTTAATTTTTTCTTAGATTCCAAATTGTAACCTGTATCTCTGAAGTTGAGAAAATCTTGTCTTTTATTTTTGCTGTTATCCTTCTATCACAAATGCCAAAAAATGCTTTTTTCCACAAAATATTTAGACAAGAAAAAGTGCGTTGATGTTTATTTCTATAAAGATATAATGATGATTGCTGGTCCTACATTTTTATGTCAACACAGTTGGCTAAAATAAAGTTTTAATGGTGACAGTGGAAATTAACTCTCTTTTTGTTGTAAAAAGTACAAGTCTGAAAACTGTACATATTTGGCACACGGTTTATTAGTTGCCATTTTTGTCGTTCGCATCCAATTTGGAGCAAACATTGTAGCTGTTCCATTTGGCAAATAAGCGTACATTTTCGCAGTAATATTCATCGTCCATATTAGTACAAACAAAAAGTGGTTTCAAATTGGACCAGTAGTGTTTTTGTATGAACCAACAAAATGGTTACAATGTCGTCGACAGCCATTTTGTATTTTTGCTTTATCGAGAGCATAAATGTATCAATTTGCAATTGCAATTTGTTTTCAAACTCTACACCGTCTACCCTTCCAACAAACGTGTAATGTTTGTTTTGGCCACAAGAGTATTTTTCCACTGGTGGTCTACAATTTGAAAATGTTTTCTTTTTCCAAAATCTACTTAATGTATTAATATAGCGGAAAAGTTGGGGGTTTTTTTAATCTTTTTTCCAATCAACTATTCTGATTGCTTGTAACAAAAAATTTTGAATACTTGTTATTTGGCTTACTGACACACTTTGTCTCATTTTGTAAAAACAAAATGTTTCCAACTTTTTGTTTATTTATTTTAAACAAGCACGTGCTTTAATTATATATATATATATATATATATATATATATATAGACTAAGAATAAAAAAACAAAAAATATATTGAAACAACCTATGTATTTGGAGAAGTATTTTAAAATTGCAATTTAAAAAAAAATTAAGTTAATTTAACTGCATTGCACTCAAGGCTAATTGGCGTAAGTCAATGTTACACTTAATTCTCAAATGTCCATATATTTATTTGCTTGTCAATTATAGAAGCAATTTTTGATCATAATTTTTCCCTGTTTGGCATTGATTGTTGGTATGCGTATTTTGTTTAACTTTGCGGTTGCATTTAGTTCAATAATAGATAATTAAAATTTCAAATGTCAATTTTATATGACGTTTTGTATAATTAAAAGTAAGCACTGAAACATTTTTGGGTTTATTGAGTACGTTTTTCACAAATCTTTTATTTGGCGTAAACAGATCAAACTTGAATTTAGGGTCGATGACGAATCGAATCAATGGTTACTAGGTACGGAAGTTTGGCTACTTCGTCACATGTGCCATTGTAGCACAATTGAAAGCAACAGAAAACTAGTGTATTTACTATTTTATTGCATTACAATAAGGGATTTTTTAGTTCTTTAACTCTTGCAATGGTAAGTGTAAAAGTTAAACTTTTTGATGCCATCTTCTGTTTGACTGTAGACAACCCATCAATATTCTAAACCTTGTCAAAAACACCAGCTATCAAGATAGTTCATACAGGGCAGCTTAACTTTTATCAAGATTTCCGATCTATGCGGTGCATTCTGGATTTACAACAATACCGGCAAAGGACCCAAGTACACGTTGGTATAACTGGGCTTTCACCTTTATAGAAAAGTGTAATTATGTACACCCATGATACTTAAATGTTTACAAACACCATATGACGAAGGAGACAAATCAGTAAATGGCATCGTTGTCATATGGATAGGCTCCATCATGTATAAATCGTTGTTACTTTTATACATTTTTTGGACGTAGAACAATAGAAAGCTTAGCGAATAAGCAAATAATGAAGAGTAACTCTAATGAATAATAAAATAAAAATTTGAGAAGATAATTGATTAACTTTGCCGTTGTAACAAAAATGTGGTTCTAAAAATATTTGATAAAAATAAAACGTTACACTGACAATCAATTAGTATATTTATTTGAAATAAATAACTGTAGTAAAAAAATATTATTTGCCTTACATTTGGGCCCTGGAGGGACATTCGTGTTGTAACATGTTTAGGTTTTAAATTGTGATAATTACATGCATAATTAACTTTGTATACTGCTCATTCTGTGTGTAAATCAATTGTAATCTGAATATACCGTGACTAGTTAAACTTAAAGGTTTTTGAATTTAACTTTACTGACACAATGACCATTTTGACTGTAGTGGTTAATATTACTCTTTCTTTTTAAAAAACAACAACATTGTTTACGGTGTTTTTGTGTGCATATTTGTTCTCTTCATATATATATATATATATATATATATATATATATAAACTGGTAATTAATAATTTTTTTCTGCCACCCATTTATCAAATTTTACAGTAAAATAAAAAAAGAAATAGTATGTAAATAAAGCATATTGGCTTGTTATTTTGAGGTTAACTAGAAAACTAGCACTATTATCAACATAATCACCGACATAATTAGTGACCATTGTGTTTTATATGGTATTCATGATGCTATCCATATAAAATTGTATTTTCTATGATTGTTAGACGGATTATATATATATATATATATATATATATATATATATATAATGAAAATTGGAAAAAGAAATTAGTAGTAAATGTGACTTACCGGAAGTGCTTTTTGTTTTAAGTTTTTGTATTTGTGATGACTGTTCGAATTCAAAAATTGCTTTAAGCATTTATTCTTTAAGCATTTATTCTGTAAGTTATATATATATATATATATATATATATATATATGCATATTGAGCATTAAAAGACTTTGTTTTTGCGTGTATTCATCTATCTGCTTTGTTTTATTGTGCGGAAAAGTGTATTCTATTTAAATATCATATGCTTTCAATAGATAGTTATCTAGAGGATGTTAATAATTTAATATAAAAATGGTAATATATAAATAAAACCGGACTCTTTATTTAAATTTCCTTTTTTTGCGGCGTCATTGAATGCCATTTTGGGTATATATTTTTCACTTGAATGTGCAGAATTTTGATAAAACTTTATGGTACATTTAATTTTTAAACAGTTTTTTCAAATATATTATCAAAGTATCATTTATTTGTGTGATTAAAACTGTAAATAATTTTTTTAATATTTTTATTCCTGTGGTTATATATAGAATATTGTTACTGCTGTAACAGTATTATCTACTCACTTTATTCGTAACTCAGTAACAAATGCAGGTAAGGTTCTGGTTAGGCAAGCATATGTTCGAGTCCCATTACTAGAGCTCATCTAGGGAATCGCCAAATGGTCACTTGCTAATGACTGTTTCTTTGAAACGAATAAACAATAAAAGTCAATAAATACATACAAACAGCAATTTTAGAGTTTTTGGTTGACCTTATGTTTTTTTAAAAATTTTTTGTTTAACGTATTAAACACAAATAACAATAGACATTTTCCACATTAGGTTTTGATGTGAAGTGTCCAATATAATACATGACACATAATTATCTATACTATTAAATTAATTCGTTTAATGGACATAAATGGAAATGTGGTAAACATTAAACAAGGTTCAATTTGGTAAATAAAAGTGTTTTAATATCATGTTCATTGATGTAAAAACCAAATCGAAATTTTGTAAAGACCATTGTTAGCAATGTAAAAAATGGAACCAATAAAACAATCGATACAAGTTTAAAATTAAATTTTGGAAACGTCAAACCAATAATCAAATTGTAATCCTATCAAACACACAATGACTAATGTGAATTGCACATTACGTTAGGTTTTTTATCAACCGTCTACGTTACACGGTATTGCAAAGCATTGCAATTGTAATACCATATTCCTATTTTCGGAACATTATATTTCCGCCCATATAAATCATTAAAAATGAGAATAGAAAGAAAAGAATTATTTTTAAATATTGCATTTTCTATAATCAGCAATTACCACCATATTTAACCACCTTCTTGTATTTGTAAGACAGTTGAAAAATTGTGATTAATCATGCTAATTATCTGTTTGTTTTACTCCGAGACTATCCAATTTTTAACTTTGTTTTAAAGAAAAAAAATAAAAATTTTTTTAACTAACTTTTTTTGTGGTTCAGTAGTATTACATTGACTACTACTATTCCATCGTTATTTTCTTTATCAACAAACTATTTTAATATCCGCACCTACATTTCTCCCTTCTTATCATGTTGTTAAGTAGGAAGAACAATTTACCTCAAAAATAGAAATATGCTGTTTTAAATGTACAAATATTGTTGTAAAGTATTGTAAATTAATTAGTTTAACCAAGATGTGTTCAAGTACATTAAACTTTGACAAATTAATTCGCTATAATGCAAAAGTTAATTAACGTAAAAACTAACTAAAATAAACTGATACGTAAAAATAGTTTCATTATAGTAATGTATTTTTAAATTTAAAAGTTTATTTATTTATTATTTTTACAATTAATTACTTTATTAATTTTTTTTTACAATAAGTAAACTTTTAATGCAGTTAAACAAAGCTTACACTCAGTCTTTGTAGTCAGATTCAAAACTTTGTTAGTACAATGAGATTAGATAATTTTTTTAAGAAAATTATCTACTTCTTCCTTATTATCTATTTTACATACGATGCTAAACAATATTTTTTTATTATTTTCTATATAAAACTAAGTTCACGTGCTCATTAAACAAAATAAAAGAATGAAGTAACTTGGTTAAGCATAGCATCTTTATAAAAACACCAAAATTTGCAATAAATGATGAAACCGCCTGATTTTTTGTCACAATGTATGGATATACTTTAAAATGCCTTTTGAATACCATAAACATATGCTGCCAAAACAGAATCCTAAATAAACCGTTGTGCACTTAATTCCCGATGCATTTAAATATTAGAACAGGAGATGTGGGATCCTGAAAACTGCATACAAATGTGAGTATTTTTCCAACAATAAAAATGGATCAATTTGGTTACCGTGTCACTTATTATAGTTTCAAATCGTTTCATCATTTTTATTCTTCATCTAAATCATTTAAACGCTTTAAACCAGCGATCAAATTGCGGTTTGATCAAACGTATGATGCCTCGGACCAACGTTAGCGTTCGACCTCGAACACGTCATTTGCGCAAAGTTTGGCAGCGATTGGGTCAGCACCAAGGCGGTCACGAAACGTGGATTGACGGTCCAAAGGCCCATCTCAATGACGACTTACCAACAACACCGACGACAATAACAACAACAAAAACTTTAATCGATACAAGTTTAATTGAGCACAAAAATGTTCAATCAGAAGCCGTTTCTCCTACTCATACAAAATTGATCAATAACAACAGCAATTTGAAAGGCGGTTTAACACACAATGATTCCACTAAACCCATCCAACGTGTAAGAAACAATTGTACATTATATTTGCAATAATAATGATAAAAATAAGTACTTTAGGTTTTAAGTAATTGATTGTTTCTGTGTTCAATCTTTAAACGTTGTGTAAGCATTTTTTCAGAAGGTGGATGTTTAGCGAAGCCCTACATGACAACCTGCATTCAGTGTCGGCGGTGAGACTCAAACCAATGTTCATCCAGTTTTAAGTCAAGTGTTTCAGTCATTTCTCTGCTACGCCAGCATGAAGAAAAGGACTAGGATTCAATGGTTTGAGATTTGTTTGTAAAACATTTCAATTGCTAACACGTTAGTATTATAAAATAAATTTTTACAATGGATAAAGTGCCTACTTATTGTCAACGTTTTGTTAACCGATCAATTTGGTAGCACAGAAAATGTGTAATTAATGAGCCTTTATTTAAGAAATGACTCTATTTATATTAACCTTTTTAAGTAATTATACATTACTTATATTGACATTTTATTTAACCGAATTTTTATTATGTTCAGTGTCAAGACAATTTCCGAACAAGTCCATTACCATTGCCAATTACAGACAATAATTTAAATTCAAACAATGCTGAATCATTTAAGATTGACAATATATCACATAATGATGGTGAAAGTAATCACAATTGTTTTCTGTTCAATCAAAATGCCAAGGTCAAAACTACCCGAGCCCTGTCGGATATATCGGAACGAACGGACGAAACGGAACAGACCAACGTGAAAGATTCCAATTTGGTTCTTTTGGCCGACAACAGTGAGTTGTCCATTGCAAATCACTTCGATGAAATGGATGACAATGAATTTTTTACCTTTCCCTTGCTCAAATCGACATCGACCATTTTCAAAGTTGCTGAAGAACCAAATTCTGGTACGTTTGTATTAGGGGGTGGGAGTGGGTGAGTTGATTGGGTAAATCTTATTAATAAGTCTTTTTTTCCAATACAACCTTGGTTTGTCCAAATGCCGATTGGAGAAAGAAGATAAGTCGTTGTTCGGGCTGATCTTCACACTATTTTAGCCGCGACTTTATCTTGGAAACAATGACTAAGTTGATGGACTGACATATTTTTAGACGCCTGCGAAAAGTGTGAACAATGGAAGGGGATTATTCAAAATGTTGTGCGAAATTGGAATTAATGGAAATGTGGCTTTGCCCCATAAACTTTTGTTGCTGTTGTTGTTGACACTATTAATATTTCTATGTGCTGCATTTTGAACTCAAACTTATGCAGATTGATGAACACCTCTCAGTGAAATGTCAAATAAATGATTTTTTTAAAATGCATTGATGTTAATGATTTTTTATAATAAATATTGTCAGTGAAGTAAAAATAAAAATCAATGCATATATATAAGTTGTAATTAAAAATAATTTATTTACATTTCTACCAGACAACTCGAATTTCGTGTTATTCAAACAGCAATCAACAACATTTTTGTGTTTGTTCAATTAGAGAAACATAAATATTGTAATTACTTTTAAAATTTGTTTTTAATTTAATTTTTTGTGTGCGTGACTCAGAATGTTTTCACCAACGACATTTTAAAACTATAAAAACATATTTGAATTAAGCGTTGACAATTTCTCTATTTTTACATTCATTGAATATAGTTTTAAAAATTTTATTATTATTTTGTAAAACATTTAAAACTGAAAACAGTTTCTTTTTCAACTATACAAATGTTTATTGGAATTTTGGCTTTGAACAACAAATTTTTACGGAAGTTTGTAATAACACGTATTAAAAAAACCCCAACCATTTAGTTGGTTAGTGACAAAATTGCCCATAACCGTTCTTGGGTTTTGAACATTAAAAAATGACAAAAGATAATAAATTAAAAATAAAAAAACATTAATGCGTACTATTTTTTAATTTTATTCAGATTTTATTGCATAATGTTTGATCAGAAAGCCATTAGAAAATAAACTTTTTATTATCTATTGATGGTAAAAAGTAGTCAGTATATTGAAATAAAATTGTAATTTTGAAAAAATGCGGTTTTATTTATTTATTAAAGTTTTTAAATTATTAATTGTGAATATTTAAAAGGTTATTGAATGCAGTTTTTTATTTTGTAAAAACACTATTAGTACTATTATTAGTTAAATGAAAGCATTATTGTTAATAATTTTCGGTTCCAATCTGTTTTTACACATTTTGTTTACTTAATCCATAAAAATAGTTTACAATATTCCTATTATTCACGTGTTATATTAACAGAAAGATATTACATTATAACTATTGTATAGAATAAACAATATGTACATCCAATTACAGTTCAAATTTAAAATGAACCAATCAGGGAACAAAAACCCACATCTAATAAAATGTAATCGATTTTCGACCAATTTAAAATTATATGACGTCCAGCATTTACCGGTTTTTTAGCAAGTAGACATTTGCAAAGTCAAATGTAGGCCAGTGGAAAAGATTCAAACTATCATCCATCTAGTTTCGAATTTAGCGCTTTATCTTCTCTACTTTCCCAGTTTGTATCAAAAGTGCTACAGTTGCATTTAGAGCTGTTCAACGTATTTTGTCGCTCAAAAGACATCCGTCAACACAAAAGCGCTTGAAATTTGTACATTTTGACGGTTCTTTGTACAATGGAGCACATTTTGCACATTGCTTTTCTTGTTATCGTTTCTTTGGCAGTAATAATATATTGTTAAAAACTACAGTGCATTACAAAAATACACCAAACAAAGTATTAGACATTTTGTGGCAGAGTGAAAGAGGTAACTTCAATACTAGAATCGCAACTGGATGGTTACGAGTTTGAATCTTACTACCGGTCTTTGCTTGCTTTTGTTAAAAATGTATTTTCTCTTCAAAATTCAATCAATAAAAAGCACATAATACGTGCATAAATAAATGGAATAATTTGGTATTTTGTTTCAATTGTTGTAGCGTCCCACAATCAATATTGTTCATCAAATTCGTTATTGTCCGACCCAACCAAAGCTTTGCTTGACATTGGTAGACAAATTAGAGAAGCTTCTCAGTCAAGTCTATTTACTGTGCCTGCAGATTTTGCAACGGTCAATGTACCACAAGTAAGTTTTGCTTCAATTAATATTAATAGTAATAATTTTACTGCGTCAAGTTTAACCACCCAGATGCCAGTGGTTAAGGTGCTGACCTGACATCAAATAGGGCGTGAGTTCAGGTTTATATGTGCGTAAAACTTGAAAGGTATGCACTGCTGGTGATTCCAAATAAGGATGAAACAGCTGTACAGTGCTCCTGGTTAACTGAATCCAAGTGGATTTGTTATTCAAGTGAATTTGACAAATCTAATTAAAATCCTTAAAAACCCATAAATACGATGTTTGTCGTAATGACAATTGGTAAAACACTAGACTCAAAAGTGGGTATGTATAGGCTGTCGTTTCATTGTTCTCAACATTCATTTGCATAAAAATGTTTTCTATAAAACATTTAAACAATAACAACCAAATGAACCAAATAATAATTTTAATAAACATGCACGATCCATGTAAATAAAACTTTGAAAAATATATCTACTCATACAACTATTTAATAATTGTTTTATTATCTACTAGAGTAACAGTCTAACACGACTTAAAAATAAACACCATTATTTCTATAATATTCAAATTTAATATTATTAACAAATTTTTATAAATAATAGCCATAAACGAACAATTTGTTTTATTAAAAAAATTAAAAATCGAATGTTTATTCGTTTTTTAATTAATTAAATCTAATGATACACAAAAATGGCATATTTATAGAGTAAATGTAAAAAGATATTATTTACGTATTTAAATTTAAAGTTTAAACTTTTTTAGCGGTCAAACTTTTAATTTACATAAATTATATATATACTGATACACATACAAACAATTTGTGAATTTACTGTTGATAATTTATAAGTCTTAAACAATTTAAATAATTGGAAACAATGCATTCTAAATTTTAAAATATTTTGATATTAAGTTAATCAGTCCAACAAACAATTACAAATATTAATTAAAAATATTAACTACTTATGAGTAGCTTAACCTAATATTCATTTTCAGTATTTAAAACAGTTGCAACTGGATGATTTTTCCGAAAATTTGAACAAATCCACTTTTGAAAAACAAACAGAACATAAAGAATCGTCTTCTTGTAATGTTAAAAATAACAATAACAAATTTAATAACAAAAGGTATGTGTTTTTATTTAATCTATAATAATATAGATAATATGTATGCAATATTGATAGACAATTCATTATTAAATTTTAATATTAGAATCATATATAAAAAATCTTTTTCATATATGCATTAATATAATTTTTTTGTGTTGTATTATTTGTTAATTTTAGTTTTTATTTTTTTTTAAATATATGTTTTTTTTTCCAAACATTTTTACTTAAGTAACGACGAAGTGAAAACATACGACAATGTAAAACAAATTTCTGACAAAGCGGATACAATTACTAAAAACAATTATAATTACAAAATAAAATCTAATCGTCAATCGGCATACTCAACAAATAAAGAATTTGGCAAACTTGCAGACTATAATCACGATACCAATCTCGTGTCGACATCTGTAGACACTTCCCTAACTCGTGTAGCAGCATGGATCAATTCAATAGCCAATCAGTGTCCAAAAGAAGCAAATGGATTTGACGAAAAGCCGACGGAAAAGAAAAGCAAATTGTTATTGTTTAATCAAGATCCGCCCCAATGTTCCAACAAAAAAAGCCGAGAATCCAATAAACAATTTTTTTCAAATAATAAATTTGTAAATACTGACGCCGATTTAGCAAATGTTGTAATTGTCGAAACAACGGCCTTTAATGCCAATACTACTGTTGTAAATAGTCAAGAAGAAAATTGTTTACATTCGACGTTTAGAACTTGTGACAATAATGAAAGAAATGTCAATTTGGTTCATGCACCTCATTTTTACAAGTTGGTGTTTTGAAAATACTTTGATTTTATATTTTGAATAAAATTTATAGTTTGAATGTGAAAAAAGTTAATTTAGTGACGAATATATATATATATATATACATTTTTATTAATGGTATGATTTAAAAACAATGTTGTCAGTTAATAAGTAGGTTTTTTGGTTAAAATCATCTTTGCAGTATATCCAGATTCCTCAAATATATGGAAACAATTTTTTACATTATTTTCTATGCAACGACCAATAAATAGTCAAATTTATTACCGAGAGATAGAGTTAATTTTGTGAGGACACCAGTGTTTACAGAGACCGTGTGTGTATTACTGCACTTAAACATATCAAAAAGGAAATGCGAAAAAATCTCTGTTTAATTTTAGTTTTAGTCTAGGATAGGCTATAAGGGGATATTGGGTCAGAAGTATGACACTATTGTCCGAAATTAAAAATACACAAAAATACAAGCATTAATAATTAATTATTACAAATGAAAATGACCAAAATTTATTTCATTTTACTTTTTCTAGTTCGCCTCTAACCAACCCGCCACCATCTTTATTATCCATAAACGAACCAAACCAACAAAATTTCTCTCCCTACCCGAATAGAGCCAATTGTATTCCTCAGCGCTCGTTCAATGTGTCTTCTGGAATACAGTACAACGATACAGACAATAAATATTTTGATAAAAACTCTTGCACTATTTCACCACGTACTGCTTCTCAAGGTCGTTTCAATCATGTGCTACAAGATCAATCTCCGCTTTCAAAATCGCAATTTGTTGCCAATTGGAATCATTCTCTTCACTCCATCAATCCAACCATTCTATCCAACCCAAATCAGCAATTTTCACGACAATTTTATTTTGTTCCAAAATCCCAACTAGCCAACTCCATTCCCAATCAAAACAATGATGATGATCATTATCATTCGGATGATTTAAAATCAAAAAAGTCAACCATTAAAACCAAATCGATTTCTTCCAAAATCCGCACTTTGTCACTTTTTAAAAATCTTCGTTTGGGTCGTAAAAACAAGTCAAAATCCAAAATATGCGAACAAACGACTGATTTAAATGACAATGATCATCATCATCATCATCATTTTGTACCCGAAACATCCAATGAAAATGTCAGTTCAAACTTGACAAGTTTTGGGTTTGATCATTCAAATGGAATGCCCAATGTCCATCCTTCTTATTCTAATTCAAGGAGAGCTATTCAAAGAAGCCATCCGTTCAATCATACTCTCCCAATATCCAACGGTATCGTCATTTATCAAACTGATGCAATTGGTACTACTAGTACGCCTCCTACCAACGAATATTCCACTTATTTTTCTTCCAACAAAATAGAAAATTCTCCTTGTTTGCCACATTGCGACAAAGACTTGTCAGCCCGATTGTTATCTACACCTTCGTCAACTGCACTCAGTCTGTTGAGGTAAGTAGTTGGTTTGTTTTTAGATGCATTTGTAAAGTTGTTTTTTTTGTTTGATAAAAATGAGAATAGTTCGTGTTTTAACCTATTTTTCTGTTTACATTGCTCGAGTGTCGTTTGAGTAAGACGTGGTCAAGTGGTACATAGCTGGACTCGAACGTAGGTGAACATTGCATTCGACTTCGCTGAAAAATATTTCCTGTAAAACATTCAACTAGTAACAATCAAATTTGAAAAAAAAACTAAATAGGCATTTATAGCTGTCAAACATGAAGATTTCAAGGTGCTGACACTGATTTGATCGAATTCAATCAAGTACGGGTCAATGGACATAGCTACTTGTACTATTCCAACATATGTTTATCAAGGCTGTTGTTATTGCTACATGTTATATAATTTCTATGCAGTTGTTTAATAATATTTCAAATTATTTACTATAAATGACCTTATCGTTTTTTTTGTGGTTTTTACAAGAAATATTTTTCGACATTTCGACATTTAGATAAGGACTCGGATTTCTGCTACTGGATTTTGATGATAGCAATAGAACTTGGACCTATTTCTGCTACTGGTTAAGTGGTTCAGCTGTAATGAACATAGTAACCGCCCCAAAATCATATGGTTCCTATTCTTGTCTTAGCTTAGAAAACTTAATAGCATTACTAAACAATTTAAAGCAACTGTAGACTAACCTAATTAGGGAAAAGGTTCTTTTATAAATAATTATAAATTGCATTAAATCGTATTTTTGACATGTTTTTAGATGTTGATGACGTATTTTTTAAACAATTCTATTTAGGCATTCATTTTATTATGTACATAAAACAGCTTTAAATGCAATTTTTGAAAATGCAATAAAAAACATAAAATACGAATTTTAATAGAAGAATCTTGATATGCTATTGAGTAAACGTTTCAAACGTAACACGGCAAATAAGTTACTCGATACGTACTTTATAAAACAGAACTAAATTTTACTAACACTGGTAAACGCAGTCCCCGTTTGGCTGTACTGAACATCTACTTATTGAAAATGACTGTACTAAAAGTACTTGAGCACAAATCCTCCATACATTGTATTGCTTCCAATAATCTAATTAATTTTTTCAATTCCTTTTAGTGGAAAATTCTCTGCTTCCGTTCAACGTTCCGGTCGTAGAAGTATTAACGGCGGACCTTCGAGTAGTGGCTATGAAAGTATGCGCACTGGTGTCAGCGAACTGTCTTTATCCCATCCCGACTCAGCTAGCGAATGCTCTGGCAAAGGTCAAAATATGCATTTCCTACGTGATCAGTTTGTACGCCGTGCATCTCTGGATGCAAATCGTTATCAAACGAGTTATGGAACTAATAATAATAACAATGATCATATGTCAAGTAAAAATGCACATCAGTGCAGACATTAAGGTAATACACTATTTGTTTTAAAAAATGAATTGTTTATTAATTTTTAAAAATCTAGTTATACGTGTAATTTATAATAAATAAAGCAATACATATGCAAATATTTATAAAGTGTTTTATTTAACGATGTTTCTGGCTATGTAAATTAAAGTTATCAAATTTATACTAACCTCAATTAATTAAATTTATTATTTATTTCAAACCTCTTTCGCTCTGAAGAGCATGGGATAACAAGATTGTTCAATACGATTGTACATTAAAATTTTGGCTTTAAAGATACTTTCACTTCTTTGCCATAGTTTAATGAAATGGTGTCTTGTTATTTTTTTCACAGAGACCAGGTTGCAGTTTTGCTCTTAAACACTCATCCTTTCTCAATCAGGTATGAGACCGGCTACAGCGAATCTAGATAAGGAATTAGCGTCATAAATAAACATACATATACCTGGCGCTTGATTTTGGCATAGGTTCGAATACTACTACCGGCACTAAATGCTTCGCTAAAATATTCACTAACGAATAATGCGTTTTCCGTAAAATATTCAAAATAGTGAATATAAATAAAAATAAAATAATAAATCATAAAATATATTATCAACGGAACGTCTTTAGTGTTTTTTTATATACTTTTTAATTATATGATTGGTAACACAACCATACTTTTATTATACACATATTTGTAGAGAATATTAAACAATCATCTTTGTTCGGTTTATATAAAAAGAAAACCTTGCATATACAATAATTGTAAAGACACACGAAGCTTATTGGTTAATAGACCGCATTTTGATGACGTTTCATAAAGATTGATAAATGTGTCTAATCAGGATTAATTCCGTTAAGTAAATAGCTTCACATCAAAATTAGAATGAGTTGATGATATTGTTACCTTTCCATTATTTCCATATTTGCACTCATCCGCTTAGATAGAAATCCAGTTACGTCGCTAGGCTTTCGGTCATCAATCCGTGATAATATGGGTTTAGGTTGCATCACAGGCGGATACGCAAAATTAGGAATATTATTACCATTATTGAGAATGAAAACTGCACGCATTACATAAATCATTGAGACGATTAGCATCCCAAATGAAAAAATACGTATTGACCAAATCAAAATTCTGCTTTATTACACGCTTCTAACAAGATTACAGTGCTTATATACATTCTAATAAGTTTGATAAAATCTTTTTCACTATAGACAGATATGGGGTATTATCACTATTATTATTATTACATTAAGCTTTAACATCTCACTAGAGATACATTCAGCTTAAAATACATTTTCACCATCAATAAAACAAAATATGTAAATGTTTTCAAGTTGTACAGATACCGGTGGTTTCTTTCAAACCAACATCTTTTAAAAATAACTAGAGCGATGGATTGGAAACTTGATAGGCATAGGTTCGAATTCAAGTATTGGTACTAAATCCAGGTCTTCCTTTGGTTTTGATAAATATCCACCTGGTAAAAATGTTTTTCACGAAACATTCAAGCAATAAAAATCATGTATATATATATATATATATATATATATATATATATAACAAGTTTAAGCTAAATATATTGCAAATAATGATACATCTACATTAATTTAATAGATACTAATCCCAGAATAATCATCAAAGTGCGAAGAATACAAAGACAAAGTAAATTATTCGACGTTCGGTGCAAGTATTAACTTGAGAACGCAAAATCCCATGTATACTCAGTAAAAAATTTGCCTATTTTTATTTCCTATTCACTACATTTATATAATTTTCTATTTGCAAATTACAATGTTACATTTTTTGTTTGTTTATAAATAAATTTTATTTTAAGCTAATCGACAATTTTGTTTGTATTTGTACAGCATCGACATACCTTTTGCAAAACGAGTTTAGTAAAACAAAATTTACTAAAATACAGTACCAAGTTGGAGTGACACTTTTTCAGCTTTTCGATAACATTATCGACGCCCACATAAATATAAATTTATAAACACTACTTTGTTAACGAGACCGCTTGTTCACCACTTCCAAGTTAGTCGAATATCTCTAAAATATTGATCCACTGTTTTACAAATTTGCATGTAAAAGAAATATTTCATTGGTTGAGAGACAATATTCTTGCAGCAGCACCGCTGTTTACAAAAACAATTTCCGGTACGGCTACACATGATATCGGTATATCATAAGACAATTCATAAGTACAGTGAGTGTATTAGTAACGATCTGCTAAATCTGAAGCCTAACTATACTCTTGTGCACCCAAAAGTCTGTGGTAATCCGATATTAGTCCAGAATACACTGCGTCCGAGGGGTCACTGTCACTAAAAACTCAATACTACACATGGATGTGTTTTTTAAGTTAATATTACATTCAAAAAATCCTTGAATAATTAATTTCGAGTGTTCACTAGAATACGAATTGACAAATTATGTGAAGATGAACGCAGACAAACTCATTTGTTTTGATCAAAAATATATAAGAATTGTAAGATATTGTATATATATATATATATATATATATATATATATATATATATAGAGAGAGAGAGAGAGAGCAGTAGATTAACTGAATAAAAGTATGTTTCTCACAGTTGTGTCTAACAGCCACCTAACTGATCGTCTAATAGATACGTTTTAGTTTCTACATTTTACAAACTATCCAATTAAATATAAAAAACCGTCATAAATTTATTTTGTATTTTAAAAACATATATTAATCAAAAGTATTTAACCATGTAAATAGGTAAATAAACGTGTATATATATATGCACATGAAAACAGACGGTGCATGAAACGAAATCCCCATCATACAAATGCGACACAAAATTAGCACCAAAAACGTACACACACACAAATTAAAAAGCAATATTTTCAAAAATAATAATAATTAGATCGGACAAGTTAAATGAATGACAAGGGCGCTGCTAAGATAACCCAACAAACACACGATTATCTCCAATAAAATTGAATAAATGTCAATTAAACGTCATGGTTTCATGTGTGCGTGCTTGCGCAGGAGAAAGAGATAGAGAAATACGGACAAACATACACAATCAGGCAAAAACTTGAAATAAGACAAATAATAACGAAAATAAATAATGGCAAAACAATGTCGACTAGATAATACACACTGAAAAATTATTATTGATATTATTGCAAACAGCATTCAAAACTATAAAAACTAATGTAATATAAACAGCTGGAAATCACGTACAAGCGACAAGTATCAATGACGAAGCTAATTTTCAATCATCACAGAAGTTCTCGCCATTGTCCACGTTGGTACGACAGTGACAAAGTCGAATAAAATAAGTAAATCGTATACATAAACGATTTTGTCATAAATGCATAAACATATTAGTTAAAACAAAAGAAAATCATTGTTGTATTGCACATATACAAGTCACACACACATATATATATGTGTGTCTAAAAATGCAAATCAATGTTGTGAAGGTAGCGATTATGAAATTGGCATCGCTAATCGAAAAACGTTTTGCTCAGCTGGACAAGTGGGGGAAGAGTATGCGCAAATGAAAAACATTTACACAGATACACACATGCAAATAAAGAGTCGCTTTCATTGTGTAAATAATAAATGCCTATCACAATAAAATATAGAAAAAAAGATTAAACAATCTGTACACACAGTTATTATAATCATTAGGCAAATAATACGCATGAACACGCCTTGGGATAAAAAAGGGCAAAACATATGACAATCCCAAAAAAAATGACCGAGATAATCTACAAAAGTGATAAAACTACCACAAATGAAAATAATACTTCTTATGAAACGAAAAACACAATAAATACTGATCCAATAAAATGAATTTCTTTGTAAAGCAATAAAATACAAGTCAAAGATAAATCACAACAGATGGTGTGACAGCAATGGTACAGCCAAATGATTAAAAAATAAATTATGCGCAACATAAATCTAAGAAAAAGCAAATATCACAAACACACACACACATACACAAGTATAAATTAGCGTAAAACAAATTCAAACAATGATAAAAAGAAATGCTCATAATCTGATGCAAGTGAATTTCATAATCAAAATAATAGACAAATGCATATTTAAAAATAAAATAAGTTGACAAGTAATAATTGTGGGTTGTTGGTGTTTCTGAAAAATCTTCCACACACACACACACACACATAAGAGCACAAATAGAGCAAGGCAACAACATCAAATCAAGTTTAAATAATAATAATAATAATATTTGAATAGGACAAATCAATTTTCTTCAAAAATCATCATAAACCAATAAAATAATCATTTCATTGCGACAATCACCTGGTTCTTTATTTTTAATCATTCTTGGCAATACATACGCAAGTAAAATTAGTTGTGATAAATTTAACGAAAAAAAAATATAATAATAATAATAATAAATTTGCATACGTCAAAATTTCCAAATATTTTGTACAAATTCATTGCGAAAAAAGAGACTAGATTTTAAATAGAACAATGGGTTGTTAACATAGTGTTAATCTGGGTACAAAGGACTTTATGCATCTCATCTTCAAATCAAAAACAAAAAAGAATTTTTTAAAATAAATATAAAATAAAAAATAAAATCAAACAAAATATTATCATCTTGTGTAGCGTTTTGCCATTAATTCATGTGACAATTCGTTTTCGGTCAGTTTCAATGTGCCAGCCACTTGGATCCAAGCTTATCCTCGTAACTCGCTGCAGAAATTGTGTCAGTGGAATGAGGATAATGACTTGGCGAATTGTGAACAGAAGATGACGATGATGACAACAGCGGTGGCGGCGGAAGTGGCGCAGCACCAACAGCACTGTTGTTGTTGTTGTTGTTTGCAAACGACGGAATGGTCAAAGAAAGCGGGCTGGAAAGTTCCGACTTGGCAGCCAAATTGCAGTCTTTTACATTGCTCAATTTTGTGGCAGACTGACTTTTCAACGCCAAACCACCACCACCACCAGGAGCAGCAGTAGTTGGAGTGCGCGATGCAATGCTCTTGCTCGTCATACAACAACCGGTCAACTCGTCATTTTCGCTTTTCGAGTTGACACTAAGATTAGGACCACAGTTGGGTGCGTAGGCGGTAGTGTTTGAAACGTGCAAGTTACCTATAACTGACTGCATGGGTTGTTGTTGACTCGGTCGTGTCGTGTGGTAGCGCATCACGCTGTAGTCGACGTTGATGCAGTCAAAATCGGCAAATACGTCCTGGGCGACTGCTGCCAATTCGGAAGAATTTTCGATCGGGGTGAGGACAGGTTCTTCGGTTGTAAAGTCCTACCAAGACATGAAGTAAACAAAAATATGGTCAGTTTGAATAAATCTTTTGGTCCTTTGGACAAACAGAAAGGAAGAAATCAGACAACAAATAATTGATACACAGGGGCGCCTAAGACCAATTGATGTTTCCCAATTATCGACAACGGTTAATTAAAAAGTCCTAACACAATTCAAAGTATCATAAATGCACGGAAGTCTACTTGTAAACCATAACCATATCACAGTACCCCATTTGTTATCCCAAAAAAGTGAATCATCAGTTTATTCAACCCATCAAAATCAAAAAATAATTGACAAATAAAATTTGGTATAGTCAAAGTAAAAAATTGTATAGGTCAATAAAAAATACACTCATTACCGAGACGTGACTACTAATGATAAAAAAGTAGTCAATACATATAACAATAAATTTTCTCCAACATTGTCGGTAATAGTAAAAACAATGAATTCCTATAGTACATTAGACTGATATTTAACCTTAGAACAACGTGGACACCCATATAACTTCATATTAGATTACATTATTAATAAAGCAATGCATTAATTAATTCTATATCCTCATATATACACAAACATTTAACTCCCATGTAACGAACAAAATTTGCTAACTTTATCCACACCAATGTTTCACGATGCAATCACAATGTGAATAGTTCTCAACTATTGATCAACGTAATATCGAAAACATTAGCTATGTATTGACGTATACACTCAGTCAACTTAATAAGATAAATATCCCACGTTAACCGATATCTAAAATTTCTTAATCTCGCTATACATACAACTAACACTTGTTTACTTTACTCCGTTTTATACAGACATACACACACAGACCTAATTGTGTAAAGATTATTCAAATCAAAAGGGATCGACTGTTGCAACGTGATAATTTTGCTAATTACTGCAGCAACCCAAAAGGATGATTAATAAAAAATAAACTGGTTACAAACATTAGTTAATACATTATAATATATTGAATGATTCAAATTTTAAGTTAAAAAACAATGTCACGTTGTTGGAACTGTGTCTAGGTTTCAGATTGGGCAACTTTCACTGTTCATTGATATCGAAAAACAATCTAAAAATACCTGTGCTTTTAATTATAACTTCACTCGTGATAGAAACAGCTGTTAAAGATTTCTAAATTCCTTATAACAATTTTCACACACTGCAGAAAAACCGTCAAGGTTAAGAAAACACTTCTCTTTAGAAAAAACTAGATGCTCGTAAAAAATTTAGAACAAGATTTTCTAAATATTTTAAAACTTGGAATGTTTAAACCGGAAACGCATCTTTCAACAGTGTCAGTGGTGGGATTCGAACCAGTATCCACCAGGTTTATAGACAGGAAGAACGTTTAACTAACTAAAAAACTGCAAGAATATAAATAAACATTATTGGTCGTTGAGTGTTCAACCAATCATCAAGTGTCTCTATTTTTATTGGTTAATCAAACCCTTATACTATTGGTTAATTATGAAAATACTTTATAGTGCTGGTCGTTTGCTATCCAATCATCGTAGAGCTTTGCATTTACGTTCGCATAATGGCCTCGTCAATTGTTGGGATAATAACACAGATAACAAGTATCACTAAACTCACTTTGTCGAAATTACTTGTATCAATCCTTGATCGAACTTTGGGTCTAAATGGAGGCCGGACACGACGTTCTTCCAAAATTTTCCAATCGATTTCCTTGAAAAATGGATGACGTAATATAGCTGTTTCTCCACCTTCTGCCTCAACACAGCCCAAACGCCGATTGGGAAATTTGACAAGAAACTGAAATAAAGAAAATGGGGAAATGTTCGATGCAGAGTGTTCGTATAATAATTATAAAAGGCAGTCATTGTTAATTAGTAGCAAGACTACTTCTTTATTATTTTCAAGTTTACAGAAACAAGTGCAAAGTAAGTGCTGTACAATATTTTCACATTTAAGCCTAACGTCTCAGATACGCCCCTGCACTCATGTCATCAACAAAAAGCAATGGAATGTTCTCTGATCATGCAAAGGACGATATTGATAATTACCTAATGTATCGTTGGAAATTATCAGTCATCATCATCAAGAATAAACACCACCAGTTATTATCGACTAGGGTAATCCAAATTACCAAAAGTCTGCAAAAAACATTAACTTATGCAATGTGCACTTAATGAACGACACTTGACGTATACTGATTTTAAATGCTAATTCATCCCTAATTTAATCCATCCAGTGATCTCTATTAACTGCAAACAACAAGCAAACGGACGCTCAATTAAGTAATTCATTTGGATGAGGAGGCCTAACATGAATTAAATGACTAAGTTCGCGTGCTACAATGTCTGTCCAAATTTTCCGTTGGTCACCCGGTCTTCTTTTCCATCCAGGTAGTGGATGGGGCTCCATAGCTATTCTGGCAGGATAAGTGGGCGATCTACATAAAACATGGTCAATCCATTTTAATCGTCTTTTTCCTATTGTGTTAGAGATACATGGCTAATGAATGTTGTGTCTTACAAATATTTGGAAACAAAAGTACAAAGTTAAAATTTATAACTACATGATAATAATAATAATAATAATGAAAATACGAACTTTGGACAAAATGTCAATTGCGTCCGGGTTGAGATTTGGTGGATATGCAACCTCATCATACGATATAGCATTGAACAAATCTTGTTCCGTATCGCCCTCAAATGGAGGAGCACCAGCCATCATTTCGTACATGAGTACACCTAAAGCCCACCAGTCAACGCTAAAGCCATAATCCAGTTCGGCCAAAATCTAGAAGAAAAAAATGGAGAAATTGCCAAATTAGGAAAATTATAGTAAATGCTTAAAAGTTACCCAGTATCGTTTTATTATTACTACTACTGTATAGTAATAATAATAATTATAATAATAATAATAATAATAATAATAATTATTATTATTACTGATTTAAATATAATCAACTTTAAGCACAATTGTAGTATAACTAAAACCCCCCTTCTTTAAAATTATTACAAGACTGTTAAGTTTCCAAACTTTAGAGAAAAAAATGTTTTCCGATTCCAGTCCCAGACTAACAGGATCCGGACATCAGAGCTTAAGAACGGTCTCATCAATATTTGTAAACAATGTGGCGATGTCTATCAATCAAGAAAGTTTGTTATTTGATGCGCCTATGAGATTTTGCTTGGCATATGAAACTAAGATAGATGATGGTATAATGTACTTTACGAATATGGAACTAGTGAACAGGTGGCCATGTCACCAAATATATAAAAAGTGGGAGCTTCGACTATAAAATTATTTTCATCTCAAATGAATCGCAGTTACATTTACAGCAAAACTATAATCCAATTCCAAACCCACATTATCGTAAAGAATGTTAATCACTCATTATGGTTGGTGATGCAGTCAGCCCTCCATTATTTCTATATTTCTACAGTATATTAAACAATTGCTTTATAAATATAACAAACGCAGAAAATAACTTTTCTTGGCTGATAAATGACGTCCTTGTGACGACGCCATTGTTAACAATAATCCCTGACCCCAAAAAAACTCCAACCATTTCTCAGATATAATCATTAGACATCAAACCTACTTCGGGAGCAATGTAGTCTGGAGTTCCACAAAATGTCGACGTCGTTTTGCCCGGTCGCATTCCTTCTTTGCACATGCCAAAGTCGGCCAACTTGCAGTGACCTTCGGCATCGAGCAGAATGTTGTCCAACTTCAAGTCGCGATAGACGATGTAATTTTTGTGCAAAAACATCAGCGCCAAAATCACTTCGGCAGCGTAAAATCGAGCCCGAACTTCGTCAAAACGACGTGCCCGCTGAATTTGAAACATCAAATCACCACCGTTGACGTATTCCATGATGAAAAATAGACGGTCCTTTAAAATAGAATAAAATGAAATTGTGCACTTTCTATATTGTATATATATATATATATATGTAAGAAGTGGTGCCTTTTTGGCGACAATAGTATTATAAGTAAGTGTACGGGTTGCTGTTTATTAAAACTTTAACATTTCCATTTTTGTTTTTAATCAAGTAATTAGAATTTTTTTGTAAAGTAAATATTCTACACTAATTAAAACCTTTATCAATCGCAATAAGTAATTTTTAAAAAACAAAAATATTAATTTTTTTGAGCTTTTGGAAACATAATTCAAGTGTCTGATTGACAATAATTATAAAAAAAATTTAAATAAAATTGAATTGCAGTTTTGTGTATAAGCGTTGATAATCTCACTGAAATTGTGTCCAAAAAAGCATTTAAAAAAGCACACAGCTATTTAATAACCGTGCAATCACAGTCTGACACTTATAAAAACCCCATATTTAAATACATTTAATCCCAGTAAAATAACTTGTAAGTAATTGCACAAATATCACGTCTAAATCATGAGCTATCAGATTTAAAAATTGAATTAATAATTTGTAATAATTATAATTATAAAACTGTACAAATAAAATGACTAGAACAACAAAACATACCATACCAAACAAATAACACTACAAATATTAAAACTAAAATTACGTCAATTAGCAGTTAGTTTAGTAAAACAAAGTGACAAAATAATAATGTTGACTTGTATAGATAAGAAAAGATTAAGATATCAAAAAACCGTTTACACAATGCCGGGGTGGTCAAGTTAATAAAGCGCTAGACTGAAAACTGGTTCGAAATCTCTTTTCAAACACTCAAAGTATCGCTTCAAAATTTTTATAGTAATAAGGTTACAATTCTATATACCCAAACACAACCACTCCGACATTAGTTTAATAATTATTTAGAAAACGTTGAACATGAAAAAAGTTGGCAAAAAAAGCATACCTCGGTCTGAAAAGCGCAATAAAGCGCCGTGAGAAATGGATGATGGGCTGCCAATACCAAAATTCGGCGCTCGGTCAACGTACAATCAACATCTTCGTCTTGCAAGATGACTTCTTTTTTCAGCACTTTGACAGCAAATACTTCGCCCGTGCCTTTGTGTTCGGCCAGCATAACTTTGCCAAACGAGCCTTTGCCCAATACTTTGAGAAATGTAAAATCATTCAACGTGGGAATTCGCAAATTCGTCGTATTTGTATCACTCGAATAGACGTCGGTGGAATCCTGTGGAGACACAAACGAACAAATAGGAGCTAAAGATAAGAACTGATAGCAATATTTGGGAGTAAAAAAGCCAATGTTTGCTACAACAATAAAATACCTTAGCCTCACTACTACTAATTCCATTAGAAAAGGTTTTTGAACTACAAGAGTAGGGTAGTAATATATATATATATATATATATATAGACGAGGACTCCCATTTAGTGGATCGGTAGTCGACTAAACTTGTACCCAGCTTAACTGGTTATGCTACCCAAAAACAACTGCAAGGGAGTACTGTGAAATCTCCAGCCAACGGTACAAACTTCTCCAAAATAAAATGGCAAGCTTTCAATGTGACAACATTCGTAATCACCTTAGGCCTGACGCCAGATATATAATTAATAGGGAAATTTAAATGCCAATCAATTATAATGAAACTGTAACGCATTAGTTATTGTGTCAGTCGACTAAACACAAACAAACAAACAACCGTTTCAACTATATTCGCGCATCTGTAAACGAGACATGACAGTACTGACCTGCAATGACGATGGTCTCTGCACGGGCATGCCATGTCGTCCAGCGACCGGCCCGGTTGTGGAAACAGATCCAATGGCCAGATCTGCCATGCGCGTCGACGTATCGGTCAAATTGAAATTGCACTGATTCAGACTGGTTACGGGCAAGGATATGGGCGAGCTGAGCGAACGTTCGTGTGGAACGACGCCCGACATACAACTGTCAAAAATGCCAAAAACAAAAATTGCTTCAATTGATGCATTTCCACTTTGACAAATAAAAAACGGACACCATTCGGTAATAAGTGCTTATATACATATATATATATATATATATATATATATATTGCTGATTGTTTTACATGCGCAAAGTAGGGTACTTCGTAGTACTGACAAGCATAGGAAAGGAATGAAGTTTTTGGACTAATAGATGATATCTTCAAGCATGTATGTATGTGTATAAAAACAACATTATGATTAAATAATCTATAAAAACATGTTAAAATTTAAATAATTCTTTCTGTCATAAACATAATACTAACACAATTATTACTCCCATCTATATGTTTCGCTTTAAGCTTACAAATAAATTCATATTTTCCAAAAAAAAACGCTTAAAATCCGATCTTATGTACACTTACACAGAAGTCGCATCATATCTGACTTGCTTCAAAGGACTTAGCGGAGTACTGTAACCCATGTCACTGTAGACTCCATAAGAAGCACGAGGACCGGACGAGATTGGACGTGCCGAAGAAGAAGAAGAAAGACCAGCATTCGAAACTCTATTAGAAATCATTGTAGATCCGACAGTCATGGAAGAAGACGTGCCCGATGGCAAAACTCCCAAATCGGAAGGATTCAAACCACACAGCCGAATTGCAGCAACGAGATTGCGCGTATTTACTCCACAATGCGAAGCAACATTGCGCTCGCATCGTTTGTGAATATTGAGACGACAGACTTCGCATTGCAATCCTTGTCGCATTAGGCCAAAAAGCAACGAACCACAATGATCGCAGAATGCAGGAAGCATAAATGTATGAACGCGAAATTTGTGAGGAACGTTTATATTGAAACGATTCTGCAAAAAAGGCAAATAGAATAAATAACAATTGTAAGAAGTTGTTATAAAAATTAAGATGCTAATGATCCTAAGGATTTAAGTAATGCTTATAAAGTTTCAATTTCCAATGATGGTGATACCCCTCCATCCCTCCTCCATGTGTTGCATCCTGGACTAGGTGCTGAAAGACAGCTGGACTAATAACAGCAGAGTCCGAGTGCACAGCGGTATAACTGGGCTTCCGCTACGGCGGGTGGGTCCAACATACACCCAGAATACTTAAAAGGTATCTAAAGGTATACGTATACCATATGTAGCCCTTGGGCTAAGGAAGATAACCCTGACAAAAAATCAGGTGGCCTCATCAATCTTTGCGAACAGTGGCGACGTCACAAGGATGCCGTCTACCAGCCAAGAAACTTTGTTATTCTTCCACGTTTGTTACGCCTATGAAGCCGTCGAAATCGATCGTTTGCTATGTCGTATAAATATGGGAAATAATGAGGAGGTGACCCCACGTCACCAACCAAAATGAATGATAAAACATCAAATTACTGGCAATCTTAACCAGTACCTTTCAATCAAGTATTCTGACTAAAACAATCTGACACTAATTGGTTCCATATATTAGGATGAGTACAAAAGACAATCCTCTTGCAGGTGACCAGTGAGACACTGTCACACTGATAGTACATAATAAATAATACAAACAATTAAAAATTACCATAAATGCCTTAAATGAGAATCAAACTTACATTAAAGTGAACTAGCTGTCTTATGCTTCAATCAAGGTCGTTACTAGTGGAATGCTAATAATTCTAAAAATTGAAATAATGCTTATAAAATCTCAATTTCCAATGAGATTGATTTCGTACTCTCATGTTGTACATCATGGACTTGAAATAACACAGATTAGAAACTAAGTGCATACAAGGATTATATTTTGGCGGATGTGTGCAAACATACACCCAAGGTACCCTAAAAGTACCTTAAGGTACGTGCACAATATATGTAGCTAATAGGCTAAGGAAAACAACCCTGACGAAATATCAGACGGTTTCGTTAATATTTGTAAATAGTATCACTGTCACAAAGACATCGTTTTTTAGCCAAAAAACTTCACCACTTAACTACGTTTGTAGCGTATACAACGTTTTATTTGCACATAAAATATGGAAAATAATCCCTATCCGGATATAGAAATAATAAAAAGGTAACTGCGAATCATCACTCCCCATTCATTATGTCACTCTGATAAAAAACAAAAAATGTTCAAAACAATCTCATTCATTTTCTAATCAACTTCTTTAATTACCTGAAAAACAGCTGTAGGACCGCTAGCAGACTTGATCCCTGGACATTGAGTAATCACATTGAGGTAGCAACGTTTGTGTACGACGCAAGTGCAAACTTGACATTGGTATCCTTGATTCCACAATCCCCAAATAAAACTGTTGCATAACGAACAAAATGTAAATTGTCGAAGACTTGTCACTTGAAATTTGTGACCTTTAGCCTGATGAATGCGCCGACGCAAAGCACCACACCGATAATGCTTTCCATGAACCCCGCCGATAGCGCTATCACGACCGGGAAATCCGGGTCGATCACGTGGAGGTTCATCGGTGCGGGTTCCAGCCAAATCAATGCGGATGTGCAGTTTGCCTTGTGGCTCCAACTCGAGCCAAACATCTTCGCCAGACCGAACATTGTGTATGGCTATTTCGACAATGGCTACAAAGTCGTCGGGGGGAATGGCAGCATCGTGATAGACGGTAAAGGTAAGTTGCTGTGCACATGTAACTTCGGCGCATATGTTTTCATTCCATTTGGGAATATTTGTACGGGACTTGGTTGAACTTTTGCCAATAGCAATATCGTCAACGTCGATGGTTACGTAAGGATCGAGAAATTCGTACAGTTTGGCAGCAGGTCCAACCGCATGACGCGTTGCACAAGCTGTTGGCTTTAATTCAGCCGCTTCAAAAATTCGGATATTCAAAGTCCCAGAAAAATATTCCATGAAATACTGGCAACTCTCAAAAGAGAGACTATATGTAGAATGCAAAAAAGAGTACATTATTCATAAAGTAGAAATTACGAAATTAAATTTAGGTATATTGTGAAAATAAACTTTTAACAAGATTAGAATTAATTAGTAATATATTATTATTAGCAAGAACTACACAAGAAATATAGCATTTTATCACGTACAATAAAATTCTACAAATAACCATAACTTAAAAAATGCATCTGTTCATCTTTGCTTTAATAGTGATCGACATGTAACTGGTTAAACAGATTCAAGTCCTATCACCGGCACTAATTGTGGGCTATCGTCTAAGGCCAAAATTGTTCAAAATACACAGACCTACACCAAAAACAAATGATCATTCTAATTCACGTTAGGCGTGACCCTTACACCAACCTATAAAAATAACAATTATTCTGCCTGACTCGTCTTTGACAGATTCATTATACCTTATGTTCCATTTCTAGGTTAATGTTTCAATCAACATACTCATCATTAATTTAATTATCTTTACACGCAACTGTCATTCTTCATTAGATTTTATTTCGGGAATAAAATCACTAGTTGTTCCAATTATGTATCTTGGTTAGGTTAAATTTGTGTAAAACCAACTAAGCCACTAGTGGGTATGCATAATTTTAAAAGTGTAATATAATCACATTGTCCAAGCCTGTACAAGTGCATTAAAATAATTGAAAATCCACTTTAAAAGCGAAAAACGAATTTAAACACAAAGATAACACTTTTTAATACATCACACATTACTTGCTGTATGCAGTAAATATGGCTTAAAAATTCTAGAACCAAATAAACTTGAAAATTGTTCTAGATACAAATAGCACAACACAAACGTCGCACTATCCATATCAACCGGTAAGACAAAAATTAGCTACCAAATTCGTGATGACCTCATAATGATGCAAAAACAGATGCCAAATTCCGCAGTTCAAATGAACGTCGACATTTATTAAAGACGTAAGAAATCAAATGTTTAGTTACTATACTATCCTACATATTAATCTAACAGCGTTTTCTTTTCTACTCTTCCAATAACTTGGAATTTGTGACAATTCCAGCTAGATGAGTGAAAGGACGTTGTAATATATATTACAGCCATGTTAATCAGTGTTCTCTAATCACTTTAAAAAAATACTAAATCAATTTTTAGTTTATTAAAAAATCAACTAAAAACAAATACTTTTGATTAAATAATATCTGCTCACGCTTTAACTGAAAAAGTAAAAAAACTAGATTTACTTTAAACAATGTGGTCAATCTTTTTCAAGTCAAGTAAAGTAATTGTTTAAGATTTCGCCACATAAATACGTATTAGTCCAACTCAAATTTTTTATATGAAAATTTTCGTATCTATATACAATGTTCTTATGGTTCCAAAATAGTTTGCAAGTTTGCAAAAAAGCAGCCGTTACTCGACAGATCGGTTTCTAAACTGTTCAGTTTCTGGAACCTGCATTATCAATAATCGACTACTGGAAGAGCAATATTATTAACCATTATTGACAAACTCAGAAAAGCGTTTAACGAAATAATTCTTTTGGTTGTTAAAACGTAAATGGTATTTAATGTGCATTTTTAAACAAGTTCTACAACTTTTCGTTTCTGTAAAAAATACCATGCCATTTGCGTACTGTTAATTAAATAATTGCCATCTATCATGTGTTAAAATCCTTGTTTATTTAAAAAATTTCTTTAACAAGATTATATCCATGATAATTTTTTTAAAAATTAGTGCAATAACACAGACTTGACAAACTTCCGACTTAATTAGGAAAGCCTCAGTGGAAGTTGCACTCACGCGTACCATGGCTTTTAGATTTGCATACAGCGCCTTAAAAATGTTGACTAGCTCATAATAAATTTTATTCGGTAGCAAGTACACGCGAAGATGTTCAATCTAGAGTCGAGAACAGCAAAGTAATCTAAAAAGATTAAGTATTTAAGTTTTTAGTACCATGTCGCAATTTTAAAAATTGGTTAGTCTGAGCATCCCATTTCTCAGTAAAAACCAAACCGATTACCTCTAGTCAAGTGCTTACGCCCAGCACAAATATATGGTACAATATTTGCACAACTTTAAATTTTGCATACAATGAAATTATTTCTTGGTAGTTACATGACAAAACGTAATCACCTTTCTTATAAATATGTTAATAATCTTGAGGATTTGAATAATGCTTATAAAATCTCAATTTCCAATAATGGTTGTATTCCTAACTGCTCCTCCACGTGACGAATCTTGGACTAAATGCACGCAAGCACCTAGACTAACACAGTAGGAACCAAGTGAATAGTGATATAACTGAGTTTTCACTTCAATGAGTGCAAACATACACCCAGAGAATTCAAAAGGTATCTTAACGTATACGTGAGCACACGTAGCCCTTGGGCCTGACAAAAATCAGATAGCCTCGTCAATCTTTGTGAACAGTGGCACCGTCACAAAAATGCCGTCTACCACCCAAGATTCTTCGTTATTCTTCTACGCTTGTTACGTTTATCAACCCACCAAAATCTATCGTTCAAAATGTTGTACAAATATAAAAACAACGAAGTAACTAAGTCACCGACCAAATAAATGAATAATATTAATTTCGGTTCAGAAGCTTAAAATAGTTTCGTGCCCTAAGATCATACTTATTACGAAATAAAAACAGCTTATAATTTTCCCGTCACTACAATTCAGTAACTTTAAAAAAAATATAATTAACAACTAGTATTTTACAATTTCCAAACTTTGGCAAATTAAAAGATCTTGATCTACTGTTAGAGATACCATATAAAACTAGATAGTGTCCAAATTTTAAAATTTTCTTCAGATAAAAATTATTTTACTCAAAGAATGTAGTTCAGTAAAATGTTTAAGTGAGTTGTCTATTGTAACGCGGAAATAACGTAGGAGTATTAAATACATAATTTAACTCGAATAAAATCTATATCTTTTTAAACACAGATTAAATTATATCCAAATCATCTTAAACACAAAAATGCATATGGTATTATGTAATTTAGCTACTTATTCCACTCTCATTACTCCCATAAATAACTTAACTTATTCCTCTTTATTAATATTCATAACAATATTTCCCCCACCTCTCCGTATCACCTCCAAATTTAAGCTCATATTCCAATTTCCTAAAAATTAACAAAAAACAGAAATAAATAAACAAATAATCTAAACCACAAACCATAATAACCTCAATACTAATTAACAAAATAATGTAATGTTAAAATTCCTTAAACAAGAATATGCGGACTAACATTAATTTTTAATATTTTTATATAATTTAAATACAATTAATTTTCCTTTCAATAGTAAATTGACTGTTAAAATATGCATGTTTAAAAATAATATTATAACATTGAATTTTCTTACTGCTTTTAAATTGTTCGCTTGGTAAAAAATTATCTCTGTAATTATATACTATTATGTTAATAAATCTTATTCAAAAAATCTAGAAAAAAAATTATTTATGTTGGTAAGTCTTATTTATAAAAACTTGAAAAAACAATTATTTATACAATTACATAATATTAAAAATGTATCAACAAAAAACGTATAAAAAATATAATAAATTTTTAAAAAATCCCTAAACTCAATTCCTATTTATAAAGCTTGAAAAGTTATGTTAATTATTACAAAAATATCCTTAAAAAGCTTTAAATTAATAATGTATATGAATATGCATTCCTTAATATTAATAACACCAAAAAATTAAAATAACTTACAATTTTTAAAATAATACAATGTTTAGAATAGAGAATTAATTGTTATAAATTGACATTTAAAAAATAATAGAAAATCAATTGACTTATAAAAAATAGTTTATAAGAACACTTATAAGCCAAAAAATATTTCAACCAAAAATAATAAAAAAATAAAAATCCTGCATTAATAATAAAACTTTTACCAAAAATACGAGAAAACATCTTAATAACTAAGTAAACATATATATAATATTACCATATATTACATTTACGTTAAATAAATAACCACAACAACAAAATTCATGTATAAAAAACTGCAAAAATAGTAAAAATTATTTTTAAAAGTAGATACCTTCAATTAACTAATAAAAAATATTACAACCATTAAAAAAATATCCAAAACAAGCGCTTCGCCATTCACGATAACTAAAAGTATACCATCAAAATAATTAAAACTTTTAAAACAATTGTAAAAAAATAATAAATTTTGTTTATAAAAATGTTTTATTATTTTTTTAAATTAATAATTTAATAATTTTTTAAACAAAAAAGTAATTAATATTTTTAATACAATTACAATTACAATTTTTCGTCTGTTTGAGCTTCTCTCCGATAAACTTACCGTTTACTATTTATTTAACATTTAATAATTATATTATGTAATATATAGTATATAATTATAGTTATAAATAATAATATTTAATAATAAAAAATACTTTATAATTTTTTGGGTACGTAATTATATTTTGTAATGTAAGATAAATAATAAATAAATAAAGTCAAAGTTGTTTAAATGTACAATAATATAAAAATTGTAATTAAAATAAAAATAAATAATAATAATTTTAAATAATTTATTCCAACAGCAACACAAACAAAGTTTTGTCTTCAAGCGGATAGAAGAACATGACCATATTGATTTGAATCTATAAAAGATTGATAAGTCTGGTTTTAACATCAATTTCGTTTTTTTTTGTTTTAATTAATAATACTTTCCAGATATGTAAAAGAATCAACAGTATCAATATTTTTTCTACTAATTTTAATGTGCAAATAATGTTTTTTTAACAGTTAATCATTAACCTAATACAAGAACTGGTATCGCTGAGAAGTGTTGTCATGTTTTGCATCATTTCTGGAGTTTCACTGAGTAGACCAATATCATCTGCAAAATCTAAACTTGTTAATCTGCCTTGATTATATTTTATAGTATAAAACAAATTATTCATGGACCGAGTCACAATGAAATATTTTACCAGAAGAAACAAAAATAGTAACAAAATACATCCTTGTTGTACACTTGTAACAGGTTTGAACATAGCAGTATGACCACTTTTTGTTCGAACACAACAACTTGAATTTTGTCATAACAAACGCATAATATTCACAGATTTTTACGATATTCCGTAAAATTTAACAATTTTATACAAAGATTCTCAATAAACACTGTTAAAAGGGTAAATATTGAATGTCATATAATTTTTAATTAGTCGAAATTCGAGTAAATTTTATTGAATATAGGTTTTGTTCTCTAATTGGTTTATTTTTAAATTGAGATGTGATTGGATCTTGTGGGTGTCACTGTTTAAATGAAATATTAAAAATATTATTATTTTTTATTTTAAATACAATTTCTATATTATTATTGATTTAAACAACTTTGATTTTATTTGAATTTTGTTGTGAAGCGCCTTTTTGTATTTGAATTTATCACGTTTGTTGTTGACGTGACTGTGGTTCTGTAAGTATATTGTGTCCTGTTTTTTCCGTTGGTAAACAGTATTGGTATGTAATTTCGAATTAATTTGTAATAATAAATTGCAGAACGATAATTTAGATTACACAAGAGCTTTTTTGATTGAAATTAGCTGGAATGCTGATAATTATTCGTATCAATTTAAATCAAAAAAAAATCAGGACCGAGATCTCAGTAAGATCTTACAGTGGGCACTACTTAATGTAATTTTTTTTGCACTTGCCTCATTTTTCAATGATATTTGTCTGTGCACCTGACTGGACTCGACGTAGTTATTCTAATTAGAGGGATGAGAAAAATGCTGTTCACGTTTTTAAAATAGACACCAAAAGTTAGTTTTATCACTGTGTGTCTCTGCGAAACCGTGGAGGTAATGAAAGATTCCCATATATAAAAAAATTTTTTACAGATTTTTGTTTTATCAGAAACGTAAATCAGTTAGTACAGGACAATAATGCTTTAATTTAACTAATAATAGTAGGTGCATTACTAATAGTATTTTTACGAAATTAAAAAATTACATTTAACAAAACATTTTAGTGTTACTGTAATAACCTTTAAAATATCTACAATTAATAAATTAACAACTTTAATAAATAAATAAAACTGCTTTTTCCAAAATTACAATTTTATTTTAATATACTGACTACTTTTTTACCATTAGTAGATGATAAAAAGCTTATTGTCTATTCGCTGTTGTGATTACATCGACACCCCCTACTGGAAATGGACACATTTACACTAAAGCTATTTCTATTGATCAAAATTATAATCATAAAATTTTAATAATTTTTACTGATATGACGTTTAACATTTACCGTTAAAAGCTTTTATAAAGTCAATAAAATTGACTGTAAGTAATTGCTAAAAATGTTGACATTGTTCAATAACGTTATAAAGAGTGAATATGTGCTCAATACAACTTTTTTCCCTTCTGAAAACTTTATTGTTCCTGAACCATTTTTCTACCGCATTACTAAAACGGTTTAAAATTACTTTGCAATACATTTAACCACTAATTAAATTAACTAAATATTCAACTTTTTTAGATTGTTGATAAAATTTTTAACAAATTTTCCAATATATATATATATATATATATTAATTTAATGTGCAATATTTACTTTATAATTAAATTTAGGGTAAAGCAAATTATTTTCTAGTTTTGTATAGTACAAATCAATATAATCTTTGATGACTGCTTTTAAAAGTGCAATTAAAGTTATTATTTAAAAATGTTTCCCTTTGTTATACACAAAGTATGTTTTATCTTTACGCTTATCATATTTTAATAAATATTTGCATTATTTACTTTTAACATATTAATAGATTACAAAATGGTAATATAAAAAAATATGTAAATTTAATTCTAAAGAAAACTAACTTAAATTCACGTCTTATCTAATGTCAATCTATAGTTTTAATCACCGAGCCATGAGTAGTTAAAAGTGATTCTTAAATTTATTATTTGCAATGAATGTGACTAATGCTAATTGTTTAGTGATCTTAAATACAATACATTACTAGCGTTAATTAACGAGTAAATAATTATTTACTCTAGAGTTTTTATTATATAAATTCTGTCATATTGCACATTTTTAATATAATAATAATATAAGGTAAGGCGCGCGTCACGCTACACGTCCATTGGAGCGTTATTAATCCTTTTCTCTTTTATTCTTTTTAAAAAATTATTACAGTGTTTTTGCATTAGAATATGTAACTTGTTTTATTATTATTATTGCATATTTTTGATTTTTACTTGTTTTTGATAACTGTTAACTTCCACTATCTCCCATGATTTTGTTTTAATTTTAAAATATTTTTCTGTAACTAATCCTTTTTTACCTCACATCTATTTTATATTTCTTTCAAAAAATTTGAGACATTTTGAAAACCGAGTACTAAAAGGTATTTTGATGTATAGTATACAATCCTGAATCCTAAAAGTTTTGTAAAAATAATTTAATATTTTTATTTATAAAAACATTTTAAATTTAAATTTAAAAATTATTTAAAATATTGTAAATTTAATGTATGTGTTAACATAAATTTAAACTATTTAAAAAAATATATGTTTAAGCTTTGTATTCGATGTTGTTAGGTCTCTGGTTCTCAAAATAGAAATTTTGGCGCGTTAACTTCCTCGTGTTCTAGAATAATGTCTGCTAATGCTACGAGTATGCTCACTTTGGATGGAGACCGTAGTAGTGGACAATCAGTTAGGAAGCAAAATGGTAAGTTATTTTGAAATTGTTTAAGATATTTTGTTTTGGCAATTTTATGAAGTTTATTAGACGTTAGGTTTAAACAGTATCCTGTATTGATTAACTATTTTTCAGTTTGTATTTCTTGTAAGTGTAATTCGGAATTTTTTATTAAATTTAAACTATGAAATAATTATGTAGAAATATGTGCATAAGTATGAACAATTTAAGTGTAATATGCATCAATCGATTTTTTGCTGTAATGGTTTCTTATTTTTGGATATACAAAATGTTTTGAATAATTGTCTTATATGTGTTCAAATGTCAGTCGAACGACTAAGCCGTTGTTTTTATGGCGTTGTTGACAAAAATAACGAAGATTGTCTTAAATTGTATTTCTAACCACTTCCTGTTCTCTTAATTAACAAAGTCACGATAAGTGACATGATTTTTATGAAAAATGTCTATAATTGCCATTTTTGTTGTCGCATCACGAACTCGGAGATTATCTTCATTTTCGTGATTGCTAATTTATTAAATTACTTGATACTAAAGATGCAAAATGATTATTGTACCAAATGGATTTTAGATATATTTTCTCTAATTTATTAAGCACCAGGATTTCTGAATTGGTAGGAGTTTAAGTTTCATCTCCATTTAGAGGTGTACGAAACATTGAGGATAAGAAATCCATTTCTACGACTATACTCTGATTCACGCTAATCTGGGTTAAAGGTACATAACATGGAAGTACGCAGGATAAAGAATATCGGAAATTTATTTATTTTTTATTGCTTGAATGTTTTATCAGAAACATTTTTTAATAACTGGACATTTAGCAAAATTCTAGATATGGGGTCATTATTCAGTGTAGGTAGTGGGATTTAGGTTTGTATCCACTCAGTTTTGGAACTTTATTAGCATTGTACAAGTGATCAACATTATTTGCATTCCTGGATAATCTGCTTTGTTACCTCTTAACGATCAAGCAAGTTTTTTATTGACGTAATATCATTACTCATAAGGTTATGTTAGCCGTTGTAGGCGTTTGACTTCTGCAAACAGGTCAGAAAATATTTTAGGAAAATTTTAAGACGTTAATTTGTGAACGATTTTAAACCAATTGAATTCTATTTTTTGAATTGTTTCAAACGTGTCTCAAATTAGTGTGCAATAAGTTCTTTTAAGTTATGTAGAAAATTAAAACTATGTGATTATGGATCGGCTATTTAATTGAAATTATTGAAACTATTTATATCAGTATTTGTTTTTAGATATTTTCCTACTTGATTGATTAAAATATTTTACTGATATATATATATATATATATATATATATATATATAGTTTTAGCTGCTTGTTCAATTGCAAACATAGTGAAGAGCAGTTTAGGCCCACTCGGTTTAGACAAAATGTTGGTTGATGATGTCGGTGATGTGACTATCACTAATGATGGTGCTACGATTTTAAAACTTCTGGATGTGGAACATCCGGCTGCTAAAATACTTATCCAGTTGGCTCAATTGCAAGATGAAGAGGTTGGTGACGGTACGACGTCAGTGGTTATTTTGGCTGCTGCTCTACTTAAGGGAGCTGATGAGTTGATTTCACGTTATATTCATCCTACTAATATTATTACTGGTTTTCGAATGGCCTGTCGTGAAGCTTGTAAATACATTCAGGAACATATGGTCTATAATGCCAACAAACTTGGAAAAACTGAATTGATAAATGCTGCTTGTACTGCAATGTCAAGCAAGATTATAACTTTGTAAGTTGCATTTTTGAAATGATGTAATGATGTTTTTAGAGATGCTGAATTATTTGCCCAAATGGTTGTCGATGCTGTGTTGGCTGTTGAAGTCCCCGGCATAAAAGGCCCTGTGTACCCAATACAAGCGATAAACATTTTGAAAGCACATGGAAAGTCAATGTCAGAAAGTATGCTTGTAGGTGGTTATGCACTTAATTGCACTATTGCAAGTCAACAAATGCCGCGAATGATTAAAAAGGCTAAAATTGCGTTCTTAGATTTTAGTCTACAAAAAGTAAAAATGAAGTTGGGTGTACAAGTAAGTCTTGGATAACCATTATTTCAAATTTGAACCACATTTTATGACTAATGACTTTTCCTGAGGTATAAGAATGATAACAGCAATTAACTTTTTAATTTATCAAACTTAGATAAAAGGGACTTGTTAATTAGGAGTTATGAATTTTTTATTGCCTCTGTTATAATTGAATAAGTTTTTTTTAGGTGGTGGTCAAAAATCCTGAAGATCTGGATTCCATTCGTCAGCGCGAGTGTGATATAACGAAAGAGCGAATTAAGAAGATTTTAAATGCAGGTGCAAATGTAATTTTGACAACAGGAGGAATAGATGATTTTTGTATGAAATATTTTGTCGAGGCGAATGCTATGGCTGTTCGTCGTTGTAAGAAGTCTGATTTAAAAAATATGGCAAAATCAACGGGCGGTCAAATTGTGTGCAGTTTGTCAGATATGGATGGAGAGGAAACATTTGATGCACAAAAGCTTGGTATTGTAAGTTTTTTTTAATTATGCGGATAACATGATTAATTTAAAATATTCTTCAATGTTTTATGAAGTGCCGAGTTTGGAGCTTTGTAAATCGATAATAATACTTAGTCAATTGGTGGATTTTTTAACTAGGGATTTTATAATTGGTTATTTTAGTCAAGTTGAAGTCTTATTTATTGATTGATAGAATCTTTTCGCTCTAAAAAGTACAGGTCAACCAGATTGTTTCATCTAATTGTACTTCAGACCTTATTGTCATTACTGTGATTGTAATGATTTTTGTAATATTTAAAATTTTAATTTCTAATAGCAGTTATATTCTATTCAGTATATCTCCCATTTGAGTCATTCTGCATTCAGGCTGGTGAAGGATTGAGTGGAGAGCAGTATAACTGAATTTCTACCTTGGTGAATGGGTGCAAGTATACATGCGTGGTATTTAAGAGGTATATGTATACTATACATAGCGTATTTGGTTAAAAGATTCAATCATGATAAAAAACAGTTGGCCTCGTTTATTTATGTGAATAGTAGTGTCGTTATTAACCAAAGAACTTTGTTACGTGTTTACGTGCAAACAAAGTTTCTTTTACATTTAAAACAATAGAATGCGATTATTCAAATTCTAATGATTCTGAGGATTTGAGTAATGCTTATAAAGTCTCAATTTCCAATGATGGTGATATTCCTGACTGTTCGTCCTTCACGTGGTGCATCCTGGACTAGGTGCTGAAAGGCATCTGGACTAATAACAGCAGGGACCGAATACACAGCGGTATACCTGGGCTTTTACTGGATTCCCGTTCAGTGAATGGGTACTAGCATACACCCAAGATTCTTAAAAGGTATTTCAAGGTAAATATTTACCATATGTAGCCGGTTAGACTTGTGGATCCGTGAACTGGCGTCAACTCTAAAGGAGATTGCCTCATTAATTCCTGTGAACACTGGTATCATCACAAGCAAGCGGTATTCTAGCCTAGAAACTTCATTTATCCTTCCAAGTTCAATTCGCATCTGACAACTTTTTTGTTTAGGAATTCGAGAAGCTTTAGAAACTTGGAATTAATGAAGGGGGTGGCTCTGCCATCAACTTATGTTATGTTAATTATTATCGGTCTGTTACCAACCAATAATAATAATGATAATTAATTTGCAAAATATCTTGTAATGTTAATGCGTTATTTAATATAGACGTTCCGTTGATGATAACTAGCAATGAATTATTTACTTATCTACGATTAATCATAATTGTAATTATGAATTTGTAGGCCGAAGAAGTTTGTCAAGAACGTATTTGCGATGATGAACTTATTCTATTGAAAGGACCAAAAGTTCATCCATCTGCCAGCATTATTCTTCGTGGTGCTAACGACTTCTATGTCGATGAAATGGAGCGTTCAATTCATGACGCTTTATTGGTAAGTTCCAATTTCTTGCCAGATATTTAATATTTTTACTAATATATTGTGTTTGGTTTAACTTTATACAATTGGCTACATTTACAAATTTTTGATTTTTTTTGAGGTTGTGAAACGAGTTTTGGAAAGCAAGAAGATCGTTCCCGGTGCTGGGGCTTGTGAAGTTGCCGTTTCAATCTTTCTTGAAAATTATGCTGTAACGCTGTGTTCGCGCGAGCAGTTGGCCATTGCCGAATTTGCACGTGCCTTATTGTCGATTCCCAAGCAATTAGCTGTCAATGCCGGATACGACTCGACCGAGTTAATTGCTCGTTTGCGATCGTGTCATCATTCTAGTCAGAGCAAAGCAGAATTAGCCTACTACAAATGGTGCGTTGTGTGCTATTAGTATTATTTTATTATATGGATGCTAATCGTCCTGAAGATTTGAGTAATGCTTATAAAGTCTCAATTTTCAATGATTGTGATATTCCTGACTGTTACGTAGCGCATCCTGAACAAGGTGTTCCCGAACACTTACACAAACACAACATGGACCGAGTGCATAGCGGTGGAGCTGGGTTTCCGCTTCGGTACTTAAAAGGTACACCATGTGTAGTCGTTTGATAAAAAAAGATCTGGCGACCTTCTCCATTTTTTTTGATGATGATGATGATGATTTTTGCGAACAGTCACAAAGATGTCGTCTACCACCCAAGAAACTTTGTTATTCTACGTTTATAAGTTTATAGGATTCGATTGTTTAACATACTGTACAAATATAGCAATAATAAAGAGGTGACTACTTCTCCAACTAAAATAAATGAAATGAAATATGGTTGGCGCCAATGTCACTTTATTATTTCTATATTTACAACATTTCATTCATTCATTTTTTTGGTTGATGACGTGGTCACCTCTTCATTATTTCCCATATTTATACGACATGTAGAACGATCGATTTCGATGTCTTGGCAAGCGTAGACAAACGTGGAAGAATAACAAAGTTTCTTGGCTGGTAGACGGCATCCTTGTGACGTCGCCACTGTTCGCAAAGATTGACGAGGCCGCCTGATTTTTTGTCAGGGTTATCTCCCTTAGCCCAAGGGCTACATATGGTATACGTATACCTTTAGATACCTTTTAAGTATCCTGGGTGTATGTTCGCACCCACCCGCCGTAGCGGAAGCCCAGTTATACCGCTGTGCACTCGGACCCTGCTGTTATTAGTCTAGATGCCTAGGGGCACCTAGTCCAGGATGCACCACGTGGAGGACTAACAGTCAGGAATATCACCATCATTGGAAATTGAGACTATAAGCATTACTCAAATCCTCAGGATCATTAGCATCCCTATATTTACAACAAACGTAGGATAAAGCCATTTTGTCTAAAGATAAATCAAGAATAAATTGTTTTGAATTGGGTAATTGGTACCATTTTTTACATTCTAGGTATGGTCTCGATTTGAACAATCATACTGTAGCCGATTGTCAAAAGATGGGTGTATTTGAACCAATTGTTTCCAAAATCAAAAGTCTCAAATTTGCTACCGAGGCAGCCATTACTATTTTGCGCATTGATGATTTGATAAAGCTGAATGAAGAGAAAAAACATGGCCAAGAATATGACGATCACTGTTAAATTTGTTTTGCTTGCATTTTGAATTAAAATCTGTTGTGAGTATCGGTTTCATCGTTTTGTGTGTCAAAAGTTGGGATGTTAGTGATTTTGGGGAATTGAATAATGCTTGTGGTCTTAATTTTCAACAATGGTAATAATTATGATATATGGATTTAGAGTTCAATTGAAGTACTCAAGTTGTTCCGAATATTTAGTATATAATGAGACAATATAAGGGTTTGAGTGATGATTGTGTTTCCATGCTTCCACTTAGTGTATTCTGGATTCACACCAGTGTATAGGGATCGAATACAAAGTGGTATAGCTAGGCTTTTGTCTTGGCGGATGGATATGTAGGGGGTATCTTCAGGTATGCTTACTGTATGTAGCTGTTAAGCCTAGGAAGATAATTCTGACAAAAAATCAGGTGGCAAATAGAGGCACGGTCACAAGGATTTTGTCTAATAGCCCATAATTTTTATTATTTTCCTACGTTTGTTATGCTTACCGTTATAAGCTACTGTTTGGTGTACTATAACTGTACGACTGTGATACTGTTTAGATTGGTCAAGTCTTAGATAGACGGCAATACTTAAGTGGTCGAACGTAGACTATTCAGTCATCGATAAGACCTTCAGACTGGTATTGGGTTACTTCGAGCTATTTCAGCACCACTTGGGTAGACTTAGTTAATCTAACAGTCCCAACATTATGCGTGCGACTAACCAGTAGTTTTATACAATTTTGATTTAACCAATATACCTAGTCAGGATATTCTGTTAAAGCAACTAGTAGTATGATATTTTCCTTAGTTTGGAAACCAAATCTCTTATAGCTATTTTGTCACGGAGTTGTTACTAGTAAAAAATACGGATTTTTTAATAGTTCTGTGACGAAGCATAAAAATATTGATGTCATTTCTGTTAAAGAAGTACAAATGGTAACAAATTTGATTTTGTCAATTGTGTTTTGACTTCCCAAAGTATAAATTGATTAGCATTTGATAATTTTTACACTGCATTGTAACGGTGTGGTTGAGATAATCAAACGCACCATAATTGTAGATGAATAGGCAATATTTTAGTCCAACCAATGGGACTAAATATGAGCCTTTATTTGGTTTTGATAAATGTCTACTTGCTATCCCATAAAATATTTGAGCGATAAAAGTTAAAAGAAAAACGTACTTGAATAATACCTCCAGTCATTAATGCACCATATATGTATGCAGATAGTGCGTTTGCTTTGCGTTATACATTTTAAAGTAGTGTTTTGGTTTACATTGCGAACCTCAAATTGTTTCTTGATGTATTACATTGATTATGAAGTAATTAAGTCCATCATTTAAAAACGGGGAAAGGTTAAAGCGTAAGCTTAGCAATAATAAAACAATAACGAGGTGACTTCATTTAATCAAACTACAATAAGGAAATAAAGCGGGTAAAATTTTGATGACACGATTGAGTACAAAAACTAACAATAGGCTCAATCATCGATATATAGAATCGGTAATGCCAAAAATGTAATGAACAGTCACATGGAACTGTCTTGCTGCTTTGTGTTCTAAAAAACATTTTCCAAACCCATGTTCTTTTTAAATTGTGGGACTTTGTTGTTTTTCCCGATAATGTTATCTTATGCTTGTTTTAAAGCAAAAGGGTTTTTGTAATAAATGGAATTATTTAATTTAGTTATTGGTAAAATGTCATATAGCATTTTACAAATGAATAGCAAACAATAAGTAGTTGAATAATAAAAACTAGACGGCTTTGCTATAAGTGCAACGTGGGTAAATTGTTGACATTTGTGCTTCATAATCCATTAACTTTTGGTGCTTCTCAATATAAACCTTACAAAACAGTAAAATTCTATACGTTAGTTTTAGTACAGCTAAGCTAAATGAACATTTGTACAAATTTTTCTCAACATTAAAAAGGTCTGGATGCAATGAATTAATCACATTAAATAGATTCATATGGAAAATTGTTTAAAATTAATTTGAAAAGAGAAACAATTTTTGTATATAAACGTTGGTCCTTATTTATCAATTAAAAAAAGTATTTCGATTTAAACTATGTCAGTCACACTTCACATCATTGTGTTTCGATGATTTTTACCGCATGAATGTCTAATCGTTTGCGTCATTATTTTTACTTATCTTGGATCTTGATAACCCGCAGTCATTTTTCAAAAGTGGACAATCAATGGATCCACTGGAAAATTCATAATAAAGAGTTTCTTCAACTGGAGCTGATTTTGGACCTCCTACAAAATGGACATCTTCCAAAGTTTGCGAATTTTTAATTACAGTAGTCAAATAATGAATTGGATCGGTAAATACGACGATAAACTTGGTAACTATAATATGTACTTTTAGTCCAATCAACTGTCTCAACATGCTACCTGTATAATCCAAGTCAATGAGCTCTCTAAAACTGGTAACCCAATTGGGCGGCATTTCCAAAGTTGGCATACGAAAAGTAACTAGAATCCATCGATTAGGTCTTTCCAAGTTGGCACTGCGTTGTAAATCTTCTTTGGCAAATTTTTCGGTCAACGATTTCGAAATAAACGTTTGTAATTGTGTATAGTCTACTGTGCCACTATTTTCCCAATCTATCAATTTGAATATATATCGCAATTGGGTATTGTTAAAAGGCGTTTTCATGGCGTGCATTCCCAACAAAAATTCGTTTGCTGTTAGTGTGCTTTTTCCGAAGGTCGACATATATTTCATGTATCGGTGTTCGTTCGCCGAATACCAGCGGTTGACTTTGAGCAAAAAGTCATTGTACGATTCTAAATTTATGCACTTAAATTTGTTAGCATTGGCTACCGGTTCGTCAGGGGCACTTTTGGTTGTTGAACCCAAGTCGTTGATTGAATTCATTAGGTGTTTTTTATTTAGTTATGCTTTTTTATATATAGTACGCGGGTGTAGTGATTATTATTATTATTATTCGATTATATTGAAATTATAACAAAATTAACTTGAATTTGTTTTAAAGATTTTCTCCAAAAAACTAAAAAGTGTTGAGGAACAAGTAAATCACATGTGAACCTGATTTTTACCGGGTTTAGTTTATGTGCGAAAACATGTGTATATAATTAAAAGAGGGTTTGAATTTTTATCGATTGAAGTTTATTGATTGTGTCAAATATCAGATGATAGTACCTAACGTTTTTTCTCCATATTATTATTATTATTATTAAGCTTTAATATCTCACTAGAGATACATTCAGTGTAAAATACATCTTCACTATCAACATAAAAACAAAAATAATAATTACAAAAATTAAAAAAGTAGTAGTATAAATAATGTGAGCAAAATCAAATAGAATGTCATATTCTAATGAATATAAATATAGTCAATACATTAAACATGTAATTTTTAAAAAAATTAAAAATTACAATACATTGAATGCGTGGGTGGATAGATTTCTACTTTGGTAGGTTTGTTCATGATAATAAAAATTCCTAGAGAGGATCAGAAATAAACCAATCTAGCCAATACTAAGTTTGGATAATGGAGGAGGGTTTGTGGCAGGAAAGACAACCGGTAGTAAAAAATATTTACTCCGAAACCTTTTAATGGCCTAGAGAAGATCAGAAATGAACCAATCTTGCCAGTGCAAAATCTGGTTACAGGAGGAGGGTTTGAGTATTTGATCTCTGCAAAATATCTATATTGCTACAGAAACAATAAAAGGACGCCATTCCGACAAACAACGGAAAATAAGTGATAGCACGACCCAGGTGACAGGGTTGATTGAAATCCGAAAGGAAACTCAATTTTTGATAAGATGAAGAAAATTACCTGGTCAAATTCTACGTTTACTGGAACGGACTATTGAAGATGGTAAAAAAGGTTGGCAGACCACAGAAAACTTGGCCAAGAATCAATAGGGAGGACCTAATTGAAATAAATGTCTTATACAACAACAACGACAACAAAAGTTAGTGGCAATGCCACATCTTCATTAGTAAAAGATAAATGAAGTTTATTGGCTAGAAGATTGCTTCCTTGCGACGGCGCCAGTGTTCACAGGAGTTACCAAGGCAATCTTATTCGGGGGATGAGAGGAATGACGCCGGTTGATGGATCCATGGGGGCCATTAGAGGCTGACCGTTCACACCTTGGTGACTTTAAGTCAGGCTCGTCATTATTAGTTAACAAGGGTACATTTTTGTTAACTCTCCCATGCAAACCCATCAACTTCGGTCCTTCCCCAGACGCGTTTAGGAGATCAGATGCCCTGGGGGTCTCGGCTGCTGATTCCATCTTATATTTTCTTTTTGAGCGAAGTTTCATATTGGATTGCACAGGATAAGGACGTGAGACCTGATTTTCTGTCAGGATGAACTCCCTTAGCCTAGCCGGCTACAAATGGTAAACGAATACCTTAAGATACTTTTTTTGTATCTAGGGTGTATGCTAACACCCCTTCACTGAGCAGGAGTCCAGTGAGAACAGATATACCGCTGTGGACTCGGTCCCTGCTGTTATTGGTCTAGAATGCCTACAAGCCTATAGGCACCTAGTCCAGGATGCACCACGTGGAGGAATAACAGTCAGGAGTATCACCATCATTGGAGTTTGAGACTTTATAAGCATTACTCAAATCCTCAGGATCATTTAGCATCCCAAATGTCTTATAAGATTAAACTAAATTTTTGCAAAATGTTCGAACACATGTAATCATTTTGTTGCCCCAAGTTTTTTTTAAATTATGGGCCTTTATTTTTGTTTTTTCTGTTACTGTTATCTTGTTGCTTATAGATTGCCCACTTATCCAGCCAGTATAGCTATGGAAGCCCATCCATTACTCGGATGGAAAAGAAGATTGGGTGACCAACGGAAAGTTTGGACGGACATTGTGGTACATACAACTCAGTCCAAATGAATGGGTGTTCATTTGCTTACCGTTTGCAGTTAATAGAGATCACTGGATAGGTATAATTTGGGATGCAACTAACATTTGAAGTTAGCATATTTCAAGTGTCGTTCATTAAGTGCACATTGTAAAAGTTGATGTTTTTGCAGACATTACATAATTTGGACTATCTTGGGCAATAATAACTGGTGGGGGGGTGTTTATTCCCGATGATGATGATGACGATCATGCTTGTTTTAAAGTAAAATCTTTTTCTAACAGTAATAGTAATAATAATAGTAATAATTTAAATCGGTTTAATACAAAACCAAATAGAGAAAACTGACCAAAAACAGTAACCCTTAAAAAAGAGAAAAGCTGTAAAAAGAAATAAGAAAAGTGATATCAAAAATTCTACCGTATCCAATTTTAAGTTTGGTTAAAAGAAGAGGATTAAAGCTCAAGATTAGAAACTTAGCATTTTTAAAAGAAAAATAACTCGAAAGAAGCAACAAAAGGACGTTTTTTTAGATGAAACTACGTCAAGAAAATAAAAAACAGCGCAATTCCGATGACTTGAATGTGAAATCAAAAAGGGCGCTGAATCTCTGATTTGCAAAATCAAATCACATGAAACATTATGGTTATCCCCCCCTCCAAAGCAAAGGGACTAATCTACATTTGCTTCCGGTAATGGTGCCAACCTATAACTACTCACTTTCATTTAATATATTTCGGACTAATACTAAGGTCGAACAGAAACTGACTACACAGCTGTGTACAGGCCCTTCACTAATTAAGCTGTTACTATTATGTTTGTTTTGCTTACAATTTTGTCCTTATCGTTTTTAATTATCTTGGTTAGTAGATGGGAATGGATCACTTGATTGGTTAGAAACATTGAAGAATATAGCACAAAATTGTTTACCTTTTTTACCAATTAAACTATTAGTGTTGCTTTTATATTTTCTTTAAAAATTAATCCTTATCGCTATATATATACTGTTTTTAAATTTTTCTCATTGTACATACTCTGACTTCAGTATTACATGGTTGTAATTTATTATAAACTCCGCCTACTTTGGACCAGAAATAATTCAATCTAGTCAGTGCCAAGCCTGGATAAAGGAGGAGGGTTTGAGCCCAAGGTTAACAACCTGGCCTCTGTAAAAAATGCATACTGCTACGGAAGCAATTAAGAGGACGCCATTCCGGCAAACAACGGAAAAGAAGTGATCGCACGTATCTGGATGACAGAGTTACACACAGATAACAGGGTTGAGTGAAAGTCGAAAGAAAGCTCAATCTTCGATTTGCAGAATCTTCAATGCCAACGAGATTTTGTTGTTGTTTGGTTGTAATTGTTGTCTTATTGCCCCATGCTTATTTTTAAAGCAAAAGGATTTTGTATATAATAATTTATTATAAACCAACAATAAGCGTATTATATGGCAGTTTTGTAACGTTGTTTTTTAATGGTGTTTGTCACTCATTACTGCTAAAGTAATGTTAAAAAAATGTTCAAAATTTAGATATCTCTAATATAATGGAGCAATGTGGAAACTAATTATTCATACTGCATAGATTTTGACAGTAGTTCGTAGGACTAACTAGTGACAGGTGGTTTTATATAATTCCAACCTAACCATAATACCCAATCAAAAGTCCTGCTTAAGAAATTAATGATTTAATTTAATTTTAACATTTCTTTTAGATACAAAACACTGGAAGCCAATTGTTTATTTCCAAAGAATAAATGTTTGAACATGTGATAAATATTATAAGATGTTAAATTAAAAACCAACAATCTTCTAAATAAATAAGCAACTAAAAAGTAGTTATTCTGTACGCTAAAATATATGTACAAATGTATGTCTTCCGGCTTTACTTAGAACCTCATACTTGGAGGAATCATTCCATATCGTCCATACAACGGATGTTTCATAGCATTCTGTTGAGCTTCCAGTGCCGCATTGGCTGCATCCTTAGCAGCTTGTTCGGCCAATTCAATGGCAAGAGCCGCCTCGCGTGCTCGTCTTTTACTTTTCCGAGATTGGAACAACATCAGTCTTTTGTGATTTAGTGCACAAAATCCAATAATTATTCCAAATGTCAGCGTTAGCACAACAATTAGCAAACATGCCGATAGGACGGACGGTGACAAATTTAATCTTTCTGTCAAACTCAATTGTTTTTGGTTCGATTTTGAATTTTTTGATTTGATGCTGCGATGATAATGGAATGGGCAACGATTTAGGGCTTCGTCGACGTTTACTTCGTCCGATGTTGTAGGTAGTGCCTTAATAAAAAAAGAAATACCTTTTAAAACAAATGTTCACTGTTTTGATTAAAAATAAGGCTAATTGGTCCTTTGAAATGATTCCCCAAATGATTTCTATTGGTCCATTGTTTGAATGTTTAATGGGGAAACAATTTTCAGTACGTGGACATTTAGCATATTTGTAAACAAAGGCCTGTATTTTGTGCTCGTGATAAAACCGAAACGCCCACGCTATTACGAGTCTCTCTCTCTCTCTCTATATATATATATATATATATATATATATATATATATATATATATATATATATACATATAATTGAGCTTCTACCAAACCTATCACAGTATAATTGATAGCATCTTCTCACCTGCGCATTTGTTTGAACTAATTTGTACATCCTACACCGTAATGCAACTATGTCTTATAATGACACATTCAAAGTCTATTATTTTTGAATTATTTTTATTAAACCACATGTTTACATTCATATTCACAATTGTACTATTTTGTTTATTTCACTTTGTTCCTGTTATTTGTACTATTTTTTATTAGAATTTTATTTTTAATGGTGAAAATTTATTTATTCACTGCACGTTTCTTTAGTGAGGTATTAAATCTTAATGTAATATATATATATATATATATATATATATAACTATTATGTTGCTTAAGCGTAAACTGTACTGCAATGCTGAAAAAAGGTAAACAGGTTTTTCGTTTTTTAAAGAACCAATCAACTGTTATTGCAAGTCAAGGTTTTTCAGTTGCGTTATCATGTTATTAACAATAAAGAAAATTTACTCCAGGTGAAAATTGACAATCAACGTCGGCTGTTATATTAGCTGGTCGTTGTTGTACAATAAAGGGGCACATTTCAATTACTTCTTCACTTTGAAAGTTGGTTGTATGGTGTTCATCAGGTGCCTTGGGAGGTTTTCTACCACGATGCAGTGATTTCGAACGAAACACGACCTGCGTAAGTTTGTTGCTAGCAAATCGTTCAACATCGCGAAAGTCGATTGAGTTATTTGTTAATCCAGAGCCGTCAATGCAAATGTATTGCGTGAGCTTGAAAGGAAGGAAAAAAACCCAGGAGTATTGCGAAAAATTAGTTTTTTTACTGTGCAGTTTGCATTTTTAAAATCGAGTGACAAAACATGAACAAATCTTAAGCCAATCAAAACAATTGTAATAAAATAAAGGTTTCGCCATTAGTATTATAAATAGCATAGTTATGTTTTAACTTGTGTTTTCTACATTTATTGTACGACATATAAACGTTTGCGCATGACCCTAAATTGGGGGTCTAAATTTGAAACCGGTAGTGGGACTTGAATTCCTACTCGTACAGATAAGGGTTTAATGACTTGTGCTAAATGAACAATTCTAGCATATTTTGTTATTATTATTATTATTGTTATTGTTTAAATGCTTAACGTAGAGCATTTTTAGTATGCGGAACTTTTAACATGGCCAAATGACAGTTTGCATTTTAGTGCCAATGGCGACACTCGAACGCATACCTACCAAAGTTTGAGTCCATCATTGTAACCACTAGTTAAATATTTATCAATAATGTTGACATTTTTTTATTATATTTCGTTTCTATTGCTTCTACGTTTTACAGGAAAGCCTTTTGCAGTAAATAGATATTTGGCAAAAAGCCCTAGATTTAAGTCCGCGTTTAGTAGTAGTGGTGGTAAAAGTTTAATCCAGTTTAACCAGTTTAAATTATAACACTCTTACCGCCTCCTTTTTCCGAGCACATGAAATTAAATAGTCACTTTTCCAAAAAGTGCACTACAGTAAACAAACAATATTGTTGCATGCTCTTTAGAGCAGAAAGCTTACACTTTAATTTTTAAAATTAACTTTATAAACGTCATATCTAGATGTATCAAGAGAAATATCAAACACAAAGTAAAATTAAACATTATTTACTGGCCTTTTAATATCAGAATACATTTTTATAAATTGTTATCTTATTGTCTCTTTAGTGCTATAATTTTTTTAATTTACGCTGTCCTAGGACAAACTTAAGCATACATTTTACCTGCATTATGCGTTGATAATATCGAAATAAAAAGGGCGGAATTGTTTTCATTCTAAATCCCAACTCCAATCCCAAAATATCTGTATTGTTTGGAATCCAGGCCAAAAAATTGGCATCAACACAGTCAACAGTAGGCAGACGTTTGCTGACAAAACGCGGCTCGTAAATAAACAAATAATACTTATTCTCATCGCCAATCATAACACAATCCAAGTAACTGACAATACTTTCGGGATTGGGCAAATTGTCCCAAGTGTCACACGACATATAAATTGCATTTTCTTCTTCTAAATTTTCCTTTTCATCGACAGTTGCATTTTTGGACGAATTGTTTACATCCAAATTGTCGGTAATATTGGAATTGTCCAAAAACAAGTCATCCTGCTCCCATCCCATCATAAAGTCAAAATTTGCGTCTGGGTTCATTGTTGTCGTCGTTGGCTCAGCAGTTGTCGACCGCCACATGGCATTGAGATGTTCATTTTCGTCCACATCGGATTTCGACAATCGGACAATATAACAGCCCACATTTGGGCAATAGTTACAAATAGGTTTATAATCGTCAGTTGTATTACTGTTTTGGTAAGGCAATTCAAATGTTCTGTCAGTTCCGTAAGGTCCGCCGCTGTAATTAACCGTAGCAGGCCAATAGCCGCTTGGACACAGTGTACTGAGTAATTTTTGGTTAGCTTGTAAATTTGATGGAATAATAGAAAATAATCCTGTCGCGATAAATAATAATAATAACAGCATAGTACTGATATCAATATAAAACAATGCACATTTGAAGTTAGTTATAGTATGGTTGATAAATAAATAGTGAATGTGTGAAGAATTTTTATTATGTTTTTATAACAACCAATCACAATAGTCTATTTTTCTATCCCATTACTAGATCGATTATTGAAGGTCATTGACGTAAATTATGCACAAAAAATAAACCAATAATGTTTCAGAAATATAATTAGGTGTAATCTAATATTGATGAGGTACAATTATATAATAATAATAATAATAATAATAAAAAGTAGTAACAATAGTAACATTCACAGAGGTAATTTATAATAGCTAAAAATTTTACTACAATGTTTTTTAAAAATATATACCATTATCGTTATACAATAATTATTTAACGCAATTTTTGTGACAATTTTTTTGTGAAGGTTGTTAGTAAAATTTTGTTTTACCATATTGACTACTTTTTTACTGCCAGTAGATAATAATTATTATGTTTTCTATTGGGTGTTCCGATTTTACTATCACACCTGGAAATTTTTCTGTTCATATTTAAATTATTTCAAATGGTTAAAATCTAATTCACAAAATATAAAATTAGATTATTTTCAGATTACATTTCTAATTTCTAATATAATAATATTTACGGTATTATCTATTGTTTTTAATAATATACTGTAAACCTTTTATTTTTCCATTTATAAACCTAATGCTGTGGAAATTAATTTTGGATTACATAATTATTTTTTGTTAAATAATTTTATTTTTAAAACTATTTACATTAATTTTACATAATTATTTTGCCTAGTTTGTTTAATTTGCACATTAATTTTACTCTATTTAAAGGCCTTAAAAAGTAAATAATTTTTGGATATTTAATTAATTAATATTTTTTATATTAAACTAAAACAATAATTTTGAATAAAAAAAATAGAAAAATTATGATATCGGTAACAGGTTCTATAAGATCTCACTGATTTCCTTTCACTTAACTTGATACGGATATTTATCAACATTCCTAGCTAATGTTAGTCAAAACAGCTTTTGTGTGATTCAAAATATTGTTCATTAATTTATTATCATAAAATAATACAAATTTATGTTTCAATACTGTTTACCAACAAAAAAATTAGGACGTGACAATACTCACAAAATCACAGTCACAACAACACGTTATAAATTCAAATACAAAAGAAAATGCGAAAAAAAATGTGATTGAAATTATGTATAATTTTTAAAATATAAAAAATATGTATTAAAACATCAATAAACAAAAGTATATTTATCAATATGTTCTTAATTATCTATTAATTGGTTTTGCTTTTTATTATCCCTTTTTATTATTAGAAATTAAAATTTTTTGAAAATAAAATAATATAATTTTGCACGTATAATTGAATTAAATAAAACTACCTATTTGCAATATATACATCCCTTAAAAATTAGTTTTAAAATTTAAAAAATAATTTAATCAAAATTAATTTATCTTCAATTATTTTTTTATAAAAATAAATGTTAAGAAGTTAAAATAATGTAAAAATTTTAATAGTTGCTTTATATTTACTTAGAAATATTTATCTAAATATGTTGAGTCGGAGAAAATAGCATATTTTAAAAGTAAAACACAAACATATTTAAACGTGGATACTGAGTTGAATGTACATAAATTTTTGTAATAATTGGTTTATTATTATTTTGTGTACTTAATTCCATTAAAAATAAACAATGTTTAATAGTTACAATTTATACATTCAACTTTAATCTGATTGTAACGTCATAATGGAAATCAAAATTAAATTTTAATTAGTTGAAAATATGGTTTAAATTATTTGTTAATTTCTTTAAATAAATTTTTTTGGTAATTAAAGAAAATTAATTTTAAATTATAACTGACCTTGAGAATTCAATTAATCTGTTTTCGTTCTGTAAAAGGATTACCACCGGTAGAAAAAATTACCATCTTAATGACAATCAACACTATGTTATAAAAAAAATTATAGATTTTCGCCTAAACAACTAGCAAAATTATTTAGAGTAAGTATTGCAACAATTTAACGTGTTTTAAATAGACAAAAACCACAAGACTACGTTAATCTTGGAAGAAAAAGATAGATAACTGAGACTGACAATTAAAATATTTTAATGGAATTAAAGGAAAACTACAACAAATCTATTTTTAAATATTGTAAAGAGTAATTTACAAGAATGTAGTTTTTTGACGGTAAGAAGCCGTGCAAAAGAATTTGGTTTAACACGTGAATCAATAATAGTTAAAACTTATAATTAATGAGAAATTAAAAAAAAGTAGATTTATGATTTGTAGCAAATGGATTGAACGAGATTGTCTTATTGGCACTTTGTATACTTTTCTTATAAAACAGTAATTCGCGATAAACTATTTGGGTACAAAAACAAGGTATTATACAGGCCTAGTTTTTAAAAGCATTTACTTCCGGTAATAAGAATAAAAGCCAACCCTCGATAAGTGATATATTGGTTTGGCATTAAGTATAATAAACCTATCAAATGGGAAATTATATCTGGTTTCTTAGATAGTGAAAAATTTTGTTTCAATAATGAAGGAACGTTTTTATGATAAAATGCAACACACTTACATTGGGTTTACTAATGTTTCTCAGGACAATACTCCATGCTATATGTCCGAAAAGGTAATGTCATATTTATCTAGATTAACCTCATTTGTTATATATTTTTATTTAAATATTAGAAAGGCTAAAATCAAAAAATTTTTAAATTTAATTACTATCTAACAGTTTAAACATAAATGTTATTAAAAGTTTTTTCAGTATGTTAAACCGCAACATCAATAAACATACTAAAATTAAGGATATGTGTAATCGCATTCGGTTTGTTGTTCATTATGAGATAAAACAAGAATATATTAAAGATCTCATTTAATAGGATTTTAAATCGCCTTGATCAAGTGGTTAAAAAAAGCGCGATTACATTAATTATTAAACATTTTGTTTTTTATTATTTAATCAATCACCCGGCAACTGAAAAAATTCCGTGTTTTGTATTTTTTCCATATTTGACGTTATACTGTGTATCAATAATTTTATCCGTTTTTTAATTTTGAACAAGTTAAATTTTTATACAATTTTTTTATATTTTAATGGATATTAATAAAATTGTAAGTAAAATTTATTTTTTATGAAGTATTTTATGTAGTATGATCAAGCTGAGTTATTTTTTGAGTCATGTGATTGCTATAGATGTTTTAGTTTAATAACTACGTTTATATATTTAAATTGTAAATAAATGTTTCTTATTAAAAAACCCTTGTTTAAATTTGCGAGTAATACATTATACTTTAAAAAAAGTGTGTTTAATTTAAACAAAGTGTAAGTTAATTATAAAAGCGAACTTACTTCACTAATATAAAGTAATATTTAAAAATATTATTGTTATAAGGCAGTATAAATTAGTAATCTATATTTAGTAATAAATACGTACAAAATATAAAATAAATATTACAATTTAAAAGTTAATATTATGATAAAATATTATTATTATTATTTATTATTTATGGTTATTGGCCATATATTTTCTTCACAACTGTCCAGTTAACACAACTTGGCGTCAAGTAAAATAATTAGTATTTTTAATTGGTTATTTTTTAATAAAATAGTTTAGTAGTTTGAAACAACTGGTTTTAAAAGTAAGTAACTTGTTTTTATTTATTATTGACAATGATCAATTAATTATTTAGTTTGGTCAAAAATAATTATAACAATTTTGAGTAGATTAACGATGTAATATGTTACTTGTTGATGTCAATATATCGACGTTATTAAGCACTAGTTTTAAGGATTAAATTAAAAATACAAATTAAAATGTAGACAAATACATTATATATTAAATTGGAAATTAACAAACTTAATAACAATGCTAATAATTATTTTCTATCAAACTGTGATTTACAATCTATTTGGAAAAATATTAGTAAAATTCTTAATAAATCAAAAACAAATTAATTTAAGATGGATGCTAAAAACTAAATGATTACTTTACTTTAAACAACCCAATCAGGATACAAGATACAGGATATTTCACGAGTTGATTAGGAGTCAGAATCCTTTTGATACTCTGTTTAAATGGTATGGACAATATTATTAAAGGGGAAATAGAATATTAATAATAAAAATAATAAATACACTATATTAAAGACAAATGAGCTACCAAAATTTAGTTAGAGCACGACTATCATATAAACGCTTAAAAGATTTAGTAGATTGTGCATTAACGATCTCGGTAGAGAGTCGGTTCCAATAATTAATAGCTCTGTAAGAAAAATAATGTAACCTTGTCTTAGTGGAAGCCCTGGGTTTGTTTAATTTCAGATTGTGCCCTCTAAATGAATTATGAGCAAGGTTAAAGAAGGGACTAAGGATTCCAAAAGAGATGAGTTGATGCACCAAAATGAGGTAATATTAGAATTTAATCAATTAACTAGAAATTCTTCAACACCTATTATCAACTTTAATATTCATAAATTAATTAACAATTGTAAAACAAGCACTTTACTTGGACCTAATGGAATAAACGGTAATTAATTAAAGCTCTGCATGCCATCAATTGCTGCATCATTATCTACAATAATAAGCAAATCTATTATAAATTGTAAAGTAGCTGATACTTAGTGTATCTCACAAATCACACCTATTCCAAAGATTTTCGTTTTATTAACAAATCCAGAACACTATTTCTCAATTGCTTGCATCTCAGTGTTTTTAAAATTAACCCAAAAAATAATATTTAACAGCCTTAAACCTATATTAAACATTAGTAATAACCATTATCAATTTGCTTATAAAATAATTATTCTAATCTAGACTGTGTAGCCAGTCTTATTCATTACATTACTGAATCCCTTGACAATGGAAAATGTTCAATATACTGCATGTTTCTGGATTATAAATTTGCTTTTACTAGTATATTAAGAGAAATATTAATTAAACGTCTTGAACTACTTGAAACACCCGACCACATCTTAAATTTTCTACGAAATTATTTCTCCAAAAAAAAACTATTTACACAAATTGATCGTAATAAATCAGAGTTAACAGAAAATAATAACGGAGTTCCACAAGGTGCAGTACTGTCTACGTTTTTATTTTCACAGTACGTAAATCTATTACAAGTTCCACAGTTATCACATTTGTTTAAATTTTCTGATGATATGGTCTTGTGAACAAAAATTCGTTTAAATAATGATTTTAAAAAATTTGAAACTTTTATTAATAAAATTAAACAGTGGTATACTAACTTCGATTTTAATTTAAATTTATCAAAATATAAGCTTGTTAAATTTACAACGAGGCGTCCAAAAGAAAAAATGGATTTAAATAAAACATTCAAAACAAACCAGACAAACATATATACCTGTAACAAAATTAAGTATCTTGGGGTAAAGATAAATAACAAACTTACCTGGTGTGATTATGTAGAGTATATATTTATAAAAACCAAATCCTTATGCTTCTACATAAGAAGATCAAAACAAACTAAATGTTAATAGTTATATTATATTGTTTATTGCATCTTGTTTTTATTCTTCAATATTATATTACTCACCTGTAATTTTTCCTGGCTTATTAAAACAATTATGTTGTTCTAAAACGATGTGCATCATTAGTATCAGAATCTGTAGGAATCGAATATACTATCTTATTTAGTAATATTGTTAATAAACATTTTAAATCCTGTATACAATTAGCATCAAGGATTGAACGTAATGACACTCACCCACTACATAAAACTCTAAAAAAATCTAAAACTTTTTGAAAAACAAGAAGAACCTACTTACATATAAAAGCCAAAAATAAGCAACACAAAAACTCATATTTACCGTATTTATCGAAAATATTAACTAATCCAAAATTAAACAAAATCAATCTTTTAACAAACCTATCAAAGTAGGAATCATTCTACCCACGCATTTATTTGAACTAATTCGGATATCCTACAGCGTAATGTAACTGTGCCTTATAATAACTCATTCAAAGTATAGTCATTTTGATATATTTTTTTAATCATATATTTACTGTATTGATTATATTTATATTCATTAACAAATAACATTCTATTTCATTTTGTTTCCATTATATGTACTACTTCTTAATTTTGTTGTTCTTATTTTATATTAATGGTAAACATGTACTTTACGCTAAATGTATCTTTAGTGAGATATTAAAGCTTAATAATATATATATATTATAATATTTATAAAAATACTACTACTAATAATAATTATTATATCCATTATCACAGATAAACATTCAGCGATAGAAAGAGGTAAATGTTAAAACAACAGAAATTAAAATTAAAAAAATAATACAACTATTTATGTTACAGTAATTGCATTTTTATATAGTTTACATGTAAAAATTATTTTTTTGTAAACCTAAAAATGCTTTTTGCAAAAAAGATTTAGAAATGTTTTAGTTAAATAACACTTTTAAGAAAATAAATAAAATATACTAAGTTTATTTTAGTACTAAAACAAAAATTTATACTTATTCTTTACATTTTATTAAAAATTAAATTATTTTATTTATTGCTAAAAATTCTACAACTTATTAATTTTTAATCTAGTGTAAGTTAGTTTATTCTTATAATTCATATTCTACTAAAGCATCTAAATTAAAACTAATTGACTAATAACAAACTAATAATAACAATATGTAATAATTATTTATAGCAAAGTTATAATACATTGTTTTATTATTTTAAGACATTTTTGGACATTTGTCAAATGAAAGGTATGCGCTGCTGATGATTCCAAATTAGGATGAAACAGCTGTACAGTGCTCCTGGTTAACTGGAAAACATAGAAAATTTATTATTCAAGTGAATCTGACAATACTAATATAACATTTGTCAAATGTACCAAAAATAAGTTAGTGATTTTCTATTATATAAAAATTTAATAAAATTATAATTATAATTAATAGATTGTTAATTTCATATTAAATATTTACGTAAAAAATTAAAAACATTGTATTTTTAATTAACGACAAAAAATTATAAATAATAAAAATGTTATAAATTAAAATTTTGTTATATTTTTAAAAAAATATAAAAAATAACTATATACAATTATTTAAAGTTAAAAAATAAAAATAAAAATAAAATTTTTAAACATTAAAATTATATGCATTTATACAAATAATAAGAAATTTCTAATTTTAATTTTGTTTTGAACTACATTCGTGAGGTCTTTTGTTTAAGCGGCTAACTTATAATAACCAAATATCGTTTTGGTGATTATTGTAAGTATCTTTGGCATATGGTGTTCTTTTACAAATTTACTATAAAACTTTTTTCTGATTTTTAAAAATTTAATTGTTAATGAAGTTTATTATTAAGTATAGATTTTGTTTGCTAGTTTTAATTTGTATTTATAAAAATGCATATTGTAATAATCAAAGTTTTATAGATACGGTGGACGTACTTAGATTTATTCAGAATTTTATAACCGAATTTTTTAGTTATATTAAAATAAAGTTGTTTATTTTGAGTAACTTTAACTATATCAATCTTTTTTTTGACGGCTGCTATTTAGTATATTTTAAAGTGAGACAAAGACCTTTTGGTTTCAAGTTCTCTTGTATTTTGAATAAAGAAATGGATGGTGATGTTATAGAGGAGAAATTGAGTGAAATAGAAAAGGTTGGAAATTAGGATAAAGGCGGGGAAATATTAATCAGTTCAAGGAGTACGCACATGTATATTGATCGAACCCAATATTCGTTAAATGGGGATACTTAGTTATTTACTTACATAGATTATGAAATTTGATAGCAAACAAACTAAGACCAGAGTTTATTTAGTCCTGTTAAAATAATAATTTTAATATAATTATCCAAATTAGTTTTTAAATGGGTAAGTGAAAACTCGCAATTTTCAAAAATGTCTGTTCAAAGGAAAAATTGATAGTTATAATTAACAATGTTTAATTAAATATTCACAATTGAAAGATGTTAAAAACTGCATAGCTAAGTTCTTTATAATTTTTCATAAATTGAACACCAGAGAAAATTTTGTATTAATACAAACAAATTGTGATGCCTTTATAATAATGTTTAAGATAAATACACGTACAACGTGAGATACGCCTTATTTCGTGGTGGGAAGATTCATAAATATTTGGTGTTTATTTATTCTTTCAAAATAATGGTTACATTACTTTTAGTTAAGTCTATTTAGACGTTTATTTTTCCAATTTCTAGTTTGAATATCTGATGAAAAGAGACAGCGCAGTTAAACGACGATCTGTATTTAGTCTCGGCGTTGGGATTGAATTTTTACTAAAGAATTATTCATTTCTACCACATTGACAGTATATATTTTATTTTAGAATATATATATTAAGCTTACTTATTTGGTAGGCAAATAATTTTCTTGAAGGAACTTTTAGACAAGCAGTTAATTGTCACAGTTTTTACTTGATTATAATTTATATATTTTTAATATATTAGGTAAATGGTTATGATTGTTTATGAATACTAGAATAATTTATTTAGACTTATCCGGTTATTTGAGGGCTGTATAACCCATGATGATCGCAAAATAGTGGATCTTCAATATGCAGACGATGCGGTTCGACTTACTCAAAAAGCCTCAGAGAAATATGGTTTATATCTTAATACTAAAAACAACAAAAGTTAGTGGCAATGCCACATTTTTATTAATTCCAAATTCACATAGCATCTTGAACAATCCCTTTCTATTGTTCACGATTTTCGGAGGCGTGTAGGGATATGTCAGTCTATCGACTTAGCCATTGTTTTCAAGATAAAGTGCCAGCCAAGATTGTGTAAAGATCGTCCCGAACAGCATCCATCCAAGTACGTTTTTGACCTATCCTCTTCCAGTCGGTATTTGGATTGCATCAGGATTTTTACGAAGAACATGTCCAAACCAGCGCAATCTTCGTTGTCGCGATACCAATGAAGTTGAAGGTTATTTCGAATTTGGTGTTTACTGATTTTTTCATCCAATCCCTTGATACGGAGGATGCAAAATGGGTGTTGTGCCAAATGTATCTGAGACATCTTGCTTCAAATTTATTAAGCTGCTTGATTTCTGACCCTGTAAGAGTCCATGTTTCAGCTGCGTACAGAAGTACTGTGCGAACCAATGAAGAGAAAATGTTTATCTTTGTTTTTGGGTTGATGGATTTACGTCTCCATAATGGATCGACAAGCTTTCCAAACGCAGTAACAGCTAAACAAATTCGACGATTTACTTCATTGGATGAACCACCGTCAGAAGTAATTAAGGAGCCCAGATACGTAAATTCCTTTACATTGGGGAGAACAACATCATTTAATACAATCCTTGCATCAGGAGCTTGAGATGACATGATGACTGATTTTTTTGGGTTGATCTTCAAATCATATTCACCGGAAACATTTACGAGGAAATCTAATGCATGCTGCATTTGAGCTTCGTTCTCAGCTAGAAGTACAGCATTATCAGCGTATTTTAAGTCCGTAATGAGCCTAGTACCAACATACACACCTTCCATTTGTACAGAGATCTTGGAAAATATAGCATCAAGATTTCTACAAATGGAAAAACAGTGGTTTCAGCGATCGTTTCCTTTAGAAATCCAATCACTTTTAATGGTAACCCAGTCTTTGTGGTTGATGAATTTACATACCTAGGCTCGGTCATAGGTAATAAAGGATTCAGCTTTTTAGAGTGTGTTTAGCACCCATATTTTTTAATTTTGTGGTGGATGCCATTTTTGATGAAGTTTCCCGGTCATTTGAGGGCTGTATAACCCATGATGATCGTAAGATAGTGGATCTTCAATATGCAGACGATGCGTTCTTATGGCAGAAACCGAAGATTTGTAAAATGCGGTTTGACTTACTCAAAAAGCTTCAGAGAAATATGGTTTATATCTTAATACTAAAAACAGTGGTTTTAGCGATCGTCCCCTTTAGGAATCCAATTACTTTTAATGGTAACCCACTCTCTGTGGCTGATAAATTAACATACCTAGGCTCGGTCATAGGTAATAAAGGATTCAGCTTTTCAGAGATTTGGCGTAATATTCGCCTCTCTGCCGCAACCTTTGGGCATTTAAGTAGACCTTTATGGAACAAAAGTAATATTTTTATTAAAACCAAGATTGGAATATATAAGAGTTTATACTTGTGAAACTTGGACTCTCATTCAAGTCGATATACAAAAGTTTGTCCATTTTGAGCAAAGCTGTTTAAGATCCATATGGTTTCGCTTACTATCCTCTATTGAACGCAACCATTTAATAACTAATAAAATATTTGGACTATTTCCAGATATTTGTAAGACACTTAACATTTAGTGGTTATGTATCTCCAACACAATAAGAGAAATATGATTAAAATAGATTGTCCATACTTCGTAGATTGCCTACTCATCCAGTCAGAATAGCTTTGGAAGCCCATCCAGTACCGGGATGGGAAAGGTCGGGCGGCCAGCGAAAAATGTGGACGGACTCAGTCCTTTTATTTATGCTAAGCCTCCTCGTCCAAATGAATTACCTAATTAAACGTCCGTTTGCTTACCGTTTGCAGCTAATAGAGATCACTGGAGGGGTTTAACTCGCGATATAATTAACATCTCAAGTGTCGTTTATTAAGTGCACATTGCAAAAGTTGGTATTTTACAGACTTTTTGGAATTTGGACCACTCTAGACGATAATAACCGGTGGAGAGTGTTTATCCCCGACGATGATAATGATAATGAGACTTGTTTTCTATTGAATAATTTAAAATACTTTTTTCAAATTATTTAAGTGAAATTAAATTCTAAATAACCTTTTTATTTTTTATAACTTAAGTGAAGCTTGTGGTTTACATGGCCCATAGTTTTGTTATTGGTAGTAATCCTGATTTTGCACGTAGTGGAGCTTTTTGGATTTACAATATTGGGACAGGGATCAGCTATACAGTTTCAGTGTTTTTATGGATTAACTTTTTTTATTCATTTTGGTTGGTGACGTCGTCACCTCTTTATTATTTTTTATATTTATACGGTATATTAAACGATTGACTTTGATGGCTTGATAATCGTAACAAATGTAGAAGAATAACAAAGTTTCTTGGCTTCTAGTCGGCGTACTTGTGACGGCACCACTGTTTACAAGTATTGACGAGGCGCTTGATTTTTCATTAGAGTTATCTCTCATAGTCCAAGGGCTACTTATTGTATACATAGACCTTAAGATACCCTTTAAATTTACGTAACATTTATATAAGGCCATATTTTATAGCGATGTTCAATTTTTGATAGTAAATTGAATTAATTTGAGGTCAAACGGAAGTGAACACTTATGATCAAAGGAAGTTGTCTATATTTAGTGATTATGATGATGGGTAAGATGTAGAAAAATTTAGTGGTTGAAAAGTTTGTATTCTACGTTTATAGTAAATACTTAAATTTTATAAATCTGAATAATTGAACATTTGTTTACACAGCAGTTATAACAAACATATTAATTATGTTTTTTGTTTGGAATATTAATATTTTATGTAGCTATGAATGTATTAGGAAAATGAGTACAACGTTTTATGAAAGGGATTTACTTAAATCACTAGTTTATTTGACATGTCCAGTTAATTGAGTATCTTTTGGTTAGCGGTTGATCATAAATGTGTATATGTTTTAGAGAAGTTATGCTGTTAGGTTTTCTATGCTTGTATAGGATAAATTTTATTGTGATAGTTTTATGTTTAACACGGTTTGTGTTACTGATAAAAGTGTCTGCTATTCATTTTTTCCAATAATTTTATTTTAACAGAATTTTGTTTCGCATTGTTGATTGGGGTAAAATAATTGAAGTGAGTACCAATGACCGTGGAAAAGGTTGCTATTTTGGACGCTGGATCGCAATATGGAAAAGTATTCAGTGTTTCTGTAATTAATTTTTGTAGGTAATAGATCGCCGTATTAGAGAATTATCTGTATATTCAGAATTGCTACCTATAAATACACCGGTAGAAAAATTAGTTAATGAAAATTATAAGTAAGTAATTGTGTTTATTGTTATTTGATGTATTTGCGTAGGGCTATTATTATATCTGGAAGTCCGGATTCCGTGAATCAATCATCTTCTGCGGCATGTGACATTAAGTTATTTGATATGCAAATCCCGATACTTGGAATTTGTTATGGAATGCAGGTATTTGTTGGAATTATTTATATTTCATCAATGTTACGTTTTAGTATATGAACAAATACTTTGATGGTGATGTTATGGATGGCTTAGTTCGAGAAGATGGCCAGTTTGCTGTTGATCTCGATACTACATGTTCTTTATTCAAGTACGTTTATTTTTTTGTATGCATGAGTTTGTTGTAGAGGGCTTTCCAAACAGGAGAACGTGTTGCTCACTCATGGAGATTTTTGTGTGGTTGCGGGTAAAGGCTTCAAGGTGGTTGCAACTTCAGGCAGTAACATAGCAGGTTTGTTAAATTTGCCCTGACTTGATTCATGTTCTAGCTATTGCAAATGAAGAGAAAAAGTTGTATGGTTTGCAGTTTCATCCCGAGGTTGATTTGACACCTTGTGGTGTAAAGGTTTTTAAAAATTTTTTATTTGGCGTTTGCGAATTGAAAGGTGATTATAAATTGACGGATCGTATTGAGGAGTGCAAGGCGAAAATTCAGAAGATTGTTGGTCAAAAAAAGATAATGGTATTTTAATGTTTTAATTTACATTTTGACGTTCATTTATCGTTGATAACGTAGTCACTTCTTCATTATTTCTCTATTTATATGGCATATTAAACGATCGACTTTGATGGTTTGATAAGCATAACAGATGTTAGGTGAATAACTAAGTTTTTTTGGCTAGTAGACGGCATCTTTGTGACAGTAGCATTTTTGCAAAGCCGCCTGATTTCTTGTTAGAGTTACCTCCCTTATCCCAACGGCTACATAGGGTTTACATATCCCTTAAGTTGCCTTTTAAATACCCTGAGTGTATACTCGCAACCATTTACTCAAACGGAATGTTAGTTAAACTAATGTGCACTCGATCCCTGCTGTTATTAGTTTAGATTTTCAGGATGAATTAGTTGGAGGAAAAACTGTCAGGTGTATCACCATCATTGAAAATTAAAACTTTGTAAGTATTGCTTAAATCATTAGGATCATTAGCATTCCATATTTTATAATAGTTTATTTTACGCACGTAGTAACATTTATACGCTTTTTGTAATTATTGTGTTATTAATTTTAGTCAATTTTTAATTGAGTTTGTTAGGCTTTGTTTATCTTGTCGGCGAAATGTGAATATGAATGGTATTGTTTGTTTTAGAATTTCATTTTCTGAAACAATTCTATAAATACATAATTTTGATAAAAAGATGGCCAACGTTTAATTGTCAAATCTGTAATATCAATAATTTTAAGGATTTCAGTAATGCTTATTAAGTCCTCATTTTTAATGATGGTAATATTCCCCCACTGTTCCTCCTCCACATGCAGCATTTTGGATTGAGTGTACTCATACATGTAGACTAACACGTCAGCGACCGAGTGCACAGCAGTATAATTGGACTTGCGCTTTGACAGGTACAAGCATGTACGTTAAGCCATCGAGCTTAGGGAGACAAAGCATCTGACGGGTTTATCAATGTTTTACAAATAGTGGATTCGTCACGAGGATATCGTTTATCAACCAAGAAACCATGTTATTCTTTTACGTTTGTTATGTTTATCAAGCCATCGAAGTCGATCGTTTAATATGCTGTATAAATGTAGAAAATAACGAAAAGGTAACTACGTCATTAACCGTTGAAAATACTACTAATGACAATAGCTTTGATGTTGACACGCCCGATTTGTTGGAAAAACAGGCAACCATGTTATTTGCCAATTCCAATCTATTTTCTGTCTTCTACGTAAATGTATTTTTAAATTCAAAAATAAAACAGATTTTGTTAAGTGGTGGCGTCGATTCTACCGTTTGTGCCGTTCTTCTATTTGCATCACTCAAACCGTCACAAATATTGGCTCTGCACATTGACAACGGATTTATGCGCAAAAACGAATCATCAATGGTAGCCAAGTCATTGATCAATTTGGGAATCAAGGGTATGCACATTCACATTCATTATTTGTTCGATTTTAGTTCACGTAATCAATGGTGCTCTTCGTTTTCTGTCGGGTACGACAATTTTTCCTATCGAAGTTCAAACCGAATTGTTGGCTCCCGTCTACGTTTCGCCTCCGAAGTCGAATGATGACGCTCCACTGGACGAAGCAGCCGACGTAGGTGGTAAGTTGCAGTCCAAGTCACCTGACTGCATGATCGACGAAAGCACAAAGACGTCGAGTGATTTGCTGGGAACGGTGAAAAAATCATCTCGTACAAGTAGCGGCGGTGGTGGTAGTGTCAACTCGTATGTTGAATGCAGAAATATTCCCATTGGCCCGCTTGGATCTACTACAATCAATCCTGAGGAAAAGCGCCACATTATTGGCGACATATTTGTACGCATTGCTCAAGAGGCGTGGTCGGAATTTTCTTTGGATTCTACCAACTTTTTGTTGTGTCAAGGTGTGTATTTTTAAAATTGTTACATGTTTATTTACACATTCTCAATGTATGGCATAATGGCTTATCTATAAAACCTTTATCCCCGAATTGACAAGGTGGTTGGTTTTGATTTTCTATACATCCATTCATTTGGTTAGTGACATAGTCACCTTCGTTATTTCTATATTTGTACGACATATTAAACGATTGACATTAATGGTTTATTAACTGTAACAAAGAATAACTAAGTTTCTTGGCTAATAGATGGTATTCTTGTGACGGCGCCACTGTGTGCAAAGATTGACGAGGTTGCCTGATTTTTTGTCAGGGTTATTTCTCTTAGCCCAACGGTTACATATACCTGAAGATACATTTTAAGTACGCTGAATATATGTTTGCACCCATCCACCGAAATGGAAGCTTAGTTATAGTGCTGGGCACTCGATCCTTGCTATTATTAGTCTGGATGCACCAGATGGAAGTGAAATAGTTAAGAATATTACCATCATTGGAAATTAAAACTTAATTAGCATTACTTAAATCCTCAGCATCATTAGTATCCCTTTTATTGACATTTTTGAATGTATTTAGGTACACTTCGACCTGATTTAATTGAATCTGCTTGCCAGTCGGTGAGTCAAAACGCGGACGTCATCAAGACGCATCACAATACGACAAATTTGGTGAAGATTTTGAAAAGTCAGGTATTGAGTTTGTATTTGAATATGCTACAGCCCTTGCATAGATTAGTGTTGAAAATTCAAAAAAAAATTTATCTAAATTAATTTATTATCTTTTAATGTTTTTCAGTAAAAATAATTATTAAGAATTTAAAATAATGTTAGATATTTAATAGTTGATTTATGTTTACTTAGAAATATGTATTTAAAAATGCCGAGTTGTCCAAAAAAGCATATTTTAAAAACAACACCTATATAAATGGAATAACTAAACGCAATTAACATTTTAATAATAATTAATAATTTTTTAATTAATTTGTTTAAAATAATTATTTAAAACTGCATACCTTAAGTTTGCGTTTCTACATCACAAAATTTACGTTTTTATTACCTCAAAAAAATTAAAATCAAAATTAAAAAACATTATTTTATATAAAAAAAATAATTAATTAATTATTTTTTAAATATTCAATAAGTATTTTTAAAAGTATGTTTATACTCAAAAGTTACTATAGTAACCAAAAATTTGAAATAATTTAAAAACCGATTTTTTGTGTAATGTTATTTTGAAAATGTTACTTCGGTTTTTACCTTAAAATATTGATTTGTTGTTAAATTTAAGTTAAAAATTATAATGTTTTTAATAATATTTTAGATATTTTGTTAAAGATATTAAAAATTTATTTTTTGTTTGTTAAAAAAATTATTATTTTACTTAAAAATAATAAAATACATTATTTTGTTAAATTATAAAATATAATTAACACAAATATAGTTATTTGCTTCCTAGGAGCAGAACATATTAAATGTTATATCTTCTTTATCACAGGAAGTTTAGTTAATTTTTTATTACAAAATAGAAACACCAAAATTATGTTTTGTAATAGTAAAATAAAATTGTTTTTAATACTAATTACTTTTAGTTGCAGCTAATAAGACACTGACTTAAAAGGATTAATATGTTGGATAATAAAATAAGTTGCTGTGTATAAACATTTTTGTACAAACTTAAAATTTTATAGTTGGAACAATATATATGGGCAACAAATATTAAATTGGTTGTATAAAAAGTATTAAATACCCCTTATGTAAAAAATTATATTAACCAATTTAAACAGTGGTCTTTTTCTAGTAAAATGTATCAATATTATTTTTAAGTTAAAACGTATTCTACCTATGCCAGTGTTACAATTGTTTATAAAAATAATAACGTATTGTAATTTTACAATATTAATTGCAATTGTATTTAAACTTGTTTTATTTAGGTAAAAAACTTAATTTAACCATAACAAAGGGCTAAAATAAAAATAATTATATTTTTGAAAATTGCTGTTTAACAGTTCTATTATAAATGTTATTTATTTTATTTTTTGCATAATAAAATTTAACATGTATAAGCATATTTAAATCAAAAAAATATTTGCATAAATTAATTTTTTTGTTAAAATTTAGATTACATAAAACTATATCAGCATTTTAACCAAAAGCATACCAAAACACCTAAGCCAAGTGGTTACAAACACGAGCCATCTTATTTATTATTTAATATTTTGTAGTAAATTATACATAAAACAATTTATTAATCCTGAAAATTAGATATGTTTTGCGTTTTTAAATATATTGGAAGTCATATATTGTTGGGAACTTTACTTAATCTCAAATCATGAATCAGTTAATGTTTTATTTAATTTTTTATTAGTTACAATATATATCTATAAAATTATACTTATATTTTAATTATCACATAATATTGAACGTTTTATAATTAAAATGACGTCTTTATTGCATGTTATGTGATTGCTATAAATGTTTTAGTTTAATAACTACGTTTTCAACACTAATTAGTTTAGGAGCTGTACATTTTGCTTATGATAGTGCATAATTAGGTAGGGGGCTATGTTTTATAGCAATCGTTTTTTTGTTGAGACAGTTGTGATTAATAAGAATTTGTTCTGTTTTGTAAGATGTATGATTAGCTTGTGTTTCTCATTATTTAGTGGGATGAATGGATATTTTGATAAAACTAGGTGTTATGTTTGTGCGTAACGCTTTGATCGAAAGGTAACAACTGACAAAACATTTTGATTGCACAATTACACTGATTTGGTCACATTGCCTAGCACTTTGTTAAAAAATAAAGAATTTGGTATATAATTGACAATTAATGTTCTCAATGTCATTTTCATTTTTAACGTAGTAACGTAGTTAGATTTTTGTTATTTCTATATTTGTACAACATTAAAACAATCAACTCCGATGTTTTGATAAGTGTAACAACCGTGAGAGTATAACGAAGTTTATTGGATGGTATACGGCATTTTTGTGACAGCGCCCAACTGTTTACAAAAATTGACGAAGTCGCCTAATTATTATTAAGCCTTAATATCTCACTGCTTATATATATGGTATGTGTGTGCCCTAGGTGTGTGCTTGCATCCATCCTCTAAGGCGGGAGCCCAATTATACCTCTGTGAACTCGGTTCTAGTTGTGTTAGCTAGATGCCTGGATACACCACGTGAAGGTGATGGTAATTATTGAAAATTTAGATTATCAAATCGTCCACTAAATAATGCATGTATACAGCCTTGTTGATATTTTCATTTTCTGTGTCAACTAGGATCGTGTTTTGGAACCGCTCGTTGACTTCCACAAAGACGAAGTTCGTGAAATCGGGAAACGATTGGGCGTACCGGAGGAAATTTTGCATCGTCATCCCTTTCCTGGTCCGGGACTGAGCATTCGCATTTTGTGTGCAGCTGAGTCGTTTATGGAAAGAGACTTTTCGGAGACGACAAGTCTTATCAAAATGATTGCTGGTTATCATCAAATGTCCCAAAAGGTCAGTTATAGTTGCATTTTGATGAAATCTGGTGGATTGAGGCATATTTTGTAAGTTGAAAGGGTTGTGGTAGTTTTTTAATGAAAATAATAAAGACAACAACAACAACAACAAAAGTTGGTGGTAGGTCTACCTCTTCATTAATTCGAAGTTTGCACAGCATTATCATCATCGGGGATAAACATCCCCCACCGGTTATTATCGCTCAGGGTAGTCCAAATTACCAAAAGTCTTCAAAACATCAAGTTTTACAACGTGCACTTAATGAACAACACTTGAGGTATGTTGACTTTAAATGTTAACTACATCTCTAATTAAACCCCTCTGTAGCATTTCTATTAACCCTTTTCCACTGTTTACGGTTTATTTATTTATTTTATGTTTGCTACTTTGTATGTTTTACGAGAAACATTTTTCAGCAGTGAACAATTAGCGAAGCCAAACGTGGGCCCGCATATTTTAGTGCCGGCGATGGGATTCGAACCCATGTCCACTGAGGTCTGAATTCGAGCGTTGTACCGCTAGACCACCTCGGTTTACGTAGGCGTGTAGGGATATGTCAGTCCAACGACTTAGCAATTGTTTCCATGTTAAAATCCTCGCCAAAATAGCGTAAGATCGTCCCGATCAGCATCTGTCCAAGTACGTTTCTGACCTTTTTGTCTTCAAGTCGGCATTTGGGTGATACATGAGATTGCAGCAGGATTTCTACGAAGAATGTGTCCGGACCAGCGCAATCTCCATTGTCGCGATATCAATGATGGGAGATTGTGAAATTAGAAGTTATTTCGAATTTGACAGATGCTTTTTTGTCCGATTCGTTAATACGGAGAATTTGAAATGGTTGTTGTGCCAAATGTATTTGAGACATCTTGCTTCAAATGTAAATAAAATAAAGATTATTCTATAGTTTATTTGAGTCAAGCGCTTTTGTGTGATATGTGTTGTGCACTGGAACATTAGTGTAATGAATGGGCAGTATATTTGGGTTATATAAAATATTTAGAGTGTGAACAAATGAGTTTGCTGCTTCAAAATATACTGCCACCAATTATCCTCACAACACTGTCTGGTGTTGCAAGTTGGATGTAGAGAGTAGTGAATTTGAAGTTATATTTAACATCGTGTGTATGTGTATGTGAAATTATTTGAGAAATACGATCTACACGGATTACTTAACGTTAAACTACGCAATTCAATATTGATTTTTTTGTCATCCACTTTGTCAATATTATAGAGAGTGTGAAGTTGTATTGCGTTGTGTAAGTACTAGACGACATATGGGGAGACGAATTACAAATGGACAAGGCATATTATGCTTTTATTGTTATTTTTGTCATTATTTTAGCCACACGCTCTTTTGAACAAAATCAACGCTGCAGCCCAATTGAGCGAACAGCAGCGTTTGTCGACAATTACCGCAGATCGGTCATTGTCTGCATATCTATTGCCTATTCGATCGGTAGGTGTGCAGGTAAGTTGATCACTTCGTTGGGTGGTTGGTGACGCCATCACTTTTTCATTATTTCTATATTTAGACGGCATATAGTAACAATCGATTTCGATGGTGTAACAAACGTACAAGAATAATGAAATTTCTTAGCTAGTAGATGGCATCTTTGTGATGGCGCCATTGTTCGCAAAGAGGTTACCTGATATTTTGTCAGGGTTTTCTCCCTTAGTCCAAGGGATACATATGGTATACATATACCTTAAGATACCTGTTAATTTCCCTGGGTGTATGCTTGTACCGACGCGCCGAAGCGGAATCTCAGTTATACCGTTGTGCAATCGGCCCCTGTCGTTATTGGTCTAGATGCCTATGAGAACCTAGTTCCTGGTGCACCGCGTGAATGAGGAACAGTTAGGAATATTACTATCATTGGACATTGAAACTTTGCAAGCATTACTCAAATCCTCAGGATCATTAGCATACAAATTTGCTGTATGATTATCTATTGACTTGACCGTAGCCAGTTCCAAGTCTGGTTAAGAACCATTATTATCATCGAAGATAAACATCCTCCACCGGCTGTTATTGCCTAGGGTAGTTCAAATTGCCAAAAGCCTGCAAAACATCAACTTTTACAACAAAACACTTAATGAACGATACTTTAGAGGTATGCCAACTTTAAATGTTAATTACACTTCCAAATTAAAACTCTCCAATAATCTCTATTGACTGCAAACGGTAAACATTCGGACGCGGGGGCTTAGCATAAATAAAAGGACTTAGTTTGCGCACTACAATGTATGTACAAGAAGACCGGGTGGCCTTCTTTTCCACCTGGCTAATGCTTGGGCTTCCATAGCTATTCCTGCTGGATGAGTGGCCAATCTTCGTAAAACATGGCCAATCCATTTTAATCGTCTTCCTTTAACTGTGCTAGAGATACATGACCAATTAATGTGAAGTGTGCCACAAATATCTGGAAATGGTTGAAATATTGTATTAGTTACTAAACGGTTGCGTCCAATAGAAGATAGGGAGCGAAAGAAGGAGGGTTTAAACGCAAGATTAGCAACCGCGTCTTTGAAAAAAATATGACTAAAGAAATAACAAGAGGACATCATTTTATTAAACTACACCAAAGAAGTAAAAGCATAATTAGAATGACGGGGTTCGGTCAAATCTGAACAGAATTTCAATTTTTGATATGCACAATATTCAAAGTCGAAAATTTGATGTACAATCACACAGAACAATCTTATTACCCCATGCTTTTCAAAGCGATAGTGCTTTGAAATAACAATAAAATATTGCCTATTAGGGTGGTATATATAATGTTGTTGTGTCATATAACATTTCATAATTTATGAGTCCGCATGTGTTTTATACGGTGTGTATGATACCATATTATATAATTGTATTTTGTACATGTCATCTAGGGTGATCATCGGACATACAGTTATGTGTGCGCTCTGTCCAGTAACCGTCCACCAAACTGGGCATCGCTTTCGTTTTTGGCTAGCCTCATACCAAGAATTTGTCACAATATTAATCGGCAAGTTTTACTTTTTTTCAATTTCCAAAAGCATATGAATGTGGCTTGCAGTATGTGCTTATTGTCCAGTAATATGCGATAATAATTTTGCAACATGAACTTGTAAAATGGCTTTAGTTTTTGGCATGCAATAGATTGGGAAAGCTTTTTTTGTTCCCTATTTTTGTTTTTTTGAATATTTGAGTAGTCTTTATGAAGTCTCAAATTCCGATGATGGTCATACTTCTAATTTGGGCAACAAAATTATTCTATACATTAAACAGTTTCCCGAATGTCTTGTTTGATCTCATGAGACATTAATTTCAATCTGATCTTTTTGAATGGTTTTTAGCCAAGTTGTCTGTGGTCTGCCCCAACCTTTCTTTTACCATTGTTTGTTCTAAACCCGTTTTTTCTGGTTTTTCGGGCGCTAAACGTAGAATTTGACCAAGTAATTTTCTTTGTCTAATTGTAATGATGTCATGAAGTGAACGAGAGTCAGTTCTTCTCATGATCTCATTATTTGAAATGTGATCGCCCCAGGTAATCTTTAAAATACTTTTTAGAAGTATTTTAAAGATGATGACAATAATAATATGTAGCCATTCGAATAAGACAATTTTAATAAAAATCAGATGGCCTCTTTAAAATCCCCCCAAAATACTATTTTTAAGCCAACAAACTGAATTATTTTTCAACATTCTTTGTGCACGTTGAGTTTGCATGCCACATGAAACGACATCAGGTGGTCATTTGAAATGCTTTGATGACAAAGATGACAATATAACTAACTAATTTATTGCATTGCATTGTGTAATAATAATAATGGTGTTTTTTCTTTTGGCAGTGTTGTGTATATTCTCGGGCCACAAGTGATGCATCCAGTCAATGATATTACTGTAACATATTTGCGACAGCCAGTAATAAATACGTTGCGCGACGTAGACGATGCGGTGATGTCGGTGTTGCGCAACGCCAGTTTGCTGACCAAAGTCAGTCAGGTGCCTGTGATCCTAATTCCGATCCACTTTGACCGAGATCCTAGTCAAGTCGTTTCCGTTCCTTCCATGCTGCGGTCCGTAGTGATTAGACCGGTCATTACGTCCGACTACATGACAGCAATTGCTGCTGTTCCAGGCGTTCACATACCAGAGAAGGTAAGGTGATTTTGTTAATTTATTTATTATGGTTGGTGACGTGGTGTCACTTTTTCATTATTTCTATATTTGTACGGAATACGAAGCGATCGATTGCGATGGGGCTGATAAATGTAACACGCGTAGCAGTATAACGACGTTGATTGGATGGTAGATAGTGTCACGGTTCATAAAGATTGACAAGGCTGTCCGATTTTTTGTCAGGGTAATGTTCCTTAGTACAATTGCTATATATAGTATATGCATACCTTAAATTTTTAAGTACTCTGGGTATATACTTGCACCGAATTATACCGCTGTACATTCATTTTGTCGTGTATGTCTAGATACTTAAGTGCACCCAGTCCAGGAAGATGACGGTCATGATGATCACCATTATTGATAATTAAAACTTGATATAAGCATTAGTCCATTCTTCAGAATCATTGTTTACTACTTGCTTTTGTACCATTTATTTAGACGTTTCTACTTTTTGTTTCCAATTGTAGGTAGTGTTTGAAATGCAAGCTGCGGCTGAACAAGTACCCGGTGTGTCGCGTGTGTTGTACGATTTGACTTCCAAGCCACCTGGTACCATTGAGTGGGAATGATGTGTCGTTGTGTGATCATTGCAACCGAATGATGAAGATAATTTGTCGGTTGTTTAAGGAATATGCACTATTCTGTCTTTTAAATAGTCTGATTATTTTGGTAATTCAAGGTTCGCCTATTCTTTAAGTCTCATCATTCTTATTGGTTTTCTTTACCTTTGATGATACTTTGTGTAAAACGTGTCTATCAATAGAAATCATGTTCTTTTCTTGGTTGAGCATTTTTTATTCAATTTGTTGCAAAATACATACATTTTTGGTGACAAGTGTGTATTTGTATTTTTAAAGCGATTTTGTCGGATTTGTTACTTTTAATTTGGATTGCTTAGTGGCTGTTTAGTCATTTTGGTTTGTGTGTGTGTGTATGTGTGTTTTGAATTGTACCGTTAGCGTTTGAGAGTTGACGTGAATATAAATGTTTTTTCCATTGAAAGCGGTTTGCAATAATGGATTGTAGAGAGGGTGAGAGAGAGCGATTGTTATTGTGTAACTCTGAATGTAGCATTGGGTGTTTAGATGGACTGGTACATTGAATAAGGAAAAGTTGACTAAAGTGACTGCTTCTTTTGTATGACAATAGAGACACATTTCAAGTACTTGAATACAATGGCGATTTATTTTATACAAAATTTAATAATCAAAACTAATTTAGGATGCATAATAGCTGACAATTTTACCAGTTTTTTTTTTAAATTTTCTAGAAAATTACAATATTCAAAGAATATATACATATATATCTGACGTAGTTATTTTTGTATTGAAGTTCAACTGCTTTATAATCAAAGGTTGAGTAAAATGAACATTATAAGGAAAATGCAAAGCATGTGTAATTTGTTTTATTTACCAAATAGTTTTTTTATTATACACTACAAGATATTTAATAGTAAATATGACTATTGTTTCTTGTAATCACTTAGTTCAAGTGCTTTGGTATGCACTGAATTAGTTGTTGATGTATTTTTTAAAATAGAAGAATTTGAGTAATGCTTATCAAGTCTCAATTTTCAATTATTGTAATATTCCTGACTGTCATCTTTACATCCTAGAGTAGGCTCACGTAAGTATCTGGACCAGCACAGCAAGAACTGAAAGTACAGTGGTATAACTGGGATCACCTTCGGTAGAAAGAAATCTTAAGGTGCATACCTTAACAGTTGGGTTAAGAGACATAATCTTGACAAAAAATTAGGCGGCTTCATCAATTTTTTTGAACAGTGGCGCCTTCATCAGGATGTCGTGTATCAACCAATAAACTTGGTCATAGTTCTATGTTTGTTACGCTTATCAAGTCATCGGAATCAATAGTTTAATTTGCTGTACAAATATAATAATACAAAAATAATTATGTGGCGTTTATGTCACCAAGTAAATGAATGAATCTAATCTTAATCCGGACACTAAAAGGTTTAAACAGATAATTTCTCAATTTGGATATGTTTAGTGGGTATTCTATTACATTTTTGAAAATGAATTGAATTAATGTTTGTACACTTTGTTATTTTTTTAACGTTTGTTACGCTTATTAAGTTATCGCAATCGATCGTTTAATATGTCGTACACATATAGAAATAATGTGAGTAACCATTATGAATTTGCATTTTAGCTTGAAATATATTTTTACCTATAGAATGGTTATTATTTGTTATAGTGACTATTTTCTGCTTTAAACTGAACCCAAACATTGCCAATATATACGTCTTTTTGTAACTGTTCAAAGTAATCAATAGATTCAAATAATTGATATAAGGAAATCAATATTTGCTCAGCAGCTAATACTTGTTGCATACTAGTGTAGGTTTTTACACAAATTTATAATACATTAAAAAAATAAGTGCATATAAAAATAAGTGCATTAAAAAAATAAATGCATTAAAAAAGTGCGTTAGAAAAAAGTTTTCGGTAATAAATGATAACAACAAACAAAATATGGTAACTAATAATAATTAATATAACACTACTTTCTATATACTACTTAAATACAATAATGAGTAGTGCAAAACAAAATAGTAAATTTGTTTATTATTATTATTGCTTGAAACGATGATCATTATTCAGCACGTGAACATTTTAATGAAGCCAAACAATGACCCGCATTTGGTACCGTTGATAGCACTCCAATTCATACCCATTTAAGTTATAGTCCAATGTTGTATCATCGTATACTGTAAGTATAGTAAAAGATAGGAATTTTAGATATAAAATAGTTCAAACGTTTTACTGGTGATCGATTATATTATGATGCCATTTATAAAATTTTATTATATAGTATTAAGTGAAAGACGTGTGTTTGAGTCCTATCTTTGATACTAAATCAGAGTTCTTGTTTGGCTTATCTAATTTTTAGGTGTTAAAAAGTCTTCTTTTTCGTTATTACAACTTCTTTCTCTTTTATGAAGGGTCGCTGTTTCTGGTTAGTTTTCTCCATTTGGTTCTGTATGGAAACAGTTCGAATTATTGTGACAATAAAATAGTTTTGGTGTGATGTACTTTCTGCCGTAAACCCATATTTTTTATCTAGACTTGGGACTGGTTAGATCTCTGTCGTAAAATATTTAAACATTAAAAACTGAAAAGACTGTTTTTTTAATCAATTTGGATCATATATCAAAAAACCAAAAGTAATGTCCACAAAACCGAGTTATTATGTTAATTTAGATTAGTACTATTAGTAGTAGTAGTAGTAGTAGCAGTAGTATTAGTGGTAGTAGTAATAGTAGTAGTAGTAGCAGTAGTAGTAATACTAGTAGTAGTAGTAGTAGTAGTAGTAATAGTAGTAGTAGTAGTAGTAGTAGTAGTAGTAGTAGTAGTAGTATTAGTGGTAGTAGTACTGATAGTAGTAGTAGCAGTAGTAGTAATACTAGTAGTTGTAGTAGTAGCAGTAGTAGTACTGATGTGTAGTAGTAGTAATAGTAATACTAGTAGTAGTAGTAGTAGCAGTAGTAGTAGTAGTAATAGTAATACTAGTAGTTGTAGTAGTAGCAGTAGTAGTAGATGTGTAGTAGTAGTAATAGTAATACTAGTAGTAGTAGTAGTAGCAGTAGTAGTACTGATGTGTTCTAGCGTTGCAGTGTTTGACTTGAACCTGGATGGGCATGAGTTTTCAGTGAAATTGACTCCAAAAGCGCTGCGTAGCGCAATGGGGCGGTTTGAAGAGCAAGCGGCGTAGCTTGCTAACGAAGGTTGCCTGGATGAAAGCTAGACGCAATTTCCTCCAAAATCTACGCTGGTACTGATTACGTGCAGTAATGAATAAAGCGCAAGACCGAAGCTAAAACATTTATTGCCAAATTACGCAGGATTGAAACACGGTATGGAACCGAAAACCAAGATGGAACCTGAAGATAAAGATGGAAGCGGATGTGTTCAATGGCGTGGGAACGGTTGTATATATAGTCATTCCCACCGATATGGATCATTGACACATTTAGACAAAAATGGTAATAATCGATGAATAATAGTTCCATAAAATAAATGTTAATTTTTGTAATAAAGAAAAACAATTTTATTTATTATTTTTGAATTCCATTTTTTTGTCACTTGTTACCGCTACAAGTTTGATCCCCTTTATCGGCACCAGATACAGACCCACGTTTGTCTTCGCTTAAATGTCCACTGGTGAAAAATCTTTTGTTGTAAAATATTTAAAGTAGTAAAAATATTTTGAATTTGTAAATTCTTTTTATATATCTGGAATTGAATGATTAGTACAAGGCGAAAATAATGTTAAAGTCTGACTTTGAAAGATAATGACAGCCTTTTATAAACAAAAATCATGATGAACATGTTTTTTCATGCGCTTAAAGAAGATACTTTGTTTGTATGCGTCAATTACTATATTCACAGCTATATATGACAGTAAAACAAAGAAACGAGATTTACGCATATGTAGATATTTCTATTGTCAATATCTTACAAACATCCTAAAGATTATTTAGCACAATTACATTTCCTACGATAAAATTATAGGAATAACTGACTTTCGTCTACTACACATCATTACAATCGTTTGATTAAGTGCTATAAGTATCTTTCGAAAGATCAGTTTAACAAGTGCAGTATCAAAATTTGTAAAAGAAAGTTGATAGATTACAACATACTTGGTTCAAAACCATTCGGTAACATATAATTGGAATGAAGGTAGCGTAAAATTAAACGAAGATTTAGGCAAAACCTTTAATTACATGGAACAGTCTTGTTCTTTAGAGGTATGGGGTTTTGTAAAAATAGAATAACTAGCTTCATTCTTCATTATAGTTTATAAAACTATGCTTATCTAACTTTTGAGTTTATTTTTGATTGATTTTTACTGCTTCAATGCATTTTTTTGAGTAAGTGAACATTAAGCTTATCTAAACAGCTGCCCGCATTTGGTGCCGGTTGTGGGGGATTGAACCTTTGCCTCGTTAGATCCGCTGTACCACTAGACCACCCTGGCACAATCTGTTATGATTTTGATATATCTGTTATGCCGCCTAGTTATTAGGCAGATTAACGTTACCATGAACTACTTATTATGCCAAAACCTTTGACTTGCTAACCCACTAGTTCCAGAGATCCAACTAGGAACACAACATAAGGTTTAGAAAAGAATCAAATAGTCTAACTAATACACACAGTCTAGATAGGAATAAGATAAGTTAGCCAGGTCCTTGTGTTTGACCTCAATCCGACTTCACTGTGATTGGTTGACTGATTCATTTATTGATTGCAATTTGGTAACGTCCCAACAGTATCTACGATAGCACTAAAATTTTAATACATTTTGTCTGAATACAGAAATTTCTAAAAAAAATGTGTGCAACAAAATACAGTTTTATTGTTTATTAAAAAATTAATTATAGAAATTAAGCTATATATATATATATATATATATATAATTATAACGACACCGCTATAACTGATTCCCAGTTCGGTTAAGAAAAGAGGGATGGTTTGAGTTCAAGGTTAGAAACTTGACCTCTGTAAAAATATTATTAAAGAAACAACAAGAGGGCCCCGTTTTATTTAACTACGGTAAATCAGTGAAAGTATGATTACAATGACAGGGTTTGGTGACATCCGAATACAATTTCTCATCTTTGATATATACGATTTTCAAAGCCAAAAATTTAATAATGTACAATCCCACGGAACAATTTTGTTGCTTTTTAGAGCAAAAGGTATTAAATATAATTATTTTCTATCAAACATTAAAAACTTGTTTTAAACAAATTAAAACACAAATGAATCACCTGTTATTTTTTATTACAGTGAGTTGAAAAAATTGTTGTGAAGTTATTTGTTGTCAAACACTAACAACAATTGTCTAAACAAAATTACTAGCTTCTATTGTACTCAACTACACTTACCTTAAGCACAACAAGTAATTTTAATTATATTCAATAAAATTGAATACTTTATTTTCAAGTTAACATTTTAAGTATGACAAAATTATAGGTTTCTTATTATATATATATTATACAAAATACTTTTGCTTTAAAAATAAGCATGGGACAATAAGACAATTACAACAAAACAACAACAACAAAGTCTCGTTGGCATTGGAGATTGAGCTTCCTTTCTGCTTTTACTCAACCCTGTCATCTGTGTAACTCTGTCATCCAGATACGTGCGATCACTTTTTTGCCGTTGTTTACCAGAATGGCGTCCTCTTGTATTGTTTCCTTAGCAGTATAAATTTTTTACAGAAACCAGGTTGTTAACCTTGTGCTCAAACCCTCCTCCTTTATCCAGGCTTGGGACTGGCTAGATTGAATCATATATATATATATATATATAAAGTAGATAAGCAAGCTGCAGTATAATTTATTCACTTTTGTGACACAATTTGATTATATAAGGCACATCTGCGCTATATTAAAACTTTCGCTAAACATTATCTTAACAGTGTAAGTATAATATTTAATAAAAACTAATACTTTATACCAATATTATTATAAAATTCTAGATTAGATTGAAAACAAGAATGTATTGTTAGTTATATAAAGAGCAAAATTATTGACCAAAAAACAAACTCTACATTTATACAATTGATTCCAAAAACCACAATTCTTAATTGTAATTAAAAAAAAATCATTTTAACCTATAATGTAAATGGTTTTTAAGCAATTGTTTTGCTTATTTTTTAATTTTTTGAACAGTCAATATTCTTGTTATTGACCTAAATTAGAATTTTATAATGATATTGGCATAAAATGTAAATTTTTATAATGTATTTCGCTTATAGTGTTTAAGAAGTTTTAATACAACATATATGTGCTTTATATAATTAAATAACGTCACAAAAGTGAATGAATTATACCTTATTGATTTTGACAGCAGTTTATTTACCTACCGTGTTTATATATATATATATATATATATATATATATATATATTAGCACATCTAGTTCTAATAGTAAAAAAATGTGATTATATATTGTATATTGAAAACGGGGTATATTTGTTATTTGAATTGTAAGTAGTTCATATATGGTTAGCTGTTTACAGTGGTATTTTAAATAATTATCAATTTATTTGTCACTGAATACCACTAACTGTTAAATCGTAGACAACGTGACATTTTCAGTTTGGTTGGTGACGTGGTGACCTCTTCATTATTTCTATATTTGTAAGGCATATTAAACGATCGATTTTGATGGCTTAATAAACGTAACAAAAGGAAAAGAAAACAAATTTTCTTGGTTAGTTGACGGCATCCTTGTGACGTCGCCACTGTTTGTAAAGATTGACGAGGTCGCTTAATTTTTTGTCAGGGTTATCTCCCTTAGCCTAACGGCTACATATGGTATACGTATACTTTAAGAAACCTTTTAATTACCCTGGGTGTATGCTCGCACTTACCCACTGTAACGGAAACTGCTGAGCACTGTCTACCTGTGCTGTTATTGTTCTGGATACCTATGAGTACCTAGTCCAGGATGCACCACGTGAAGGACAAACAGTCAGGAATATCACTATCACCAGAAATTGAAACTTCATAAGCATTACTCAAATCCTCGGGATCATTGGCTTCCCAACGTGACACAATTAAAATATAAACTTTTTAATCGCAAGTAATTGCGATATTATTTGTGTGTAGATAGGAATTTGCATATAATAAAGTATTGAAAATTATAATAATAGCGCAAATATATTACTTTTCACTTGCACCAAATATGTTCTACATAAAAACCACAAAACATCAGCAGCAACGCAACAAATGTATTTAAACTTTAAAACATGACCGTATTAAACATTTACAATAATAATAATAATTTTCTCGTCCTTACAAATTTAGCATTTATTGCTTATTTTTGTATGTATTTTGTATGCCATTACTAACCAGTACACAAAAAATCATTAAAAACTTTATATTTTAATAAAAAATTAAATATATTTAATCACAAAGAAATTTTTATGCAACGAGAAAATTACATCCGAGCAACATTTTTCCAATTATTTTCATTATTTTTTTTCAATTCAATGTCATAAGTAAAAATGAAATTAAACGAATGTTAGAAATATTTTAGTTTTTGCTGATTAACTATAATACTGCTGTCGGAAATGTTAATTCACGTCTATAAAAACATTATTTAATTAAAAAAAATAAAACGTTTTTATTGCGAAACATTCTTTTTGTCAATAAGTGATTTTGAGTTTAACGGTAAATTTTGTTTGAGACGATTGAACAAAAATTACTTTTCTTACATCAATTAATGCTAAAAAATGATGATTTTTATAATAATAGAGTTAACACAATAATAATCGAGCAAACACAATTTCTTAGAAGCACATATAGGCAACAACAAGTAGTAATTCAAAAAAGCATTGCCTATAAGATATTTATTTATTTGATGAATTAGTATTTTAGATTAAAAACAAAAGCTAATTAATAATATGAACTATTCAACCGAATCACACTCACATACCAATTGAACGTTTTTTAGAGCATAGATTAAATTAGTTATTCTTAATTGATTTTATGATATTCATGTTTTATGTACATTTTCTTTGATTGCTCAAACACATTTAGCTTGATAGTTAAAATTCTCGAGTTGAGAAAAATTAATAAATGTTTTCAAACATTTTCGACTTTGAAGAGCGTACGGCAAAGTGACTTCTATATAATTTCACGATTAACGTTTGGCATAAATAATTTTTCGCATTAAAGATAAAGCTCATTTTTGGTTTTGTTGAAACTTGTTATTGTAATCGTACTTTTACCTACTTGTTCTAGTCACTACATATTTCTATTAGTAATAAGTATGAGTTTTTAAACTTGTAATAACGTGTTTATTCTACTAACAATGATAACCATAGTTTTTAAAACTATTCAAAATAGATATGTTGCAACTTAATAATAATGATTTTTATTAATGGTTTTTCAAGGGTAAAATATTACAATTGCCAAATTCACTTGAATGATAAATCCACTTGGTTTTAATCATTTAGGAGCACTGTATGGCTATGCATACCTTTCAAGTCTTACACAAACGTAAACTCACGTTTTATGTAGTATCAGGTCAATAACCTTAACCTTGAAACTAATCCTGTTTGTACCGGGGTGCTCAACTTAGACTTGGTAGACATGGGTTCGAATCCTACTACCGGCAATTAATCCAAGTCCACGTTCCACTTCGCTAACGTGCCTACTGCTGAAAGATTTTTGCCATAAAACGTTAAAAATGGTAAAAAAAAATAAATAAATTTAATATTTATAGTGGATTTGATCAGTGCTAATTTTCTAGTGTTTTCAAATACCGTGCATTACTACCATTAACAAGAGAGCAAATGATCCATATGGGTCTTGGCATACTGCACAGGTTTAATCGAACATGATATGGTTTAATTATGTTTATTCATGGGTTTTAAAGTGTGAAATATTAGAATTGTCATTTCGTTATTACTAAATAACCACAAATTATTAAGTAGTGTCAAAAAATGCTTTTCTAATTGTATTGGAGGCCTATTTTTACAAATAAATGCGGAGTTAATTTGACTTTGCCAAGTGTCCATTCACTAAAAGATGTTCTTATGAAATATGTATGGAACAAAAAAATATTTTATAATAATTACTAACCCAAATTGTAACCATTATATATTGAAACACTTTTTTGCCGATTTATTTTTCAATGAGTAATTACCAATGCAATAAATAAATTAAAGCTGGTAAATAATTGATAAAACTTTTTTCTAAATTAATTAGTTAAGTAAGCAATTAGTCTTAAATTTTTTATTTTTATTATATACCCAATTATAACACTTGGCAAAAACTTTAAAATGATGAACAGTTGAATAGTTCTAATTGTTTTTCATCACTTTGACATTAGTAGGTGTGTTAAGTTGCAATTAGTCAATATTCGTTATTGCATACAATTATTGCAAGTTTGACCTTTTTGTTGTAATAAATATTTAAAAATAAAATACTTAAAACTTTTATTCAGCTATTACAGATTAAAACAGTAGATTTATATTACAATTGTTTCAAACAAACATTTATAAGTTCTTTATAATAATAGACCAATTATTTCTATATTTTACTAATAAATTGCATTTTTCTTAACTATAAAAGTATTTCAAAAAATATGAAAGTTTAGTAAACAAATAAGAGAAACAAGTACTTTTTGGTACAGATCGAAAGAATAAGTTTAACAAAATAAACAATTACATGTTTACAAATATCTATCTACCATGAAGTTAAAAAAAATGTTTAATATATTTTCTATAAAATTTTAATTTTGAATAAAAAATTAAAAAAAAAACAATTTTACTGAAATTCATAAACAAGTGTTATTTTAAGTAAACAACATTTTTACTAAAAGGAATAGTTTTACACGTTTTTCTGCCATTCGAGTTTTTGACATTAACAAGAAACGCTTTTTTTAAATACAAGTTTAAAATATTTAGGGTTGGTAGGACAATTTTTTAACTATCTGTGTTTGAAACTCCGATAAATAACACGTGACATTTTATTGTGGAAATAGAACAAGAGAAAAACATTAACAACATTGTCGTTCTTTTGTAAAAGTTACAAATTATTCATACAAACTGACATTAATATCTAATCTAATATTCCAATTAAAAATAATAGAAGACGTAAAGTGCGAAATGAATACATTTTGGTACATTTTATTCAACCACAAACATAAAATCTTGGTTTATATATTTGTATAAAAATAATGTAATTAAAGATTTAATCCTAATGTAAATTACTGTGTGATAATGAATGTTTGTAATTGAATAGAATATACATAATGAATTCATCTCACAATTTACGTCTTTTGTTAGTTTTATTTAGAGTTATAAAAAGAATCTAGTGCCTTTTCCTATATTTTAAACAAGTTAGCACAGTATTGAAGTGTTTAGATATGTTCAGGATATTGCATGCCTTTAAACAACCAAGTAAAGATTATATTAAATATTACTATTAATAAAATAACTAAACAATTATTTGTAATATATTTTTATTATATTTAATGTTTTTTGTTCTTCTAAGTTACATGTATATATATATATATATATATATATATATATATATATATATATATATATATATATATACTGTGAATAAAGAACATATACGAAATGAATTCATTTTACAGTTTACGTCTTCTATTATTTTTATTTGGCATTATACAAGGAACGTAGTGCATTAAATGTTTAATCTAATGTTGTTATATTTTTGCACCAGAATGTTGGACTAGTTATCACAATATCTTATGCCGTCATTTCCGGCGCCTCATTAATTTTGGTTCATTTGTTTTATACCGGTTGGCCAATGTAATTCCTTGCAACCTCTTTGTGCTGCTGTTTGTTATTACCTGGATAATGTATGCAGTAACTAGAAATGAAAGAAATAATCTTTCTAATTGATAGAAAAAAATTCCACAAATTGTATTAATTAAAACCTACACTTTTATGTTTATAAAATGAATGTAATATGATTTATATTATTTTAGTCAATTGAATTAATCATAAATTTTAAAATAATCTAATGTCGAAATATGTTAAACGTTGTTACTAATATTTACATGAAATGCTGATGATCCTGAGGATTTGAGCAATGCTTATAAAGTCTCAAATTTCAGTAATGGTGATATTCCTGACGGTTCCTCCTCCACGTAATGCATCCTGGACTATGTGTTTACAAGCATTTGGAACATTAACAGCAGAGACCATATGCAGAGTGGTATAACTGGACATTCTCTGAACGAGAGTTTAGTAAATAAGTGCTAGCCTACACCCAAGATGCTTAAAGGTATCTCAATTTATCCATTTACCATACTTAGCTAGTTAAGCTTGTGGATTCATCAACTTCCAAATCCCCCGACCAAGATTGCCTTGTCAATTCCTATGAACACGTGTGATGTCGCAAAAAAGCCTGTTTTTTTAGCCAAGAAACTTTATTTATCCCCCTCTCAAGTTTAATTTGCATCCAATAACTTCTTCGTATAGGAATTCGCGAAGTTTGGTGGCACTGGGGCACCAACGTTTGTTGTTTCAATATTTGCACACTGTATATATTAATTAAAAACTCTTATTGTATACAACTATTTAACGCATACAACATCGACAATAAACTAATCAAACGTACAGGGATACAAAAAAGGAGAAAAAGTAATAGTCAATGACACATCAACGCCATTATAGACTGTAAAATGTAAACAAAGGCATTTAAAACATTTAAAAAAAGGTTTACTAATTTATCGATTGTCAGATGTATCTTTCAATTTTCGTTTCTGTAGCCAACAGTCCTAGTAACTGTACACCGTAATAAACAATAGTGCTACTAATTTCCGTTGTTATATCTTGATATATCTAACAGCATGTGTTTTTCATTATACATTTAGCAATAAACATTAACTCCATTCTTATTAGGAAAGCTATTCACAAATGCTAACATACGTAAATTTAGTTTATCCAAATGCACACTAGATGTGCATGATATAAAGCCATGGATTGGAAAAATAACGGTTTAGTCAAATATTATTGATTAATTTTAAAATGTGTGCATGTGAATGTAAGCTGTATACAGTTGTAGTAAAAGCTGGTTAGAATATATACAGGTGAACTCAGTTTCTTCTTGCAATTATACACGTCGTTGATTAAAGTACCACTGCTATGATAAACGATACATTTCATGTTTCGTTCAATACTTAATGTAAACATACATACAATTAGTCACTATCTACAAGTATGCTGGGGGTAATCGAGAGGTACAAGCGTTCTAGACAAATTTGGGTAGTCATAGTTTCGAGTACCACTATTGGAACTATATGGGGGTTCTCGTGTGATTTCTCTAAATCATCCACTTGCTCTAAAATGCTTGTCGTAAAGTATTAAAATAATAAAAATAAACATTAAAAATATATACGTCACTAACATTTATGTTCCATTTTATATCACAATTAGGTCAATTTATTATACAATAAAATATAATCGATTTATTGCATAAAAAACATTTTTCTCAAAATTATTTAACGAAATGTGAAATATTTAACAAAACAAATAGCTAAAAAACATTTACTGATTTAGAAATAAGCGTCATTAAAAACATTTTTTACTACTTTGAATGCTTTACAGAAAACAACTTTGAGCAGTGGTCATTTTAGCCCAGCTGAACGTCCACTAGGTCCAAGTCGAGCACTGTAACGCTGGACGATCCCGATAATTGACATTAATTTGTTTCTATATTGCACTATTATATTATACTTTTTTAAGTCAGCAATCAGTTGTTTTAATTCTCATTAATTTTTTTTAATTTTCTTAATTTTAATTTAATTTTTGCTACTTTGAATGTTATACGAGAAACATCTTTCAGCAGTGGACATTTTAGCGAAGCCAAACGTGGGCCCGATTTTAGTGCCGGTGATGGGATTTAAACCCATGCCCACCGAGGTCCGAATTCGAGCGCTGTACCGCTAGACCACCCCGGCACTTTTGTTCGTTTTAATGTCTCACTTTGGTAAAAAGTAACGTATTTTGCAATTGTACAAAAGGATAAAATCAATATTATTAATACAAAACGCAAATAAATTACTTTAGTGGTTCAAAAATATAGCTGATTAGTTTATTTTAATTTTTTCCTGTTATTGTTTGATGGCTAATACATTGAAACAAGTGAACAGTTGGTAAAACCAAACGGGGACCTATATTTAGTGTCAACATGCGAAGCCGTGTCCACCCAAGTTTGAAGCTGGTGCAAGAATGGTTCAGCCGTACAACACTCAACTCGAACTTGGGTGGTCATGGGGGTTAAATCTGGCACCAAATGCGAATCCACGTTCAGTTTTGCTCAAATGTTCACTGCTGAAAGATACGTTTCTCGTAAAATACTTAGAGTAGTAAAAATAGTGTTGTACAACTACACAGGTGTTTATTGATATTTCATTAAACTGTTTTACACACCAATAATCAATTATTAGTGTGTTGCTTTGAGGTTCTATTTTTTATTTAAATATTTTATTATCTCATACACTAATATAGCATTTTAAGCGGTACAATAAAAAGAATTATAATTAGGTAATATGTGCACATTTATTTCCAAATGCTTAATTGTTGTTTAAATATTTATCAAGTTTATAACCTGTTCGGTACATGTGCAGGATGTGCTAAAGTCGTATTAGAATAAACATGAGTTTAATTTCCACGATTGACACTAAAATGTTGTAATTGTTGAAAAATGATTCACTTACAACATTAAAACAATAAATTTGGAAAAGGTATAACAAAAATACGACAAATTATTATTATTATTATTATCATTTTTACTACATTAAATGTTTTACAAGAAACGCATCTTTCAGCAGTGGACATTTTAGCGAAGCCGAACGTGGGCCTACATTTAGTGCCGGTGGTGGGATTCTGACTCCGATATCTACCAGGTCCAAGTCGAGTGTTGTACCGCCAGTCTACTCCAGCACAAAAATAAGAATAAGTACAATAAATAATACTTGAAGCTTAAAATTTATTGTATGTTAACATAATTTATTTTTTTGAATGTATATTAGTTCAACAAAATTAATTGGAAATTTCAAACGTTTCTGAGCCAATCAGAAGCATTGGACAGTTGATTCATTCTTGTTTGGAATTATCAGCAGTACATACCTCCCCAGTCTTATACACGAGCTCAAAACCTACACCCTATTTGATGTCAGACAGAAACCTTAGCCACTGAGTTACGGCTAATTAAGACAGACCCTGTAAATATTCCTTATAGTTAAACGTTTTAAAAAGTTCGCCCAATAACCAAGTGTGTATGCAATTGATACAAAATATTAACTGAGTATTGAATGGTACCTAGAATAGCCAAATATGAAAAGTCATGTTTGTTTAAATTATATTACTGAATTTCTACTATACCAAATATTACATTGGTGTTGTGCTTACTACTTTGTCCAATCTACTATTGGCTAACATTTCGACCAATCACATTGTTGTTGCAATGTGTGATTCACAGACACATGCATAAAAACATGCATACGACAGTTTGGGTGTATTCACCTGATTATGCTATGCGTCAATAGTCAATTTTTAAGCCTTAATGCCAAGACGAAAATCAGCAATTGTTTGAAGTAGTTTACATAAAGCACAAAGTGAATTTTTAAAAACAAAACCTACACCAAACAGAGCATAGATATATTTTGGAATTTACATTGTATTTGATAAATAGCTAAATAAAAACAATAATATGTAAGTCAACATTTATATAAATTTATTTTGAAAAATTGCATTTTATGTATTGTTGAGTGTAAATACACTCTGTTAAGTTGATTATTAATAAAATAAAGAACGTTGAATGCGACAATTTTTTCAAATTTACAATTTTATTAAATTTTTGTTCCAAATATATTGAATTACTTAAATGTTCTAATGGAATCATTTTCCAATCAGTGCCGGGGTGGTCTGGCGGTACAGCGCTCGACTCAAACCTGGTTACGCAATGAGTTCAATCTTCATCACCGGCACTAAATGCTGATCCTACAATATTCACTGCTGAAAGGTGTTTCTCGTAAAATATTTAAGGAAGTGAGTAGTTTGCATATCCAAATAAGGAATTGTAATTAGTGCAGCATCGGAGTTCGACTGTCTCTCAACTATAATAAAATTCAAGAATTTTGGCTAATACGCCGTTTTGGTATTTGTGGTTGACAATAAGTACCAAAAATACTTTAACATTTGACTAGCTTTACTTATTAATATTTGATTCATGCAAAACCCTTATTTAATTATTGCATTTTTATTGCTTCTATTTTGAAATAAACAAAAGTAAAGTTTGGAAGATGTATTTTCTAGTATTTTTTATATTTTGTTTTTGTTTTGTAAATCAGACACAATGCAACTAAGTTGTTTGAAATAAGAACTAAATTGTATTTGTGATAAAAAGGTGATTCATCACATATATATATATATATGAATATCCGGTGGTTTATTATAAAAGTTGACGGTTGTACCATGTGATAAAATTACAATTCCTTGTAGTCAGTCTAATATCGACCTGTGGCATAGCAGTACAATATTTATTGACTTATTGAACTTATTTAAGTTGACAATATCTGTACAAGTTTGCTGGTTGTTTCCACCTTCAACCAATGACGGCTTTTCTATTCTGCATAATTTCGGGTCAGTTCTTGATGCACACAATTGTTGTTAACAAAAATAATGGTTTGTTTCTCTTTTTACACTTTCTTTTTTAAGACGTGTTGGGACTGACAAAATTGGAATATCTGTGTTAGATAAAAAAAATTAAAAATAAAGGGTGTAAATTAAATTATTTTGGCAAATACAATTACCGGGTTTTGTAATGTAAATTGCAATACATATATTAATTAAACATCAAGTTAGCATTAAACTTAATAAAGTTTGTTGAAAATAGTTTTGTTTAAAAAAATGTGATTAATTAATTTGTTATTAATTGATGTAGTCACTCCTAAGCCTAGATAAAATATGAGAGTTTGCGGCAGGAAACGCACCCGGCAGTAAAAAAACCAGCATTGAAACTATTTAATGGTCATAATGATTTAAATGGGTTTAATACAAAACCAAAAGGAGATAACTGATCAGAAACAACCACTCTTTACAAAAGAGGGAGAAGCTGTAAAGACGAAGTTGATTATTACTATTATTATTATTATTACAAAGCCATTATGTTTTACAGAATGCATGGGGCAACAAGATAACAGTAATAGCTAAAACGACACCAAAGTACCATAAATTAAAATAAACATGGGGCAACAAAATAATTCCATATGTTCGAACATTGTACCAAAAATTTTTAAAATTTTGTAAGACATTAATTTCAATTAGATCTTTCGCCATTATTAACTGTCTATTCCAAAACCGTTCTTATTGGTCTTTTGGGCTGTAAACGTAGAATTTGATCAAGTAATTATCTTTGCCTTATCAATGATTCAGCTTCTTTTCGAAATTTACTCAACCTTGTCATCTGAGTTATTTTACTACTTCTTTGCCGTAGTTTGTCAGAATGGCGTCTTTTTATTATAATTCTTTAGCAATATAGATTGTTACAGAGGCCAGATTTCCAACCTTGAACTCAAACCCTCCTCGGTTATCCAAGTTTGGAACTAAATAGACTAGTTTATTTGTAATTTCCTCTAGGTGGAGTTTTCCCAAATTGACCTATAGTATAAAACATTTAATCGCAGATTATCGCATTTTTTGTTACAAATGTTATCGATGTAGCAATTCTGGCCCTACCCAGACAATTACATTTCGTCAAAAACATGAAATGCAACAGGAAGTTGTAGTTTTACTTTTGTCTGGTGTACATGATTAGAGACATACAATAACCAAATCATTGTCTAAAAAGTACAAGGACATATTATGTTGCATATATTTAAATTTATTTTGTGCATTATTAATGATTTGATAAATATAGATAATATTTAGATACAAATTGTTGTTTACATACTGGAATTCCTAATAAACATAAATATAATAGAGGAAATATATGGGATGACTCTAACTATGTTACAAAAGTAGTTATTAATGTAAAAATTGTTCTCTTTTTACTTGCGCTATAAAAATATTTTTGTGTATTCAATGGTATTAAATATACTTCAATTGATTTATTTAAACCAATAATAATAATAATAATATTGATAATAAAAAAAATAATTAATTATTAATTTAAATAAAATTTCAATTTATTTTATGTAATAAATTATATAAAATTAGTAAATCACTGATTGTTATGGTTGTTTTTAATAAAGTTTTGTATTTTGATTGTAATACATTAATAATAATAATAATAATAATAATAATAATAATAATAATAATAATAATAATAATAATAATAATAATAATAATAATAATGTAAAACAACAACAGTGAAAATGTGTTTTTATAAGTAATGTATTAAAAGACGGAATAATTGTTCCAATAAACAATGTGGACAACTTTTCTACAACATTTTCATTTCTACTGAGTTCAGTTGCAACTTGGACTGGGTATAAATAAAAATGCTTTGCTAGTTGTTAGGACTGGCACAATTAGACCGAATAAAAAATGGTGCTTTCAAAAAAAGGCTAAAACTTATTAAAATTGATAAGATGATTCAAGAAAAAAGGTTGAGGTAGTAGAGTCACATTGTACAAGGAAAAGAAAATTATGTGACAAGACAAATATTGGTAATCGAAGTAGATGGGAAAAGAAACCGAGAGAAGGTGGTTAGATTGTGTGGAAGCAGATATAAAAGAAAAGGGGGTTGACAAATTTTGATACAAAATCAAATGGACAGTGCTGACCAGAAATAGCGATTCCTCATAAAAGGAGGAAATCTGTAGAAAAAAATTGACACGTTTTATAGATACACACCTAATATTATTTTTGTTAAATAAATAAATAATAAATTTTGCAAAATACTGAAACATTAAACAACAACAACAAAAGTTAGTGGCAATGCCACATCTTCATTAGTTCCAAATTTGCATAGCATCTCTAACAATCCTCATCCATTGTTCACGATTTTCGGAGGCGTGTAGGGATATGTCGGTCTATTGACTTAACCATTGTTTCCAGGATAAAGTGCCGGCCAAAATTGTGTAAAGATCGTCCCAAACAGCATCTATCCAAGTACGTTTTTGACCTCCTTTCCTCTTCTTCCAGTCGGTATTTGGACAAGCCAGGGTTAAACATAGTGCAGAAGATAAAGCATTGCATTAAAAATCGAGGTTGACAACTTATTTCTAATTATTTATTTTGCGTTATTCTAGCAGTTTAGCTGTATGGTGCTGGATAAAGGAGGAGGGTTTGAGCGCAAGGTTAGCAACCTGGCCTCTGTAAAAAATTTATACTGCTACAGAAACAATCAAGATGACGCCATTCCGGTAAACAACGTATCTAGATGACAAAGTTATACAGATGACAGGGTTGAATGAAAGCCGAAAGGAAGCTCAATGTTCGATTTGCAAAATCTTCAATGCCAACGAAACTTTGTTGTTGTTGTTTTGCTGTAATTGTTGTTTTATTGCCCCATGCTTAATCTTAAAGCAAAAGGGTTTTGTATAATATATTGTATTATATATATATATATATACTGAAGGTAACACCTCTAGTAATAATAACGGATGCAAAAATACCGCCTATTCGTCAACAGTCTACATCGTCATGTCCCATATTTACTGTAGTGTTTACCGCCCGAACTGCCAGCAAGAACGGTTTTGGAATAGACAATTGTAAATGGTAAAAGAAAGGTTGATGAACCACAGAAAACTAGGCTAATAACTATCCGAAAAGATCTAATTAAAATGAATGTTTCAAATACATGGAAACATTTTGTTGTCTCATGTTCATTTTTGAATTACGAGACTTTGTTGTTGTTGTTGTTGTTGTTTTGCTGTAATGGTTATCTTATTGCCCCATGCTTATTTTTAAAGCAAAAGGGTATTGTAATAATAAATAATAATAAGGTGTTGACACGAGTGCTACTGTCGTTACAATGCTCGCCTACCGAAACATGTCTCTTCTGAAGCAATCAAGCGATAATAATTAATTAAAGCTTAAAAAACTTTTAAACAATTTTTTCATTTTAAAATAATTTAAAATTGTTAATTGAGATGAGTTAAAATAAACATAGACCATTTTTCTCAAAGCTATGTCGATTTCAATTTTTAAATTACAATAAACGCTTTCTCAAAATATATCTAGTGTGCATTACCAGTAAATTAAAAATGATGACCAAAAATAAACATTTACAACTTATAGTAATACTGTACAAATTTTGTTTAAAATAAGTGAACAACTTTCAATTTGGTATAAAATTGATAACACTCTATTGTTGTTTAAAATTGTAATTAAAAGTAGGAACATATTTTAAGTCACAATTTATATAATTGGTAAATGATTAGGTTAAAAATAAAATTTTATTTAGTTTTAATCATTCTTTTTATATGCAATTAGTGAGATGTCTATTTTTATTTAATGTATGCAAATGCAAAAAAAGGAAAAAAAAATGTTCCATTACTCAATAAACGATTGCTTTAAACATTAAAAACAAATAAATACTTTCCCATGTACTACTATTAATTAATCAAAATTATTCGACAACTGTTAATGTAATAATGACACTTAAAATTGTCCATTCAATTAAACGGTAATTTGAACAAATAAAAAGCTTTATGGATTACAGAAAACACTTGCATTTTTTTAATTAAATCCAATATAATAGTATTGTTTAGGTAATATTGTTAAAAATAATTCCCTTTTAACCTCTATTTTCAAAATAATTTAAAATAACTTTGTTTATAATTTTAAATCCAATTTTTTAAAACCAAACTAAAAACAAGTACATTTTTATAAATAATATATTGCATATACAAACAAAAGTGATTAAAACGAAAGTAAGCAAATTATAAAAATATTTAAAAAATTTTGCACGTATGGGTATATATATATAACATACTATTTAACTTTGATCATTAAATTTTAGCAGTTTCTTAAGAATTGGTATAAGATTGTATGTAGATGGCACTAACATAGTTTATATTTTGAAGCCAACTGTAATCAATATTAAAACATATTTTAAAAATTTATAACGACATACAATTAAGTAATGCAAACCACATCTGTGTTGTAATAAAAATATTCATATTTTGACATAAAAAACATGTGTCGGCATTATAATGTTTGCCATTACTATTGGTAACGGTAATTACATGTAATATATATATATATATATAGGCTAGGTTAACAGGTTGTAAAATAACGTATTACTTATAAAAAATATTATTTCTGTTATAAAAAATCGAGTTTCAAAGGATTTTATTGGTACCTTATTAGTCTCAGATTTAAAACAGATGGCAGAATTTATAATTCGAAGTAAATGTTATTTGAATTATTGGCGTTTCAATGTTTGTAATTTTTTTCTTTAAACATTTTGGGCCAATAATATTCCTTTTTTAAACAAATTACACGTGTTTGTTATTAAGTTTTAATAAACGGAGGTATTATGATTTACTACTAGTGTTGTTGTATACCATAATTGCAATAATTTATTGCAAATGATATATATATATATATATATATATTGATAAAGTTTTATTTAAGGTATATATTAGTAAGTAGAGCATATGCCTAAAATAAGTAAAAAGTGCTAAATATTCCTAAATATTCTAGTAGGTTAATATAGGATTCAATTTCCTTACTGACAGTATATATATATATAATTCGTATACTAGAAATAATAATGATAACACAGATTGAATATAAATTTTTTAGTATATTAAATTGTATTAATTAATTAAAATGCTAATATTGAAATACCAACAAAGTTATGTTGTAAAAACTGGTGAATATTGAATTTAATAATGATGTGTAAAATATTGTTTTAAAAGATGCAATTGAAAGTGTAATAAGTAAAATCAATTGTAAACAGATGTTAACAAAAATTTTTAAAACACTAATAATACAAAAGAAAATTATTTTTTTAAAGTTACTTATTTAAATAGTAGATGAATTTTATTTTAGCATTTATATTTTTGTTAAAACTAATTAAGTGAATAAACTTATTAATAGGTAAATTAATGCAATCAATTATTTGTAAATCCTTCTAGTTTTACAAAACATTGTAGATAATTTTAAATATGCTAATTAATATCCGATTTGCCAATCATTATTATAAATGACCTAATGTGCATATTTCTGCATGAATGTTTTGTAATAAACAAATATTAACTAGAAGAAAAATCCAAGTACAACGCATACAAAATAGGTTCATTAAATTTAATTACCTCATATATTTGATCAATTTTATAATTAAATAAAGATATTTATTTAATCTACAATGTTTATCTATATAAATATTATTATTATTATTACAATTATAATTATGATTATGATTATGATTATGGTCATTATTAGTATTTGTAGAGAAATAATATTACCAAATATATATATATATATATATATATATATGTATACAAATTTACTTTCTGATGACTAACAGCACATTTTTTACTTACACACTATTATCAATTATCTATTATTGTTAGAAAGTAGTAATGTCACTAGTTGAATAATCAATAAAAATAAATTTGCAATACAAATTTAGCAATTTAAGCGTAAACAAAACAATCGAAAAAAACTAATAGCTGAGATTGTGAAATTGAAAAATGGAGTTTGTTTTTATTACAAAAACGAGCTTTGTTTTGTTGAATTATTATTCATTTTCCTTTAATTATTTGCATTAATACCTTTTAAAAATTGTAATTAAATTATAGTTTAACTGTAGTAGTAAATATAAGTAACATTAAATTTTTAATTACTTTGACAAAATGTACATTACTAATTACATTATTAAAATGAGGCTTTTTGTTTGTAAAGAAACTACTAAAATTTATGCGGTTAAATTAAGTAAGATGATTCTTCTGATGGTCGTAGTTGTCTTGTGAACAGCAAGAGCAATTAGCGAAAACTTGTTTTTGTGTACTTGTCCGGATATTAGCAGAGTTGTGAAGACATCATCTGATATCCAGTAGTTTCTTATCTCAATGATATCAAGGTTTGATTAATTTAAAACAACACTTTGGTAATTAATTAGTAAAAACTAGAAGCTCCCACTAAATAGGGACTAATGAGAATGCAAAATGGAGGAACTGCGTGTGTATTTAGCGGAACTCAAACAATTACAAAAACTAAAACGCTCCGTTTTACATATATTTAATTTAATTAGGATGTTAATGATTCTGAGGGTTTAAGTAGTGTTTATAAATTTTTAATTTCTAATAATACTGATATTCCTGACTGTTCCACTTCTATTCTGTGCATCCTGGACTAGGTGTCTTTAGGTATTTAGACTAATAAAAGTAGGGATCAAATAAACAGCGATATAACTGGGCTTCCGCTACTGCTGATAGGTGTAAGCATACACTCAGGGTACTTAAAGGGTATTTTAAAGTATATATATACCATATATCACATGGTCTAAGGGAGACAACTTTGACAAAATATCAGGAGGCTTTGTCAATCTTTACAAACAGTGGCGCCGTCACAAGGATGTCATCTACCAGACAAGAAACTTTGTTATTCTTTGTTTGCTATGCTTATTAAGCTATCAAAATCAATTGTTTAATATTCCTTACAAATATAGAAATAATCAAGGGCTAACTATGTCACTAGCCACAATAATAATAATAATAATAATAATAATTATTATTATCATTATTATTATTATTGGCTTAGATGTTTCAGTAGAAATAGCTTTCAGCACAAAAAAATACGTACAGTTATAAAAACACGATACAATAAGCTGTATGCAATTTCAATTAGACAATAAAATAAGATCGAATTACATAGATTAAAAAAACTGAACATTAATGTGTATTCAAAATGCGTAAAAAGAAATGATATTACTATAGTTAATAGTATGCTAATATAAAAGTATACAGCAAATGCTAATGACTCAATAAAACAATATTACAACAATTTATTCAGGCGACTTGTATGATAATGGCAATTGCCACGACTATGAAGAACCATAATGATATATTAAATCACATTATTGGGTCATTATGCTAAACATGTAACTTATGATGTACTATTCCGTTTTGATTAATTTGTAAGATAATTTGATAAAATAATTTGATTTAAATATGACCATAAAATGAACTTTCATTTATTTTAAAAATAGCATGTTTATATAAAATTAACGATAATTGGAAAATACAACATTGTGATACAATTTTTTAAAGATTTCTATATTTTACCCAGTTATATGATATATATATATATATATATATATATATATATATATGCACATATGGTTTGGTGACTTATATAACAGCAATATTTTTCCAACTATCACATTTGCTTAGAAACAAACAGTTTAATTCTGATAATAAAAGTATGTTAAACCGCTGTTTCCTTTATTAACAATAGTAAAAATATTGCATAAATTTTACTAAAAAAATAATTTATAAATATTGAATAAATTAACTTCTGTTCACATTTTATGCATATGTTTATTAAAATTCTTTATGTTTTTTTTAATATGGAATAACAACTACGTAAATTTTGAATAAGTTCAATTTTATTATAATTGATTTTTTTATTTTTAAATATTAAAAAAAAATTGGGTTATCAAGAGCATTATATTAGAATCCTTGGATTTATTGAATAATAAATCCATTTGGTTTGAGATAACCAGGATCACTGTACAGCTGTTTCATGCTTGCTTGGAATCATCATCAGTGCATGCCTTTTAAGTTTCACACACGAACTTAATCCCATGTCCTATCTGGTGTCAAGACGAAGTCTTAGCCACTGAGCTACGGGTAGTTAAAAAAATTATGTATTTTAAAATATAATTCCAAATATTATTATTATTATTACTGTTATTTTTATCGTAATTATTGGCAACTTTGATACTTCAGTAGGAGTACATTAAATATCGTTAAACAATCGCCAATATTATGTACAATTTCAGAATAAATGCAAATCAAAACGTGAAAAAGTATAAAGTCATACAATAATTAGAAAAACATAATTATGAATAATTAGGTACACTTAACTTGCTATTTTTCTTGTAGATAGAACACATTTATTTAAAATAGGATTTAATTATAATTCCAAAAATAATTTGATACGCTCTTTTAATTGTAAATTTATTTTCATTTTTAATTTTCAAATTTCGCCAACCACATTTTCTATTAACAAATTAATCCAATTAGTTTTAAAAGTCCATTAAATTTGTCAGTTATTTGTATTCCAATAATCTATACTTAAATTTTCAAAATGACATAAATTAATTTGTAAAATGTAAATAAACTAAAATTCTTTCATATTTTTCAAAAATCTTGCATTTTAAATAAATAAATGTGTCTATGTTTTGTTAAAAAATAAAACGTTTACCAAAAATTAACTGTTTTTTATAAATGAATAATTAATTAAAACGTGTTTTGGCAATAACTACTTATATTTAATTAATGTGTTTTAATTAACAGGCTTTTATTAGATTTGTCAGATTCACTTGAATAATAAATTCATTTGGTTTCAGGAAACTACTCTATTACACTTCATTTATTAATTTTTTTAAAACCCTATCGCTTTAAACAATATGGATCAAAGAAAGATTGTTCCATGTTATTGTACATTCAAGTTTTGGTCTTGACGATTGTGTATATCGAAGACGGGAAATTGTATTCGGATTTCTATGCCCAACTCCATTATCGGAATTATGCTGCTTTGACTTCTTTGCCGTAGTTTAATGAAATGGCATCCTCTTGTGTTGTTTCTACAGCCAATATTTTTCATAATTCCAAGGTCACTGATTTGGCGCTCAAACCATCTATCTTTCTCAACCGGACTTGGTACCAGCTAAGGAGCATTTACTACTTACATAGTACTAAAATAGTACAAACGGTACATACATACAGCAACTATTTATTTTGTAAAAAGAACAACGTTTTTCAATAGATATGTTACATAATAAAAATTGAAGTTTGGTCTAACAAAAAGGATTAAAACAAAAATTGTAAGATAAATATTTTGCTGTGTACCTATGTGCATCTATTTTTAATCCAACATATTTAATTTGGTTTAAATATAAATTGGCAAACAAGTGCTTGTTCAAAAAAAAAAGAAATTAATTTGTTTTTTGTTGTTTCAATAACACGAAATTTTATTTTAATCTTTAATTATTTAAATGTTTTTTTTTCAATCTGAATTAATGAAAAATAAAACAGATTTTATATTTACAAAAAAAAACAAGCAGTTTACGTGCAGCAATTATTATACATTGTTTTCAAATTCATTTGTTTAACTGCTATTTTTAAAATATGTTAATTTCCAATTTTAAAATATCAATATCCAATTTTAGCTTTAATAATTTCTTTTGTTTTTAAACAAAACACTGAGCAATTAAAATAACATTGACATTTGTGGTCTCATTCAGAATATAATTTATCTTTTAAATGTATCACAGTGCACATGTTTGTATATTTTTAAATTAAAAAAATAGTTGTTACCTGTGAATAGTTATTATTACTTTAAAAAAATATAGTATTTTGTATTTAACTACTTAATAAACATATGCAATTTTACTAAAGTTGATTACTCTGTAAATTACTCTTTATCTTTTTAATATCATAAAATTTACAACCCAACATACGCAGTATATTTTCCCTTTTAATCATTTTATCAGATTTAGTTTATTAAATAATCTATGTATTAAAGTATAAAAGTAAAAAAATATTTTAAAAAGTTTTGAAAACAGACAAGTATTTATTTAAATTTGAATTTAAAAACACTTTTAACAATACTTTTAGAACTTATATTATATTATTATTATACAAAACCCTTTTGCCTTAAAAATAAGCATGGGGCAATAAGACAACAATTACGCCAAAAAACAACAACAAAGCCTTGTTGGCATTAAAAATTCTGCAAATCAAAAATTGGGCTTTTTTTCGGCTTTTATTCAACCCTGTCATCTGTGTAACTCTGTCATCCAGATACGTGCGATCACTTCTTTGCCGTTGTTTGCCGGAATGGCATCTTCTTGATTGTTTCCGTAGCAGTATAATTTTTTTACAGAGGCCAGGTTGCTAGTCTTGTGCTCAAATATAATCCTTTATCTAGGCTTGGGACTGGCTAGATTGAATCATTTCTGATCCAAACTAGGCGGAGTATTTTTAGAACTATAAAATAAAAATTAACATAAAAAAATATATTAAAATCAATTGATTAATATTGAGGTATTAAAAACAAAAAATATATGAAAAAATGTCTTGTGTTATTATGCTCTATTTAAGAACGTTACTATTAGACCAAATATATAATTCTTTTACACTTGACAAGTATACCAATATCAAAAAAGTTTTTAACATATATACAGTTTAAACATAGACCTAAAACGTTTTTGCATGTGTATTAACAAAAACTCACTGGGTAATATGTATCTTTATTATAGGGTTTAAAAGTGTGAATTATTAGAATTGCCAGATTCACTTAAATAATGAATCCCCTTGATTTGAGCCAACCAGGAGCACTGCACATCTGTTTCATCATTGTTCGTTACTACATTGAACTTAGCTTGATCGTAATGTTTGTTTTTGTGTATGTTTGTAAGTTGTTCTAACTTAAAGGTCATCTATACCCCTTTTTTGTATATATATATACTAGGGATGCTAATGATCCTGAGGATTTGAGCAATGCTTATAAAGTCTCAATTTTCAATGATGGTGATATTCCTGACTGTTAGTCCTCCACATGGTGCATCCTGGACTAGGTGCTCCTAGGCATCTAGACTAATAACAGCAGGGTCCGAGTGTACAGCGGTATAACTGGGCTTCCGCTACGGCGGGTGGGTGCGAACATACACCCAGGATACTTAAAAGGTATCTAAATGTATACGTATATCATATGTAGCCCTTGAGCTAAGGGAGATAACCCTGACAAAAAATCAGGCGGCCTCGTCAATCTTTGCGAACAGTGGCGACGTCACAAGGATGCCGTCTACCAGCCAAGAAACTTTGTTATTCTTCCACGTTTGTCTACGCTTGTCAAGCCATCGAAATCGATCGTTCTACATGTATAAATATGGGAAATAATGAAGAGGTGACCACGTCACCAACCAAAATGAATGAAAAATATATATATACTAAAATGTTATATGTTTGTGACTGACAGGAATATACGAAATGAATTCATCTCACAGTTTACATCTTCTCATATTTTTACTTGGAATTATAAAGGGAATCCAATGTTTTATCCTTGTTTAGAATTATTAGCAATTCATACCATTCAAGTTGCACACACAAAATTGCACCTATGCTCTATCTAGTGTCAAAACCAAGCCTTAGTTACTAAACTGACGATAGTTGAAACTGACACTGTAGAATCTTATTTACGTATCTGTCACTAAGTTAGCAAAGATAGCTTAAGGACCGGACTTAAAACTAAGTGGACATAATTTTGATTTCTATCACCTAAATGCGGCATTTTTTTTGATAAAACATGTAAGCAATAAAACAAAATAAAAAGATCAATATGTAAAGAGTTGTATTTTACAATATATTTGTTATTAAGTAGATACTCTTAAGTGTTCTTTTTATTGTTGTAAAGTCTAACCACATTTGTTATTTACATTTGGTTTATTTACATACAAAACGATCGATAATAGAAAAGTTGTTTATGCAAATTGGAACAGTGATTGTAAGTTGAAAAAAACAACAGTGACTGTGTTGGAGCATTTTTGTACAACATTTTATTGTGTGCATTTGTTATGCGTTAGTTGCAATATATAGTACAACTTGTGTGATGCAAATAAACAACTGTTCCATTTTACATCGAATAGAATTGTTGTTCAATTTTTAGAGGATGCATTGCAATTTTGTCACGTCTATCATGATACTTGGAACAGGACGTAATTCATTTTATCAATTTAGACATTGTCCAAAGCTACAAGCCCCTTTACTTATTCAAAAAATGTATTATTAAGGCCAAATTAATTAATCATTTCACGTTTTTGTATTTAAAAAAAATTAATTTTTTTATTAATGAGAGAATATATTTACAGCCATTTTAAAAATTAAGGCAAAAGTTTATAAGAGTATCAAATCTAAATTAATATGTTATGACCGATTATTTTTTCGCAAAAAATAAATATTCACACTTATATATATTATTATATTATTATATATACTTAGAAATATTTATTTAAAAAGGCTGAGTTGGCCGAAATAGCATATTTAAAAGCTACTTCTATATAAACGTGAATAATAAGTTGAAGTTACATAATTTTTATAATAATTAACCTACAATTATTTTGTGTGCCGGGGTGATCTAGCGGTACAGCGCTCGATTTGCACCGCGGTGGGTATGGGTTCGAATCCCACAACCGGCACTAAAATGTGGGCCCACGTTTGGCTTCGGTAAAACGTCTACTACTGAAAGATGTTTCTCGTAAAACATTCAAAGTAATAAATATTTTAAAAAAATCAGAACAAATAATTCCTTAAAAAACCCTTTGATAAATAATTTATTATTTACGTTTTAACTAACAACGCAATCAAATAAGCGATTGCGTTGTTAGTAAAATAATTTAATTTTTAACATTTTTGTAATTTGTTCATCTTTTAGAAGATGGAACAAAAAATGTTAATCTGTATTTATTATACTTTAATCTAATTGCAGCATTTTGTTAATTTTTTGATGTTTTTTTACTGAATTCTATAATTATACCTAGTTCAATGCTTGTTTTATGGTTACAAATCAACTAATTAAAATAGTTAAATTATTTTTTAAACATAAAAATTCTTTTAATTAAAAATTATTTCTTAAAGCGTTTAAACGTCAATTTTTTAGCTACATTAATTATGAGTTTTGATTTTTACGGTGTTTTTATCTTTAAAATCAATTTAAATTTTGTAGGACTGCATAAATAAAAAAATTTCAATGTTTAAAAATGTGTTTAAAAATAGTACAATTTCCTTTTCATTATCTAAGCATTTGTTTAATATTAAATTATTTGTACTATTTATACTATTAGTTTTATTTGTTTAGTTTAGTAATTATATATTACGTACATTTATTGTTTTATTAAACTTGTAGTGTTTATATTATCTCTCGCTCTCTCTCTCTACATATATATATATATATATATACAGGGTTTAAAATGGTACTTGTCAGTGAACTCTTATTTTTTAATTTGTGCTACTATATTTGAGAAGATGGTAACCATAATACAATTGAAAAGTGTACTGTATCATTGATTTTTTATGTAACTTAAAGTAATATTCATTACAAACGTTGAATTTATTTAAGCAAAATGCTTAATATTTTTAAAATACTGCATATTATGTACGTACATTTTAATTGATTTATATTTAACTATTTAAATTTTATTTTATTTTTCTTATTTTTGCAAGAAACGTTTAATTCAACATCCAAATGTAAAGCAGCACATAATACATAAACTATTTTGCGTGTGAGTATTTTTAACATTTATTGTTCGTTTAACATTTTTAATCGAAGCTTGAAGTGTGATTTATTATTTTATTTAAACTAATTATTTTTGCAAAATGGTCTACCAACTGCTTTTAAAAAATTGAATAAAATATGTGGTTGTATTTAATTATTAAATAAATAAAGGCCATTTACTTGTCGGTAATATATATATATATATATATATATATATATATATATATATATATATACCGGGGTGGTCTAGCGATTCAGCACTTAACTTAGACCTGGATGAGCGTGGTTCACACATAACGTTTTTTGGTAAGTGGTACGTAAGGGCAAAGAAGGGTTGGTATTTAGCGCGTGCATTATGTCTTGAACATATGCCAACACATGTTTCAAGTTTAGCAATCTAGATACATTTGTAAAACAGTAATTCTTGTAGTAATCGATTGCAAAACGTTATTCAAAATTAAATCAAATTACGTTTTGAAAAATGATTATAAAATTACATATTTTTTGCAATTTCCTATTTGTTATTTTAAACTGCTTATTTTTACGTATAATTTTAATTTGATTTATTAAAAAATTAATTTTAAAAT